>CAJQZP010000644.1:5227500-5552500 GCA_907164705.1 Parnassius apollo
CAAATAAAAAAAAGAATCATCAAAATTGGTTTACCCATAAAAAAGTTCTGAGGTAACACACATAAAAAACATGTAGTCGAATTGAATACCTCTTCCTTTTTGAAATCGGTGAAAAGGGATCGTATCACTAACAGAATCATTGTGTTTTACAAGTATACAGATAATTTTTTTAAATGTTTTTGAGTGTATTTACAGTAACCATTTTCTCGTCGGTTACCTCGTTCCTTTTTGCCAATCCTATATTTAAAGAAATGTTCTTGTGAAATGTATACGTCATGGACCAAGTAATTAATCAGGGCATTGTTTATAATGCCCGGGCAATATGAATAATGACAAGTCAAATCGGGCTACAAAATTAATACCGATTTAAATGTTGTTATATATCAAATGATCTTTTTTTACATGGGGCAATACTTCTGCATACTCACGAGTGCAAGGATGGGTTATGTCGAACTCGCACCGGCTAACACACCATGTTGTTCTACCTTCACCGCATATTCGCAGGGCCACGGTAACGCTTTCTCATTTATCCACGACCCAACCGGCTTAATGCACCCCATGGCAGCCCCTCCTCGGGAGAGGACAACTTCTCCCCTTTTCCTTATCAAGTAAGGCGCATCGAAAACACGAGGCGTGCCTTCCTCCGCGGCCTCTAAATCATCATAACCTAACCTAACATATATTTCTATTACTCTGTCCAACAATTATCGGAGTTTATTAGTGATGCAACAGAACTCTGTTTCTGTTTCCGCAACTGCGGAAGTTCTGCATGGTTTTAACATTCGTTTCTGCTTCTGTTTCCGCAAGTTTTATAACGGAATTTTGGACGGAACTCAGCGACGCATGCACATAAATAGATTTATTGTATTTTTAATTTATTACAAATTTAAGTCGTGTGTGTAATTACAATCATGAATCCAAAAACAAGTGCCGTTTAGAACTATTATTTTGAGATTGATGATTAAGCAGCCAGATGTAAATTATGTGACAAAATATATTCGCGAAAAGGCTGCACAACTACCGCTTTAAAGAGGCATCGCTAAGTGTGAGAAGTTAGTTGAAACTGTAAAACTTTCATCGCAAACTAAAAAACAAGTCGTCAGTCAAGGAATTACATACCAGATTTTAGTTAAAACGTGTTTTCTCCAGTTAAAAAAAGTTTTTAATAAATGCCTTTATTTATAACTTAGATTTGCAAATTAATTAGTTAGCAGTTATGTTTGCGTGAAGTTTATATTATTTATTTTTTACTTGAAGTATAAATTAATTATTTTTATTGATTAAAACCACTTTTACGGATTTTATCGCGTTTATTTATGTTATTTTTAATAACCGACGTTCGGGTGCTTTCCAAGAAATAATTATTTTTAAAGAAACTTTAATGAGTATTTTGGATTCAAAGTTTATTTACGTCGTACTTTCGTGTTAGGGCTTTACTAAATTACCTACTAGCTAAACCTAAATGTGGCTCTTTAAAGGGTTTGCCCAAATTTCAGTGCCTATTTAGCTTTGGTGTATAGGTGGTACGCAGCATTGCCAGTGAGCAATAATTGCTATAGCAATAATTATTATTTTTCGGAGCTGGACTTATATATGAAGAACACTGGAACAGATTGTTAGGTGTAAAGTGGCCGAACTACTTTTCATAAAAATATAACCGCTAAGTATTTTAATTTGAATATAATTAATGTAATTTAAATTATTTCCGTTACCGTATCCGTTTCTGTATCCGTTTCTGCAAAAAAAATATTTTTAACATCTTTTTCCGTTTCTGCTTCCGATATGATACTTCCGTTGCATCACTAGTTTATTTATAAAGCCCGATAAATTTAATTATTTCTATCGTTTTTGTCATATTGCCTTGTAATATTGGGCATTTAAGCTATCTGGGCATCATGAATAATGCCCTATTAATTACTTGATCCATAACATTTATAAAAACTATCTCACTCATCGACACAGTGTCCTGCCGTTGCTATCCAACCCTCATTGATGATAGCGCCTCCACAGCGGTGCGTGGAGGAAAACCCGAAGAATGAGTTACGTCGCACTGAGACTTGCCACGGCCATCGACCGAAGCTGGAATCTTTGCCGCCCATTATACGCATCTCAGGACGCGGCCACATTGCTGTTACTCCGCACTCTGAAATGTAATGAAACGAACCTATGTACCACAAATAAAGAATTGACAAGTCAGCAGTAAAACCCCACGTCTCCGATTCGGATTCGAGGTATGCAATAAAAGCAAAATAAAACTACGATTCAATCATAAACAATGATAATAGAATTTTACCAAGTGACATCAATCACAAATATAAATAAGGAAGTAGTACCTAGCCGACCGAACTTTACTCAGCGTTAGAAAAATAAAGTGATTTTCTCAAGAACGACATTTGGGCAAACTTGGAAAGTAGGTACATTATCTAAATAGCCATTAAAACTTTCATGTATCGTTAAAGCCTGAAAATATTTAGAGCCGTTTTCGAAACACCAATTTGTTTGAATGTTTTCTTAATTCTTTCTCAAAGTGGTGCGAACTAAAAGTGGAGGATCACATTAAACATGATTATATTGTTTCCACGTTTAGAAAGGTAAGTACACACATAAAAAATTGAAAAGTGGTTTACTTATCTAGACAGAACTGTTATACAGCTATAATCCTGTCATATTTAATTTAAATCACTATTAATAATAGTATATAAGAGAGTATATAATTCAGAAGGACTCAAAGGCATTTAATCGTTAATCCTAACCAATTCAGTTAGAAATATGTTACCTTAATATAAAGTAAATTGAATAGACCGAGTGCGTGAATCTTGATAAAATAAGTATTTTAGGGTAAAGGGAAAGGTCACCACATTCTGAGGACACTAAGAAATTGACAGGGCGGGGAAATTGTGCCAATCAGAAGGGATTGGAGAAACTGTCAATTTCGTGGCCGAAGTAAATGTAACGGGGAACGATGTCAGAAAAAAATTGTTATTTTCAAATGAGATTGAACTTTTATTTTAAAAAAATATTTAGATTATAATATTATTATTGCAATGTTATTTTTATTAAAGTCACAATCTGAATACGTCCCTCTAATAGACTCAGGTATTTATTTAATAGATTATGGGTGTGACAAAACAAGCACACCATCCACCTGATGGTAAGAAGATGCAAGCACACAGTTTAACTTATGAAAAGTGGATGCAATAGCCCATAGACACCTTCATCCATTCTCGATTAAATTAGATAGATGCAAAATAATGCCTCGTTGCCAATAAGTAGGGTCTCCGGTGCCCACCACTCAACATAGGCACAGCAGTAGCATTACGCTGTTACTATACGCTGGTATTCTGTGAGAGCGTGGTTCTCGCTTAGCCGAGCCGATCTATTTGTACTGTAATCGAAGAGCAGCAGCATGGGTCTTCCTCGTAAAAATCTGGGTCTTCTCATTTCGTCTTATTTCTGTGAGAGTTCTAGCGCAAGGAAGAGTTCTTGCCCAACTAAGTAAGGATTTCACAAGTCCCCGTAACATTTTTAATTTACTTAGACGATTTTCTCTATGATATTTTCATAAATCGCCGAGCACGTGGTAAATCAGCAATTAAATATCCATTATTTCATTGGTGCAGGAAAAACTCGTTTCACGAACGCACTTTTTTATAAAATTTAAGTGAGAAATGAAATTACTTTTTATTTTATTTTTTAATTTATTTATTAAGGAACAGCAAACAGCTATAAATTTCAGTAATATTTTTACTGAAATTTATATTACTAAAACACAATAACATAATGTATTCAAAATGATGTAGCCCACAAGGCTATCCACATATTACAGTCCAACTGCTGGTAAGTGGCTACTGCGGCCCATGTATACCTGCAGCTAACTTCTAAAAAAGAAGGCAACAGATGCGATGTCACCTCGGAGGACTAGAAGCGCTTTACACACGTTCCATCTTGCTGTACAGTTGACTTACGTTAAATGACGAACGACCCACTCACTGTGAATGGTCTGGCTCGAGTCACAGCAAAATGGACCGTGTGTTAGTTCCTTAATAATGTAATGTCTCATAGTTTTTTTATTTTTTTGGTGGCAGTAATAGATAAGAGGTGGTATCACCAATTTTTTACGTGGTAGAGCCAGCTAAGAAATCTGCAGCTATATTATAGTTGTAGCACGAATGGGTCGGTTCAACCGGGGCAGGACGACGCTGTCACAGAATACCAGCCTAAAATAGCAACGTAATGCTGCTGTGTTTCGTATGGTGAGTGTAGAGAATCGGAGACCCTTTAAATGGAGTGGCATTTACATATCGATTTTTAATGGAGGATAAATATGGATGTCTCTCTATAGCATCCACTTACCATCAGGACTGACTGTGTGCTCGTTTGTCACCGAATGCTATAAAAACCTAGTATTATTACATGTATCTTACCCTCCGAACTACAGAAGCATATACATACATAAACACTCACGCCTGTCACCCAGAGGGGTAGGTAGAGACCACAAATTTCCATTTTTGCACGATCGTTACACACCTCTCTCGCCTCCTTTATATCTATCTACTACGCATACATACTAGTCGGTTAAGGGTACTCTTAATCAGGCACATCTTTAATTTAATGCCAATTTGGTAGATAGACTTTCGTCTAGGGCGTCCCTATTCATACCAATCTATACTCACCAACACTATTAGTCGCGGCGGTCGTTTGCATCGGAGACGGTGTAGCCTCATCAGTATTGTCGATTGCATTCAGCGAGGGGTCTTTTGGTTTTATATAGTTTTTATGTGGCTTAATTGTAGTTGTCGTGAATTTTTTCGTCGGCTTAGGTTTTCCGCCGGGCTTCTCCCAGTTCGAAGGTCTCGTTTTTGTTATAAATGAAGGCTCAGTAGTCACCTGCCAGTGCATAGTGTTGACATTGCTTGGTCTTGACATGAGATGTGCTGGAAATGTGTTTTTAAAGAAATATATATCATAAAAATTACATCTACGTATTTATCAATTTTCATAATTGACACATCTGGCCCACAGTTCGTCCTTCACTCCTAGCCGTTAGAAAAAGCTATAGATCACTCATCGAGCTATGGAGAGGGCTATACTCAGAGTTTCTCTGCGTGATAAACTTCCTAATGATGATACCCGCAGTAGAACCGGAAGAACATAGCACGACGGATCAGCAAGCTGAACTGACAATAGGCCATTCATATAGCTCGAAGAACTGACAACTGGGTTTCAGCCTCGTACCGGTAAGAGATATGTTGGGCGCCTCACAAGAGATGGAGTGACGACTTGGTAAGAGGTGCAGGAAGTCGATGGATATACTAGCTCAGTACCGTGCTTTTTGCATTCCTTGGAGAAGGCTTATAATCAGCAGTGGACTTACTACTACTACTGGAGATGGGATGTTATCATGATGATTAACACCTTTACTATCCGGTTCCAGATACAATAGTAAGACAATAGCAATGGACCACATGTGGTTCGCGGGACATAGAATGTGTTAAGTCAGCCAATAAAGTAGCGATAATTTACTGTATTTAAATTATACATAATATGTTTTAATAATAAATACTACGATAACGCCCTAAAACAAGCGCCCTGTATAATAAGTAATATAGGATACATGCGCGGTGCATTATGCAATAGAAGGTCACGCAATAACTAATAAATAGTAAGTGTATTTCTTTTTTCTCACTACACCCTCATATTTGTTATTGCCGGTGATACCGGTACACGGTAAAGTTTCTATAAACTTATGATTGTACCGTAAAGTAATGTGTTATTAATGAATGTAATAATATATTAAAAAATAAATAAATAAATAAAATAATTAGGCACCTTGTAACAAAACATCTATATAAAATCAGCATTTAGGCAAAACATAAATAATGATGTTTTATCATGAAAGTAAAAATGATCCTTTATTTATAAAAATTTTAAACAGCAATCCTGCTTTTTTGAACCTTACAATCGGTAAACGCCTAATTGCGCATTACTTCAACTTGATGATCTTGTTTTATACTTAGTTTTTAAAGGAGCCGTTAATTAAAAATAGGCGGTAGGAGACATTTGTGATGGACTATGAAAATGGGTGATGGGCTATGAATATGGGTGATGAAAATGTATTTCGATGTTAGAATAATATGTAATCTTTACAAATAAATAAAATTGAAGTGTTTGTTTCTCATATCAAAATAACAGCTTTTTACAAAATATCAATGGAAGTATATATTACATACGAAACATTTAACACAAACACAATTTTTAAAATTTTTGTCTGTTTGTTTGTTTGTTGAAGGGCAGAAGGTTTGTTGAACTTTCATTGGCAGATAGCTGATGTTATAAGGAGTAACTTTCCAACTTTTATTTTAGAAAAGAATTAGGGACCGCGCAAAAACAAACAATAAACTACATGCGGGGAAGTCGCGGGGAACAGGTAGTAATAAATACGTCCAAATAAACAAAAGTTTTAATAAATAAACTGGATAAAACAATATAAGTTCCAATTTGGTAAGAGAAATACATCACCACGTTTCACGTACATGTAGAAAAGGAGGTGAGCGACTTTGGGAAATGTCAGGAAAAGCTCATGAATTCCGATAGATGGCGTTATTTTACGGCGGTAAGCATCTAGATTACATCAGACGTAAAGTACCATGACCGGCAACAGAAAGCAGTGTCTTATAGGCGAAGCGTCTGGTACTGATCCTCAATTCGCCTACCAAAAGTGACGATTAATGCAAATCCTATTTATATTTTTTTATTCATTGTTTTAGAGGACTGTCGCTGAGTCGACCACATCGTCCCGTTTTGACTAAATTACTAATCACAACAATCGAATTACAAAATTAAAAAATTATCATAGTAGGTAGGTACCTAACAGAAGTTCTGTGCAAGGAATACGCACGACTATAAGTAATCACACCCAAGGGATAAGTGGAATTAGGTCAGGCTAGCTTGACCAGCTTTTTAGTTTCCTCAGACATTGGATAAGTCAAATAAGCCAAATCTTCTTACACTGGAGACCCATTGTACATTTGTACATACTGTAAATTTCCAGGTTGTTGAAGATATGAAAGAAGTCTCTATTATATTTTATAGATTACTAACGATTCACCCCGGCTTCGCACGGGTGATTTCTGGATCTCGACAACCGCGCCACATACCGGGTCCAATTTTTAATGAATTCACTCAAACACAAAAAAAATTGATTTAAAAATGACAAACACACGTACAGAAGAATTTATTGTAAAGATAATTTCATTAATGATACAGGTTACCATAATTGTAGGTATTTTAAATTCTTACCTGAGGAAATACTGTTTCCGGAGTGTTGTTCAGATGCAGCCATAGGCCGTGCGCCCGAAATTATGCTAAGACTAGACGAAATTTTGTTATGAGGACTAGTTTCCATTTCGCCATTCGGCCTATTTACATTTTGGTACTTATTTACACTGTTATAAGATATTTTATTAACTATATCACTATTTTGTTCGCTACTTGATTCTATGCTTAGTGAGGGTAAATTTAACTCAGGCGGCCGATAGTTGTAAGATGTTGGAGCGCCATCTATGGGCTTTGTCATAAACGACGGCCGTTGTGTCTGCGAGGTAGGCCGTTCGGATGGCTGCGTTGTAGTCTCCGTTGGTTGTAATGTGCTGTATGTATTGCTTGGTGGCGCTGTATACGGCCGATCTGTGACCGTAACAGGGCTTTGTGTTTCTGAAAATAATTTATGTGGTATTAGAATTTTATAATGTTATGTTATTTCATTTTGTGATTAAACTTTTACAATGTACTATTTTCCTTAATTAATCTGAATATTTAAATATTTACAAATTTTTAATTACTAAATTGGCACCAAATCGGCACGCAATAATTGGCGTAAAGAGCAAATTTAGTTCTCAATACTGTGGAGAGATGGCTCTGCTTGAGTAATGAAATGGACATCAATAATATAATAACTATTTTACCGAGCTTTTATTACTAAGAAATAAAAATAATACCTTCTATTATAATAGGTTTGTCCGGTAGTCGACAGCAAGATCCGAACATGAAGCCATCGACGCACACTCCTACATGCTTTCCACCCACACGGTTGCATTCCTGTACCCACATACACGCACCCCGCGCCACTCCTACTGAACACGACTTGCGCGACATCTGGTAACCTGTAAAGAAAATATAACATAACTTTAGAAAAATATTTATTTATTAATGTACTAATGTTAATACTGCCATCTGTTGTAAAATTTCTGAATGTTTAGTTTTTTCATGGGAGCGAGTAATTTTCTGTCGCATAAAATAAGCATAAGTTGCGATGGAATTATAATAGATGGCAGTAGGTACAGAATTTTTGATAAACTGGTGCTAATAAAATAACATATTTTTGTATTGTCGATAATATATTGTCACAATCAGGAAAAAGGTATTTTAAGAATATATTCAGGGCAACGTAGAGTTGATGTTTGTATTGTAAATGGTATGGAGTGTAGAAGTAAGGAGTACAAACTGTGTGGACGACTTTTTAGAGGCTATATTTACTAAATAAAATTATTTTAGACTTTAGAGCTACTGAGCAGTTTAGCAGCACACTTAAACCGTCGACAACTGCTAAGTTTATTTCATCCCAGTAGCTACTCCAACGCTGTTGTGGAGAGTTTTTGAACTGTTATTTACTGCTTACAAATGGTCACTTTTTCAACTATTCTACTATGGGAGTTGGTACTCCTTGCTTCTACACTCCATATTAAATGGGTCTGTACCACAGATAACTATATGCTAGTCGGAGAGTCTGTGCCGTGCTATGTGGTAATTTATGGGCGAGGCCTATGTTTAGCAGTGGACTTGTGATAGGCTGTAAAGATGATGATGAT
The DNA here is from genome assembly GCA_907164705.1 of Parnassius apollo. Classification (NCBI taxonomy): domain Eukaryota; kingdom Metazoa; phylum Arthropoda; class Insecta; order Lepidoptera; family Papilionidae; genus Parnassius; species Parnassius apollo. The sequence goes on from CAJQZP010000644.1 coordinate 5,236,368, forward strand.
GAAAGTAACAGTCCACATTTGCCACATTACTGGGTAATCCTATTTTAATTATTGAGAAAGTTTTAAAGAAAGAGCATGCCGCGCTACCTCAAATTGTCTTAACTCATTAGCTGTCCCGTGTACTACATATAGTTCATTGCTATTGTCTTACTATTGTGTCTGAAAATCGGACATTTAATGTTAAAAAGGCCCCGAAATATTTTTTTTAATTTAATACTTTCACTGATAGGATCCCGATTTATCACGAGATATTTTTTTTGCTGCTCGCGGTAAATCAAGCACGCGACATTAAAACTGCAATATGTTAATAAACAATTTAATAGGTGCAGACGGGGATCGAACTCGGTTTACTCGCGTTATAAAACGAAGTCTATTCCCTGACCTGTCGTCTTGGCTTAGCTATCATATTAAAAATATTAATTAATTCGAAATAATAATATCAAAAACTTTTTTTAATAACACGACGGCATATAGCCTTACTAAAAATACATTTACTATACCCACAATTTTAGGCAGTCGGGTTATGACAACTGATAAGTGATAATGCGTGATTGGCTGGTGTCCAGAGAGTACAATAAAAGTAATACGATTTCGGTTATGTTTTTCTTGTATGTATTTTCAGCTATAAAGTAGTCACCAGAGCCTTTTTTGTTTTATAAAGTTTGTATTGTAAGAGGGAACACGCCAATTTTGCCCCTAAACTCCTAAATAACATTATAAACGTTACAAAAAAACAATAAAATAATAGCCCCTGAAGTCCCCCACCCCCTCAAATTCTGATGCTATATATTATGCGGAAATTAGGTATTTATAATTTTTTTCTCGGAATTTATATGAGACCACCCCTAAAGACATTCAGCCATGACAGCTCAGGAGCTAAGCACTCTTTGTAAATCTCACAGTACACGAGCAATCCAGGTTCGATTCCCGCCGGGGCAACGCAGCGGACATTTTCTTGCCCTAAAACCCTTTTAGAAATGAGAAGAGACCTGCGCCCACCAGTGGACGTATATAGTCTGTAACTTTAACTCTTACAAAACAATTTTACAAAAAAAACAACATAAACTCGAAGTGAGAACCTTCTCTTTTTTGAAGTCAGCCAAAAATTCGTTTTTTAAGCTATTGCATAGCTTCTATCGCGGGCCTTGAGCGCGGGGACCGAATCCAGAAATTCATTCCGTAACGAAAAAACCTCACGCTCTCCACTCCGACTGGCACGGAGGTGTGGCTTGAAGGCCGCGCATCGTCTAACGTCGTTTCAGTTCGGCAGACTTCGGCACTCGGCAGACTTCGGCACGGTGTTTGTGTGCGTGCGACTAGACGTATGCGTCTACACTAGCTGCTAACTCAATGATAAAAATTCCTGAATAACCTACATGTATTGTAAGATATTAAAAATAGTAGTATTTTTTGCATACCACCTTGAAAGTTAAAATGTTTGTTCGATAAAATCATTTTACGTATAAAATGCAGTAGATGGCGATATAATGAATTATTATTTTACTGTTTACACCAAAGAATACAGTTTTAATTTATTACACTTAACTTCTTAAAATAGTCTTATATTATGCTTGTAAGCGTACGAGACATTGTTATACTTAATAGGTTTAATTAGTTCTACACAACGTCCATTCTGTACTATTTCATATAGTATTTTATGAGAGCGTGGTCCTTCCTCGGACGAGCCTGCCCATTAGCGCTACGACTGTACTACTAATATAACTGGAGCATGGCTCTACCACATATAAAACTATATATACACTTAACTTCGCAAAATAGTCCCATATTATGCTTGTAATCGGACGAGACATTGTTATACTTAATAGGTTTAATTAGTTCTACACAAGGTCAAACACTAAACTTGAATTAATTTCTTTAAAAAATGTACAGTATCTACCTAACATCTACGCACCTATATAATATTTTTGTTACATTACTTTTTATACACAAAAACAGTTCAAACTTAAAAACCTATCATAAAACGAAAAAATAATTGTTTAAGTAATCTAAGTATCCTCAAAATCTCATAATATAAGAAGGATATATAAGTATATATCAATAGAATTTAGCCTGCGAGAAAATGAAATAGAACATTATGCGTACTACCTTGGGAGTTAATCAATGTTTTTTCGATAAAATCATTTTACGTATAAAATGCAGTAGATGGCGCTATAACAAATTATTATTTTACTTGTTTACTCCAAAGAATACAGTTTTAATTTATTACAATTAACTTCTCAAAATATTACCATATTATGCTTGTAAGCGGATCAGACATTGTTATACTTAATAAGTTTAAGTAGTTCTACATAATGTCAAACATTAAACGTGAACTAATTTCTTTAAAAAAATGTACAGTTCCTACCTAATATCTACGCATCTATATAATATTTTATGTTACATTACCTTATATACACAAAAACAGTTCAAACTTAAAAAACTATCATAAAATGGAAAAATTATTATTTATGTAATCTAAGTATCTTTAACCCTTAACCACCTAGCGTCGGTCACAGTAACTCCAGGCGATATATTTTTAAGCTATTGCATAGCTTCTATCGCGGGCCTTGAGCGCGGGGACCGAATCCAGAAATTCCGTAACGAAAAAACACCTCACGCTCCCCACTCCGACGAGCACGGAGGTGTGGCGTTGAAAGCCGTGCATCGTCTAACGTCGTTTCAGTTCTTCGGCAGACTTCGGCACGGTGTTTGTGTGCGTGCGACTAGACGTATGTGTGTACACTAGCTGCTAACTCAATGATAAAAATTCCTGAATAACCTACATGTATTGTAAGATATTAAAAATATTTTAAACAATATTAACTTCTCATTTATTCAATAAGAGAAAAAAATTGTTTTCTTTTCAGTCACCACGCTCAAAAAGTGTAACTTGATTTAATATCAAAGACTTCGCAAATAAAATAAATAAATAATTATAATTGCATAAGTTGATAAAAAATGCTATGCAATAGCTTTACCGCGGCAGTCACCGAGTGCCACACGTATTTTTTTAATGTAAATAATATAATATGTAAGTATTTTATTTATGAAATTATGAAAAATTTGAGGCAGAAATTAAGATTAATTCGGTGCGATAAATTGCAATTTGAGATAAAATTAATTGGGGCGTGCCTTTTGTTCGGGATTTTCAATTACCCATCCGCCTGTTTCATTCGATTCGAAATTGGACTCGAAGTCATTACGTATCCTGTTCAATGTAATGCGAAATAAATCAATTTGTTCACCAAATATTTATGCCCAAGAGATAAATAGGTAGAGCCATGCTGTAGCTATGTTATGATTGTAGCATGAATAGGTCGGCTCGATTAGGAACGGACCACGCCCACAGAGAATATCAGCGTAAAAAAACAGCGATACTCTTTCTAAGTTTAAAGAACTGGAGATCCTTTTTATTGACACGAGGCATTCCATCTTAGTCCTCAGGGGTCTCAGCTCATCTGCATTTTGATTCCTAATCGAGGATAGACGTAAATGTAGCTTCCTTACTTCTCTCTTCTCTCTCTCTCTTTTTTAACGTTACCCCTACACTAAAATTTTCTCTTGTATCGTGGGGGCAGTTTACAAACATAAATTGCACAAGGACAAACATCCAGACCCGGAATAACTACTTGTAGGCCATACAAATACTTGTTCCGTGCGGGATTCGAACCCGCGACCCCCAGCTCAGCCTCACTCATTGCTAAGCCACTGCGCCACAGAGTCACTGCGTCGTCGTCAGGTGGACTGTGTGCTCGTTAGTCACCATTATTCTATAAAATAGATGCAATATTTACTTTCACGACAACATACATTATTTTCTTGAGTCGACATAATGTAATTGAAATTTACTAAAATATCAGTTACAACATTTAAGAATACCAAAACCTAAGGTATTAAGGGGAACTATAATCTCAAATGGCTTAGCAAGATCCTTCGTTATGCCGAAAATATTGCAGCATTAATTTTGAAATAAATATATGGTAAAGTTGAGGATTAATGTTAAGGATTATGTTGACGAAAACACGATTTCGTAAAATTTTCTCGATAGAAAAAAATCCAAAGTTACCTCCATAATGAACAATAAACCGCTGTTATTCATAAAATACTTTAAATAAGATCATGAAACTTTGCATACTAACTGAACTAACTATAAAGCAGTGCTTATGTTATTTACTTTTTTTAAAATACCATTATTTTCACTGTAAAAAGAAATTACCTAAACTATCGGCCTCTTGAAGCGTGATTTCTGCCGCACGGTCACTTCATTTCGCTTCGGCCTTTGTAGGAGGAGGTTGTGTCGCTTACGATCAGAATATACATTACGCAACAGGACGACGTAAAATTAAAATGGGAAATAACCGCAATAAAAATAAGAAGCGATTGGCTTGGCGTTAAGAAACAGGCATAAATATGATAAACCTAATGAAATAAGTGTCTAACGACCTTTCTACTTACAGTATTAGTGATTACAAACATGTCGGTACATAGCATACGACGCGCGGGCAAGTGGGGACGAAATTAGAATTCGGGCTTACTTACTCTATCCTATTAAGTAGTTGAAATAATAATTTATTATCTGTTCGAAATAACACTTAACGTACACATATTTTTGAGGAATTTCAGTTCTACTAACAGCAAAAGGCATAACTAGCTAATAAGCAAAATAGTAAAATGTATGTATTCGTCCATTTATTTTAATTTATTTAGAAGCCAACGTGATATTGTAGGTAGACATGTTTTTCCCATGCGTGATAATTGATCAATCTCCCGATTAGTATCGTTCTTAAATTAAATTAACACATGGTAAATTAAAATAAAAAGTAACGCATATATAAGTAGAAAAAACAAGAAAGGAAAACGAAAATACTTACGAGTAAAATGAAAACAATACTTATTCTTGTTAGAAAAATAAGTTGACTTTAACTAATATTTTTACCTGGTAATTTTACTACGATTATTCAGGCAATTATCGAACAACCTAACATTTTTCCGATAAGAAAAAGAAAAAACGAAATGCTGAATTTTTTACCGGCATTTTATTTAGTCAAATCTAAAACAAAATGCGGAATAGTCATAGGATTGGATTCGTCATGAACCATTAAACCACTTTTTTAAATTAAGGAAGTATTTAGAATATTATAAGTAGTAGAATTTGCTGTGAAATTAATGAAATCTATAAACACAAATATTTTTAATAGATTATAATTATGCATGAGTGATCGAATCGAAAGTAAATTACTATCGAATTTCCATCGGGGAATAATGTATAACTCAATGGCGATAAATAGTGAGAAATATATTGACCACCGGCTTGCACTCTACCTACCGGTTAATCGAAAGCTCGCTTCAATTTGTAAAAGCAAATACAAACCTATTTTATGTCGTGTGATACTTCTCTCAAGGGGGATTTGCGAGAAAAATAAGAAAATCTGTAAACTTTTTATTAAGTAAAGCGTCTTGAAGGTGAATCAAAGAAAGCACGATATAATAAACAAATCTAGCTGTTTCAACACATGTTGTGTGTGCGTACGTTGCAGAATTAAGTTTGCTAGCTAACTTAGATATACTTATAAGGGCCCTATTAAAGCTTCGCGTCTTATATAATACCGAGAATAAATATTGGATTCAACAAGACTAAGCTTTTACCTATTTAAAAGCACACTGGTATTCACCAGTATAACGTTTGGTGTTGTAAATTTAATACGTTTCATTTTATTACCGTTTAAAAGCAAATTATTGACGTTAAAGGAGTGTACTACTTTTGATATAGCATTATTCACTTCGTCATATTTTAATAATTACCTTTTAAGTCGGAAAACCGGCAAAGTATCTTCAGCAAGTTAAACTTTATCATGGTTATTCTATGCCAGGTAAAATAAGTCATTAATATAAACTAAGGGCTAAAAATTTACCCCCGAGGAACACCCATAGATACTATCGATTCGGAAGAACTGCTCCCATTAACAAAAACTGCTTGAATACATAAACTGTCACGCCTGACACCCAGAAGGAAAGGAAGATAATTAAACACTTCCATTTTGCACGATCCTGACACCGGTAAAGCTCCCAGCTTTTTCTAGCTACCAGATCTGGCACTCACTTCTGCAGTATAAATTTGCTATGATCCGGGTAGTGGCAGCATAAGAATATCCACTACCCCATATGAGTGTCATGAGGCAACAGAAATATAGAAAGCGACAGAAAATAAGAAACTGCGATTGCCAACCCGCCTGGCAAGCTTGGCAACTATGCAAAATATTCCCGCAAATATTTAATATTACACGTTAAGCTGTGGACGTTTATAGGCTATAATGGATTAAAATTTGAAAAAAGTAGAAACATTTCTCTAAACATATTCTTTACTACTATAGTTACTAGTATAGTTAAGCAAACAAGTTCCCATTTATATTTTGATGATGTAGTTAACTATTTTGGCTACTTTCGCTGGCGAGTTGCAGCCACCTGGGATTACAATCTCTAGAAGTTCTGAATAATTAAATTTCCATCTGGCGAGAAGCTTTCCAGGAAACACATACGTTCTATTCAATAGGAAATGGGAAATTGCGTGTAAACGTTATTATTGTGAAGGTGATAAAGTCGGAAATTTATCGAGTTCTCCATATTTATTGTATATTTACTGTGGAAATATGCGCCTCGAACAAGGAAATGAAAACTGATTAATATCTACGTCTATCTTTGATTCAGAATCCTGATGCAGATGCCATGTCAGCCCTGGGGACTTAAATGGAATACCAGGCTACCATGAAAAGAGTCTCCGGTTCCTTATACTCACCAAATATTCCTTATACTAATTCCTTATACTAACGAAATACATCAGCGTTATTCTTCTGTTTCGCCCTGGTATTCTGTATTACCGTGGTCTTACCTGGGATTAGCCGACCCTTATGTATGCAGTTATGTATGGCCACCATACTACATAAGAATATGTACCTGTATGATTGACTGATTAGTGATTACGCATGCATCCCGTTTAAACGGCAACAAACATTTTGGTAAACTGTTTTTAAAATTATTTTATTATTTCCACTTAAAGACGTAGCTAAGTTTTGATTAAATTGATTGAGTAGATGACTACTGAATGAATTAGTACAGCTTTAGTTCTATGGAATGTGATGTCCAGTCCAATGTAAATCCAATATCATTCCTGTCTGAGTTTTGTAAATAACAATGATATTTTTATCGTAGAGGTATCAACCGAGTTCAGAAAAACTAGATCATTTATACTTGCGTAACTTACGTAGTAGAGCCATGCTGCAGTTATATTAATTGTACAGTTGTAGCACGAATAGGTCGGCTCGACCGGGGACGGACCACGCTCTCACAGAATACCAGCGTCAAATAGCAGCTCGATACTGCTGTGTTTCGTATGGTGAGTGCATAGAACCGGAGACCCTTTTTACTGGAAACGAGACATTCCACCTAAGTCCTCACGGATGACAACGCATCTGCATTTTGATTCGTAATCGAGGATAAATGTAGATGTCTATGGGCCACAGCAACCACTTACCATCAGGTGGACTGTGTATTGTGTGCTCGTTTGTCATCCTATCCTATAAAAAATATCTCGTCTGCCTGACAATCATACTTCTGATAAAGAAATTCTAATAAAAAGCTACCGAAATTTCTTCCAGTTAAGCTCTAGTTTCAAGCGAAACTGTGTAAACATAAAAAAAAACTGAAGGAACTGAAACGAGGAGGTTATTTTTTTACGAACATTCTTTATGTGGTAGAGCCACGCTGCACCTGTAGCTATATTAGTAGTATAGTTGTAGCACGAATGGGTCAGTTAGACTGGGGAAGGACCACGCTCTCACAAAATATCAGCTTAAAATAGCAGTTTAACGCTGCTGTGTTTTGTATCGTAAGTGTAGAGAACCGGAGACCCTTTTTACCGGAAAAGAGTCATTCCATCTTACTCCTAACCGATGAAAATGCGTTTGTATTTTGATTCGTGATCGAGGATTGATGTAGATGTCTGTAGTCCGTAGCAACCACTTACCATCAAGTATACTGCGTGGTCGTTCGTCACCCTTATCCTATAAAAAAACTTATTTTTTTATGTTATCTGTATTTTGTCCGTGTGTCTGTCTGATCTAATCTTCGTAAAGACTGAACGGATTGTAATGAAACTTCACGAACAGATATAGAGCAATGCCAGAAGTGAAGTTTAAAAAAATTGAAAACTAAACAAAGCCACAATATTAGACCCTACTTAGGCGAATTTTCCACCCGGGGCGTATCGGTTGTCATCAATAATAAAGAATTTCTACCGGGCTCACAAAAGGAAGCTATATTGCATGTGTTAACGGACCTCGATAAACCATTATTCATAATATATCTCGATGTACGTGAAAGCCTACAACCCTTCGCCCTGGTTTCCAATACATTAATAAGGGTTTCGATAAGAAACATCTGCGCTCACCCCATCGTCTTTCAATGTTTATTGTCTGGACACAACTTCAGCGCAGTGTGGAACAAACTGGGACTGGCTTTTTCTATGTTAATGATTTCTTATATTTACGCGAACACTACACATTGAAATAATACTAGTTTTTACGGATTTTATCGCGTATATTTAACTATAAATACTCGACGTTTCGAGCGCTTGCCGGCTTGCGTTGCCGGCTTCTTACAAAAGAGTAAGCTCTTTTGTTGAAGGTACCTAAGTCGTGGTGGAAAACGATTCCACAAAGAGGTTGCACGAAGAAGAAAACTCCAAAAGCAAAACGCATAGTGGTGGACCGCCTAGCATCCATATGGTGTGGATGGTATCGTGAGTTTTGACGTGATGTGCGTTTGTGAAAATTGGCCTGGAATTAATCCGAACAATTTATCAGAACACTCCCTGTGTTACTGTCTTCCGGTCTGAGAACCATTATAATATCAGATTGTGATGTATTATATCTTTGTTTTAGGTGTGATGTATTATATCTTTGTTTTAGGTGTGATGTATTATATCTTTGTTTTAGAGTGCACGCCTTGCAATTCATATTGCAGTGTTGGTACCGACTTTGTTATATGGCAGCGAAACCTGGGTATGCCAGAAGAAGCATTAAAGCAAGTTGAATGCAGTGGAGATGCGATCTCTTCGTAAAATGTGTGGCGTTACCTTAGCCGACCGAAAGCGAAACGAAGAGATTCGCAATATGGCAGGATTGAAAGATGACCTTATCACAAAAATTGATAGGGGCGTACTCCAATGGTTTGGGCACGTTGAACGAATGAGTGAAGACCGAATGGTGAAGAAAATATATAGAGCGAAAGTAAATATTAAAAGGTGTCGAGGTAGACCGAGACTAACTTTCGAAGACCATGTGAGCAAATTGCTCGAAGAGGGGAGGGTCAAGAGTACTCGGATACCTAGACGTGCATGTATGAAGAAGTTAATGAACCTGAAAGAAGCGAAAGAGGTATGTAAGGATCGTGACACTTGGCGATCTGTTCTCTCTGGCTACCCCGTTAGGGATTGTGCGTGAAGATAAGTAAGTAAGTAAGTTCGTTTTAGGTGACGTGTACCCATCTTTGCTTGAATTTAGTTGGATTCTATGGGTTACAGTAGCCGCTTACCATCGCGTGGACTGTTAATTCTGTTGTCACATTAATTTAAAAAATAATACAGTATTTACCAGGAAAGTAAAGCTGACCCCAGGACCTACATCTATCATTTAATAAGAAGCAAAATGCAGATACGGTCTTTCTTCCTCAGATTGAATTACTCGTTACCAATGAAGAGGTTCTTTGATTTTCGTCACCATAAAAAAAACACAAAAAATAATACTCCTAAGTAATCTGTGGGAACACGATCCTACACAGTTTGAGTCGACCCATTCAGTCTGCAGCCATAATAACGTGGCTCTACCACCTAAGGCATTCTTAGAAGGTCTAAAGTTCAGAAGTAAACTGATATTGAAGTCATCTCTCTGAAATTTGATCCAAGCCTATCTTTATATCACTTAAGCTTTACACCTGACAGAACAGAAACAAATGAGATCTATGTACACTACTCTGTGTGCACTAGTATACACTATTATGTAATATGTCCTACGCAACTTCAGACTGTATTCAAAGTTGTCACCGAAGCCAAAAACAATAAGAAAATATCATCGAACTATTGTAATATCAATCGGTTTATTTTTAAGATTATTTTTACGAAAATAACCACTAAATGAGCAAAAAAACTGAACGAAACTTTAGAATACAGCTTTATTAACTCAATCAAAAAGTAAAAACCGTTTAAAACTTCCATTAGAAATTGAAGATTTAATCAATTATAAAAATGAATCGCACTGCAGCTACATTTGAATGTAGAACTGCAATTAAGAGACTGTCGGTCATTAAAAGCGAAAGCGGAGGTGTTCCTACAATTGAAAATCTGATTTTATCCAACGCTGCCCTTTGAAGATTTTTTGGACGCCATCTTGTGCAACGTTTCATTGTTTTAATTACAATAATAATGCGATCAATAAAAGTAGTGAGGTAAATACATTCCCAAGTGAATTTTTTTATAACGATTATGCTTTAAAAAACTTTAAATGTATATTAAAACGTTAAACTCATAATAATAAAAATACAGATTCATACATTTTTTATCTTAATTTTGGTAAAAAGACATAATAATCCAGATATTCTGACCTTCTGTGTTCGTCCATCGTACCGTCGTCCGTCTTGCGGCCCACCTAGCTGAATTTAATTTTGCAACATATTCGATTTTCCCTCTGGAATGAGATGTTTTTCCGCCGAAAAAAGTAACCTATGTCACACTACAGCCACCGAACTATCTCCATACAAAAAATCATGCCATGCCGACGCTCTGATTTTATTTATTTATTTATTTAAGAAATTTATGATTACAAAGATGAATAGTTTTATTGTAAGCATAAACTCATTAGAGTTTTTCTGTACACCATTGCTCTCGACACATTATTATAATTAACACTTTATAATACATTACATTACCAAAGTTACATTAATACTATTATCAACTTAAATTAGGTGCATTAAATGTTAAGTTTCTAATTGACAAACTATTTGTGGGTACAATAATATACATATATAATATAATATACATATATTACATTCTGTGAATAATCGTGATACAGGCTGATTATAACATATATTTTCATAAATTTATAATAAGATAATATGTTGGTAAAGTAAACCAATAATATAGAACGAGAAGTTGTTTAAAGTGTTACGAGTATTTAGTAAGAGTTAATTGTATATAAAAAAAAAATTTAATTTAATTAGATTAGGTATAACATAGTTTAAAGTTCTTTTTCAGTTTCTTGTTGCGACGTGAAAGAAGGACAAACAAACAAATAAACACACTTTCGCATTTATAATATTAGTATGGATAAATGAACACGTTGATAGTTCCGTGTAAACTTAATTATGTATGTAGATAGGTCTGACATTTCGCGAAAAGACAATAAACACGTAAACACTGGCTAATCACTGGGCTATGACGCTGCGTGTCCGCTGATTCGATTCTCGCACAGAACAAGTGTTTGATTGTCATACATTCTAACAAGTGGTAAAATTAAAGATTTTGTACGACCGACTTCAATATAAATAAAATGAGAACATCTGCAATGTAGTCGAAGTCAATAAAATACGCATTAAAAACTACTGGTCATATCTTGATCAAATTTATATGTGACCACATGAAAAGCAACAGCTTTTAAATAAACAAAGAATCATCAAAATCGGTTCACCTAGAAAAAATCTGAGGTAACAACGTAAAAAATAAAGTCGAATTGAGAACCTCCTGTTTTTTTGAAGTCGGTTGAAAATAAAATCAATTTTAATTAAACCTCTAAGGGGTGTGTGAGGGTTTGCATTAATGGCTCCATCATCAGGTGGCAGCTACCCATGCCAAACCACTGACCTTACGCAATAACATCGCAATTTATGAATGAACTGCTACATGAGGGGAATAGACGTTGAATTCCCATGTCAGACTTTCGCTTTCAAGCAAACCACTTACAAAAGCTACGATACTTGAATACTGATAAACTTCCTGTAACATTATACACTGCCTTTATTGTTGCACGGTAATAATTTCCACTAATGAAAACGAGGTAATGGATAGGGTAATATAAGCTTATAGATTAATTATCGACACTTATGCTGTGATCAAGGGTCATTTGTATTGACGTGCGATCGTTATCAAGGTAGGTTACGTGGAAAGGGTTTTTAATTATATATGATAGGTAATGAGCGTGGTATTTATAATATTATGCGATTATTGATTACATAATAAAGTATATAATTAATTACATATGAAATAATTATTATAATGTATGATTGATGTTATGCATGTTACGATTTAGTGGTGTTAGCCAAGAGGTATTTTAGTTTCATCAGAGTTGGGACTCGAATACAGTCCTCCTGACCGTAAGTGGATGCTGTGGCACATAGTTTATCGTCTGGGCAGGATATAATAATATGGCGTAATTAAGATTATCTGTTGTTATATCATTTCCGATTTTTCATTAAAAAAATCTTCAAGATTTTTGGATAAAATATAGCAATGCTCTCTATCTGTTCGTGAAGTTTCATTACAATCGATTCAGCCATTCCAAACATATTACATACAGAAAGAAGAAATTAGAAAAAATATTTAGAAATGTAAATCTTATACGTGGCAAAGCCATGCTGCAGTCATATTAGTAGTATATGTGTAGCACGAATGGATCGGCTCGACCGGGGAAGGACCATGCTCTTAAAGAATACCAGCGTAAAATGGTGGCTTAATGCTGCTGTGTTTCGTATTGTGGCGGCGCTGTCATCGCGCCGCAAGCGAAAACACACCGAAGCCTAAATCACGCTATCAACATTCCGAATCATAAACAGCATATATAGAACATCTCCGAACTATCACACGGAGTGTTGGCCGCTCCCTGGGCAGAACACCTTGCCCGGCGGGAGATCTCCCCTTTTCCTTCCACGGCCACACTGGTGACCATCCGACGTGATCTGAACACGCAACCAAATACCTTCGGAAACTACAACTTCAAGCCTTCATCATTATCCTCAAGAACCCCTATCATTCACTACTGAGAATCGTCTTCTGCAGTCTTCAGTTCCTGCAAGACAGCCCAACTGGTCGTCATCTCGACTCACCGCAGATTTATAAGACAGACTTCTGGCACTTGTTCCGGCACATCGTTCTCACCGGCATCACTTGCCAGTGCGTAGTACGGCATGCATTACACATCGGCATATCATTCGCACCAGTGTAACTTGCCCTTACGCACACAGCATGCATTCCCCACCGGCATTAAAAGGACACACCGGCAATCGGACTGCACTATCGACCTCCGGTCTGAGCAGGAGGTGACGTGGCGGCGCTGTCGTCGCGCCGCAAGCGAAAACACACCGACACCTAAATCACGCTATCAACATTCCGAATCATAAACAGCATATATAGAACATCTCCGAACTATCACACGGAGTGTTGGCCGCTCCCCGGGCAGAACACCTTGCCCGGCGGGAGATCTCCCCTTTTCCTTCCACGGCCACAGTATAGTAAGTATAAGGAACCGGAGAACCTTTTTCTGGATACGAGGCATTCCATCTTAGTTCTCAAGGGTGACAACAGATCAGTATTTTGATTCGTAATCAAGGATAGATGTAGATGTCTATGAGCCACAGCAACCACTTACCATCAGGTGGACTGTGTGCTCGTTTGACACGCTATCCTATAAAAAAACTGTCTGTCTGTAATCTACGGAATGGCTGATGATGAATGTCAGGAGTGATCTAGGCGAAATTTATTGGGAAAAACTTGTAAATTTTATTAAAAAAAATGTTGCTAACATACATGGTGTTTGATTGTCATAAATCATATTAACACTATATTATTAATAGATGAAAGTAGAAAGAATGAATGAGGAAAGAGTGACAAAGCAAATTTATGTTGCAGAAGTGAACGGCAGAGTTGGAAAAGAAAATCCTATGCGAAAGTTTATCCGTGTACTCTCATAAGTGTACCCTTTACAGACGAGCATATATGCATAGGTATATGGATGGAGGCGAGAGAGGTATGTCAGGAGTGTGCTAAATAGAAGTATGTATTCTCTGCCCACCACTCTGGGTGACAGGAGTGCGTGTTTATGATTACGATATGATATAATAAATAATTTTTATTTCATTTTCAATTACACATGTTTACATACAGGAGCAAACATGATTACAGTTAAAGAAAATAACTATAAGCCTAATAAAAATAATATGCAATAATAAAAATTAAAACTATGCATAGCTTGTAATGTAGAATCTACAAAAGAAAAATTGAAGACTCAAGTTTATAATATTAGCTACCCGCCTGAACTACGTTGATTATCTGTGTTTCAGACCATCGCTCACACTATGGGCTTAATAATGTAGGACACAAGAAAATTTAAATTATTAAACTATATTATATAATAAATAAAACAACTAAATAACAATTATTTGTACCCTACAATTAATACAAAACTATTTTAGAATTTCTAACAACTTTTCTGTGTCTTCGTAATTTAATTTATTCAGAAATTCCCTTACATTATATATTATAATATTTATATTACATTTCTTATAACTTACACTATATATCTTTAGTGACTTGTTGTGCTTATTATATAGAAATGGTCCTAAAATATGTAAAATCTGTTCACAAATACGTGTTTGGTTTGAGGGTTTACACAAACTATGTCCATTCTTCTCTTGTATATGGAATATGATAGATAATAGATAATATAATATGGTATATAATATGATATTAATAGATCCTACTTAGACGCAGCCGAGACGCTAGTATAAAATAAATCTATATAAATATTACGATCAATCAGTAATCACCTATCAGCGTTTTGGTTCTTTTAAATTTTGATAACTATATTCTCTTACTCAACTCTGACGCTTAACTGTAAAATAAAAGTATCATTGAATGTCGAAAATAAGGTATGTCACATCTAAAACAATTTCAAAGACAAGTTTGAAAGCCATTGTTTAAACTTGTCCACATCGCAGCTTAACAAAGGCATCGGAAAACATTACGAAACGAAAATAATTCGCGTTTTGTAACAAAGAAAACGACACGACCTAAACAAAAGACGAGCGTTAAGAAAACCTCGCAACTTATTAAGGCCAAAGCAGAATACTGTGTGCCCCAAAAATCTTAGCGTAATTCTCGGATTGTGAAAATAGATGGAGTTGTATCGTAATTGCCATAACGATTATATCTTGAGAACAATAAATTGGGTAATTTCTTCAAAACAGTTTTCTACGTTATTTTTAATGTAATCTTACCATTTTTTTTATAAAATTTTATAAAGCGAATATTATGTAATCATTATTTGTAGCAATTTTCATGGTAGAGCCATGGTGTAGTTATTGTGGTATTAAAGCTACAGTACGAAAAGGTTGAACTGATCTTGGAAACTCAAGATGCCATAGAATATCACTGTAAAATGACAGCTGATTTCTGCAGTGTTTCGTATGGTTAAACACGAGAAACGGAAACTCTTTTTACTGGTAATATGGCATTCCTTTATAGTCCAATGCATCTGTATTTTGATTCATAATCGATGATAGATTTAGGTTCTCTGTAGATGTATGTATAACCACTTACAGGTGGAATGTGTGCTTGTTTGTTCGGTAAATTTAATTATATAGCATTTTACGTGCTATATAATTAAACGTAGACAATGTTTCATAAAAATATTGATAAGTAACTTATTCCAATATGTAAAGTTCACAATGAAAAGTTTGTGGGCATAGAACAGATTTTCCTTTATAAAATAAGCGTGACAAAACAGGTTTAAGTCCACTTGATGGTCAATGGTGCTGTGGAATCAGGCGGTTCGGTGTTTATGTCGGAACCTAGACCCTCCGTTAAGAGAATGCACCGTGTAAAGGTGTCAGATATTTAAAAAAATAAATCGAAAATTCTTTATCAATTGATTATATAAATAAAATTTTAACAAAGTAATTTTAAAAGAGTTATCAGCTTACAAAACTGCTTGGCCTCTCTCGTTGTTGAGGAGATTTGCCTTAATCCGCATACTCGACAGATCTATTGCAGTGGCAGTACTGTATCGTTGAATAATTACCGCCATCTACCGAAAACCATAAGATTTCTCTAGCATATATCCAATGGCCGTGTAGTGGCGGCGTAAGATAATCCAGCAGCTTAAGGCTGCTGTCTTTCGTAGGGTGAGAGTAAAGAACCGGAAAGCCTTTTTACTGGAAACGAGGCATGCCATCTTAGTCCCCAGGGGTGACAACGAATCTGCATTTTGATTCTTAATCAAGGATAAATGAAGGTATCTATGAGTCATATACCATCAGGTGGGCTGTGTGCTTGCTTGTCACCTTTATTCTATAAAAAAATCAACTAACTCATGGCCTCTGTAGAGGGATAGAGGGAAACTGAAAGAGTTGATGGGCAGAAGCATCCTCCTGATATCAACTCAATATAATAAAAACTGCGGTTGGCAATTCGCCTGCCAAGCGTGGCAAATATAGACACTCCCCGTCAAATACATGTTAATGATGATGATGTTACCATCCCGTGATCGTCTTTAAAAAAAACAATCACACATTAATCGAAATAAAAAAAGGTTTCATATATAATTCTAAACGTTATTCTGCGGGCGACGAATCCGGAACTACTCGTATTAGATCAGACAACCGAGTCATTACTTACGGAGCAAACAAGACGTCACTACTTTAATTAGAATTATGTTTCTTGTCGGTGCTCAAAATCGATCTTCGCAAACGGTAGTTGATTCAATAATAGAAACCAACTTTTTATTTTTAATGAGATAATTTTATTGAATGTCTTTTTGCGAGGAAGATTTAAAAAATATTATAGAACCATCAAATTCATCTAAATCACCATAAGTTACAACAAGGTTTGTTTTTTTATACTCAATTTTTTGTGGTGGCATTTCCGCTGTCAGTCTTATACTACTTTTCTTATATTAAATAAAAACTTTAAAAAACAATGTAACCGTCTATATAAATGCGTTCCACTGCTGGACAAAGTCTTTCCTAAGAAGCAATCTATGGGGGAGGCCTATGTCCAGTAGTGGACTTTCATAGCCTGTAACTGTACCACCGTTCTACTGTCAACCGTTCGTAACTTATGGTAGTCTACTGTCTTCGTAATCAAACGTTGATCAAACTCAAGATAGTGGGTAAATAATAAGTAATCCTTCGCGTTTTAAATAAAAATACGTGTGGCACTCGGTGACTGCCGCGGTAAAGCTATTGCATAGCATTTTTTATCAACTTATGCAATTATAATTATTTATTTATTTTATTTATGCAGTTAAGTCTTTGATATTAAATCAAGTTACACTTTTTGAGCGTGGTGACCGATAAGAAAAAAATTTTTTTCTCTTATTGAATAAATGAGAAGTTAATATTGTTTAAAATATTTTTAATATCTTACAATACATGTAGGTTATTCAGGAATTTTTATCATTGAGCTAGCAGCTAGTGTACACGCATACGTCTAGTCGCACGCACACAAACACCGTGCCGAAGTCTGCCGAGTGCCGAAGTCTGCTGAACTGAAACGACGTTAGACGATGCACGGCTTTCAACGCCACACCTCCGTGCCCGTCGGAGTGGGGAGAGTGAGGTTTTTTTTTCGTTACGGAATTTCTGGATTCGGTCCCCGCGCTCAAGGCCCGCGATAGAAGCTATGCAATAGCTTAAAAATCTATGTGGAAAGCGTTGGGCGGATGGACGCAAGAAACGCAGGAGTCATGAGCGAGTTTTTCATCACTCATTGTCGTCAGTGGCGGCCGTTTAAATAATTTGTCAAATGCCTCTCTGGACTAGTGATCCTAAGCGCGACTGCCAATAATGAACATGGATCCAGAGCAGGACTGAAAATCAGTTATAAGATATTTCTGTCCAGAAATTCCAGTCAGCCTGCAATTATGTAGCTGGCTGCATTTCTCTCTGTGCCTCGGATTACAAGTGTCTGACTGTAATATCAATATATCTAGTACATATTTTTATGTAACTTCACTTTGAAAAACAACATCTTTGCAGGATTTTTCTAATTCCTTCGCATTTTAAATAATTACTACTTATTGAATAATAATTTGTAATATAGCTAAACAGCATTTCAGTATTTATTTCTCGTAGTTTTTAGTTATTTTTACTATACGTGTTCCACGTTCCACGAACCAATTACTGGTGGTACCCTATAACAAACGTGACCAAACAAGACGTGACCAAATTCTATAAAAGTTTTCGGGATAATGACAATATCAGTCTCATCTCAAGAACTTATGAAACATATTTGCCGGCCATGATGCCGATTATGTTTTTGTAAAATATAGTCAGTCCGTTTTTTTTTTTCATATCCTGGGACGTTACATTAGGTTTTTCACGTGAAATATAGCGTCAGTGACGTTTAATACATTGTTTTTTTTATAATAGGGGTGACAAACAAGCACACAGTCCATGAGATGGAAAGTGGATGCTATGTCTCATACTACTTCGATTCTCGATTAAGAATCAAAATTTAGTTGCGTTGCCACACCAGTAGAAAGAGTATACGATTCTTTTCACTTACCACACGAAATACAGCAACATAATACCGCTATTTGACGGTGATATACTGTGAAACTGTAGTTCTTCTCCGGTCAAACCAATCCATTTCTATTGCAACCATATGTAGATGCAACATGGCAAACTCTTGGGACAAAGTCTAGCAATGATCAACATTTAAGTGTAAAAGGTTTTTACCTAATTTTTTATAGGAGGGGGCGCAAACGAGCATACGGCTCACCAGATGGTAAGCGATTACCGCCGCCCATGAACAACTACAACACCAGGAGAATTGCAGATGCGTTGCCGGCCTTTTAAAACGAAGTAGGCTCTTTTCTTGAAGGTCCCTAAGTCATATTGATCCGGAAAAATCTCTGGTGGTAGTCGATTCCACAAGGAAGTTGTGCGAGGAAGAAAACTTCTTTTAAATTGCACAGTGGTGGACCGCCATCCATCCAGTCAGCCAGATGGTATGGATGGTATCACGAGTTTTGCCGCAATGTGCGATGGCTAAATTGTGCGGCTGGAATTAGTCCGAACAATTCCTCAGAGCACAAAGTCGACGAATGCAGGTGGCTCAGGACCGTGTTTTGCGGCTTTCCTTTGGGGGATGCCAATTGGGGTAACAAATTATGTTCAGTGAACTTGTGAAGGCTGTAATGAATGAATGAAGTAAATGCATCAGGATGATGCTGCTGCCAATCCCTGACTCATTTCCCTAAGTCATCACGTATGACACCCACGAAGTGATATAAAGTAGGGGATTCCCTCAGCGGCGTTTGAGAATTCACTTCCCAATATTATCTCTAAAATAGTCCACATGTGTATATTTCTAATGTACTTGCAAGCAGTTATGAATGCATTACATTAAAATGATTCATGTCGGAACACCGACGATTTGTAAGTGATCTTAAAAACTTCCCCCCATTGTTACAACTAAGGAAACAGCAAGACGCTACACAATTCTTTTGTCCAAACAATGAACGCGTATTACGACGTACTGTTTCTTATATAACAGTAGATTTTCCTTCTGATAATTCTCTTTCACAAAGAATTATTGAACAAATCCGGTCGTTTAAAAACAATTTTAAGGTTTTTAACCGACTTAAAAAAGGAAGAAGTTCGTAATTCGACTATATGTTTTTTTATAGAATAAGGGTGACAAACGAGCACACACCCCACCTGATGGTAGCTGGATGCTGTGGCCCATAGACATCTACATTTATCCTCAATTAAGAATCAAAATGTAGATGAAATCATTTCCAATAAAAAGGTTCTTCGGATCTCTACACTCACCATATGAAACACTACGTATTAAGCGACTATTTTACGCTGGTATTCTGTGAAAGCATGGTCCTTCCCGGTAGAGCTGACCCATTCGTGCTATAACCATAATATAGCTGCAGCGTGGCTCTACCACGTATGTTTTCTTTTATATATATATATATATATATATATATATATATATATATATATATATATATATATATATAATAAGGGTGACAAATTATCACACAGCCTCTGTATGATAAGTAGATACTGTGTTCCATAGACATCTACATAATATATCCTCGATTAAGCTGATATTTTACGCTGGTATTCTGTGACGACGTGGTTCTAACCCGATCGAGCCAACCCATTCGTGCTTCGTCCATATATTATAGCCGCAACATGGCTCTACCAAGTAAAACTGTAATTTGTCATGTACGTTACACGATATCTTCGTCAATTATGAACCGATTTCAATGATTTTATTAAATGGTTTAGGGGTGGCTTTGTATAAACTTTACGAAAAAGTTCTATCCCTTTAGGTGATAAAAAAGAAGATAAGGTTTTTAGTGTAGCTATTTTGATAATGTTTGAGCTTATAACACTCAAATTGTGATATTCATAACCAAAGTGTCAAAAATTAGACATTAAAAAAGTAAAAGTCGACATCAAAGAACTAATAAAAACAATTTCACACAATAGCTTTATAAGTTGATTTTTAATACTTTTTTAGACTATATATTAGTGCCGACTTCACAAGCAATTATGTGTTTTTTTTTAGTTCTTTACAACTTTTGTAGATTTAGTTTGATTTAAAATTGATATTTTGATTAGACGACAAACTTTTGAAGGCAGCAAAATGTTCTTCTAATATTCCATCCCACTTCCCTGTGATTACAATGTTATCTCTCAACATAAATATATTTCTTAAGTCGCCAACATGCGATGTTGCAAGATTTATGAGATAAATGTATATATTGGACGTGTCACCACTAATGACACTACTTTGTCCCAGCTAACTCCACGTGACTTGGTTGAAATTTACGATAGTTAGGTAACGTAATAGAGTGATGGATTCTTTCTCGTAGCCTTTGCATCACAAAAGCCTTACGTATTTTGTCCTAATATTGATGTTCGTCTGGTTGATTTAAGATAACGTATTGGTAAAAGCCGTACTGTATTTTTGTCCTGATATATATGTTCTCTTAGTTGGTTTAAGATATTGTTTTGGTAAAAACCTTACTGTATTTTTGGTTTGATATTGATGTTCTCCTGGTTGGTTTAAGATATCGTATTGGTGAAAACTTTACTGTATTTTTGTTATAATATTTATGTTGTCCTAGAAGATTCAAGATACCGTATTGGCACAGTATTGGTACAAGCTTACTTTTTTTTGTCCTGATACTGATGTTCTCCTATTTGATTTAAGTCATAATATTATGACTTCCATAGCAGCGGAATTGGTTGACTCGAATAAGGAATGATTAACGATGAATGTGAAAACGTGTTTCCGAATAGCATTATAAAATAGAATAAAGTAACTGTTCAGTAGATTAAGTGATAAAAACCGGACACCTCTTTCCTGGTAACGAGGAATTCTATCTTAGTCCTCAGAGGTGTCAATGCACCGATTTTGATTCTTAATAAAAGATAGATGTAGGTCTATATAGGCCACAGAATCAATTTTTAAGCAATTACAGATATTTTTCACTTTATTTGCTAGTGATATTTAATTCTATATTAGTAAGTACTTATCTACTTTTATGCTAATAATGGACATGAAATATTGCGTGTTAAAATTCATAAGTTACGTTCATTCTTTACTTACTAGTTTTTGTGATAAAGTTTTAAATTGAATAATTAAATTTAAAAAAAGTAAAAGTTGATTTCACAGAACTATAAGCAATATAATGATTATTCGCCCATATGTCATGCAGATGCCTTTGCCAATAAAAAAATTAATGATTTTCTCATGGATCCCATTAGCAGATCTAGTACAAATTTATATTACACAAAAATTTCATTGCAATAGGATAATATGGTAAAGAATTATGGCTGAACAAAAAACATAACCTCCCTCTTTTGTGAGACATCTGCTAAATGACTCTAAACGCGTAGAAATAGAGCTTATAGTACAGTAGATCATAATAGCTTTTCATTTAGATAATGTGCTCTCCCTCGCTATCAAGAGCGCGATATATGGATTCTAGTTAATAATACCATACGCACACTATTGGCCAAATATGATAACAGACATGAAAATGAATGATAGATAATGAAAAATTAAAAACAAATGACAGATGCCAAAATAATTGCAAATTATTTAATCACTAGAAAGTAGGTTAAGATGTAGTTCAGAGACATTGTGTCAGTCCTTATACGGCGGACGTAATTTAAACGACAATGTACTATTAAACTTACGACGATTAATGTAATTTCGCTTCAAGTCGTTATAAGAGAATGCCCCACGCAGTAATTATTGGTAACCAAGCAGCCACGAGGACAGCTGCGTAAATTATTCTATTGGGTACATCTTTGATTACGGAAACGTTAATTTTGTCCATAAACTCAAAGCCGTCTTCCTTCTTTGGAAAAACTTGGGTCCTATAAATTACTTGTTATCGAATCTGAAATATTTTCTAAATTAAATATAATTATTCTACAACAAGATTATATTTATATTCAGCATTTAGATGACTCGTCATTATAACTCCTGGGAGTGAGATAGGCACATCCAAGCTGTTTTTATACTATAATTTTTTCCAAACCAAACCAAACAGATTTATTTCCAAACCAGTGGTAAAAGTGAAAAAAATTACTTTCAATGAGTATTATTTGTAATCTATATTAATTCTTGTGAGGTTGAGGTCGTAGTAACCTGTTTACTGATTCATAGAATGTTTCATAGGCTTATGGTTATAAGCGTAACCGCTGAAAATTTATTCGGATCCCAAACAGGTCTTTATGTCAAGAAAATCTGAGTTGTAGCCCGGAGTCAGGAAGTTGGCGGTATTTCACTCTCGCACCTTGGAGAGCACGTAAAGCCGTTGGTCTTGCTAATGATCTATCTACACTCGTATCGGATTCTCGTTTCATCATTATTTGAGAATCAGGCATTAGAAAGTGCACTTGTGCTTTCGCAAATATTTGTGCTCTATAACGTTTCTTTTCAGAACAAAGGAACTTTTTTTTATAAAATAAGGGTGTCAAACGAACACACAGTCTACCTGTTGGTAAGTGAATACTGTGGCTCATAGAAGTTTACATTTATCTTCGATTATGAATCAAAATTCAGATGCTATGTCACACCTGAGGACTTAGATGGAATGTCTTTTGTGTGGTGTGATTCCCACACTTGATGATGTAAATTATATAAAGTTTGATATGATATGATATATATATATCATTCTTTGAGAATCAGGCAATAGAAAGTGCACTTGTGCTTTCGCACATATTTGTGCTCTAAAACGTTTCTTTTCAGAACAAAGGAACTTTTTTTTATAAAATAAGGGTGTCAAACGAACACACAGTCTACCTGTTGGTAAGTGAATACTGTGGCTCATAGAAGTTTACATTTATCTTCGATTATGAATCAAAATTCAGATGCTATGTCACACCTGAGGACTTAGATGGAATGTCTTTTGTGTGGTGTGATTCCCACACTTGATGATGTAAAAAGTTTGATATGATATGATATATATATATATATATATATATATATATATATCATATCATAATAAAGTTTGATATATATAATAAAGTATGACATACCCATATTTGATATTATTTTAGAATGATAAGGAAAACGACTACTTAATATAAATGCTTGAAATGAACTGCTCGCCGAGTACTGGCGCATAAAATTGATATTATGTTATTAAGCCTGCTAAATTAACAAAATTAAATAGATGTAAGTCATTGTGGAATATGTAAGTTTCATCGTACACCTTGTTTCCAGTAAAAGGGGTCTCCCGTTCTCTACACTCACGAAACAATACACATTAAGCTGCCATTTTACGCTGGTATTTTGTGAGAGCGCTGTCATTCCTCGGTCGAGCCGACCCATTCGTGCTACAACAACAATATTTAAAACTTTATTTTAAAACGGTAGTAGATCATAAAACATATCGACGTTTGACAAG
The DNA here is from genome assembly GCA_907164705.1 of Parnassius apollo. Lineage (NCBI taxonomy): Eukaryota > Metazoa > Arthropoda > Insecta > Lepidoptera > Papilionidae > Parnassius > Parnassius apollo. Next base: position 5,260,358 of record CAJQZP010000644.1, read on the forward strand.
CGAAATTTTAACATTTTACGTCGAAAAATAATTAGTTTTCATTTCATTTCATTTAATATCATTTCATTGTCCTATCCTGTGCAGATAAAGCTTGTCTCCTTAGAGATTGGCGGCCGTAACCGAAATTCGGTCTGGAGGACGTTATCATTATTATTATTACCGTCGCGAGTATTCGCAAGTTCAAGGCAAAATATAGAAAAGCCTGTGTTCATCAACAGAATTTGATAGGCTGTAATAAACGAACGAAATGTTTTTATAAACTTATATATAATTGGATTTGCACAAATGACTTTGACGATTCAGATTGAATTTCGCATTCAAATAATGTTTATTATCCAAATTTTCTTTGATAAGTGTCACCTCTGAGAAAATTATAATGTTAAATAAAGATATTACTAAGATCCTTAGCGATCAGCCGCCGCAGAGTCTACATCACCTGAAGATGCCTCGTGTAGAGGCGAAACACTTGTATTATCGTCGATGGTGTGTCTTTCCTTGAATAGTGATGTTGGGGATAGTAGTATTGGGAGTAGTGGTGTTAGGAGTAGTGGTGCTGGAATTAGTGGTGACGCAATAAATGCACACAATCGAGGGAGGGCGGGTGCTCTTCAATCAGGTAAAGCACATCATTGTATTTAATTTAGCGGATGGTTGCAACGTAAATATCGCTATTTATTATAATGGATTTCCGCAAAGTAATGCCTGATTCTATCAATCAAATTATAATGTCTTTCTAACATCGAACAAAGCTCGGTCGGCCTGGCACAGGTTAAGCTCGTCATCTTAACGACGTCGTAAGGCATCACTCCCATCAACAATTTAACTGGCCTGTATATATAATTAGTACAAAGCCCACGAGCTTCTTCACTTGTATACGTATCAAAAAAAGAACGGCACAATAAAAAAAAAGATAAGATGAAGCGATAGTTTTCAATTCACGAAATACAATGGCGAACTGTAAAAATAAAACAGAATGGCGAATGATGTATTAAGATCACAGCAAAATAATGATTACTTCTGTACCGCAAATCGAAATATAATGGTTAACGGCCCATCTGATTTCCTTTTTTATTTGACTATCAATTAAATTATTTGTTAAAAAAAAACTAAGAATTTTTCGATTGAAAAATCAACATGATTTATCGATTAAACGGTATTTCTAACATGAATTTTAAAAAAATGACTGCGTAGCCAGTGATTTGGTATTAACCAAGTATATCGCCTTATGAATTTAAAACCGAGCCGGAAAGACACACATTATTGGTTTCAGGGTCTGAGTTTTTTTTTAAATTTTAACACGTTTTTAATAAACCACTTTCTTTTTTGTCGTTCCGTGTTGAATTTAGTAATTTTTTAAACTACTTTCCTGATTAGCTGCAAACTTGAAATTTTAAATATAGCTCAAATTCGGATGACAATGCAAGAATATAAAATTAAACGTGGTGAAAAATTAAAAACATCCCATGTATTTTCTTTTTCTTTGATTGTACTTTTATTTCTGGCACTGTATCCATTATATATAGACTATGAGCCATGACCGTAGACAAAACAAATTTTAAAATCAGTTTTATCTATTGCATATTCGTATATAAATTTTCCAAAGGAAAGTAGATGGATATATAAGGGATAGTTAGAGCGGGGCAAATAAAAGAAGTTGAGTTGTAGCTCATGATATACGTAAAAAAACAGCGAGTGATGAAAGGACGGTATAAGAAAAAGAAAATAACTTCTAATTTAAGTCTCATTGTCAGATATCATAAGAGATCTGTTAAAATTTTATCTTGTGTTTATAAATATTTGACCGTAACAACATTTTAAGTATGCATGTTCTTGGTATCGTCATCGATAAGCCTTCGATAAGGTGGAAGTTCGCCTATTTCGATTGATCGCTTTCGTATCAATCATTCCAAAAACGGCCTAAGATTAGTTTGAAAGATGTACGATAAATGACATTGAACCCAAATTTAGTGTCACTGTAGACGCATCGTATTACCGCGACGAATAAATAGAAAACTCTATGGTTTAAAACGCGCATATATTCGTATCGATCAATCAAAGAAACGCCTCACGTACGCAAACTATTGTCGTAAATTTTCTAAGCGTGCTCTATATTTTAGCAAAACTACACCGCAGACTCGGAGATACAGAAGGAGGCCTCGTAAAAATGTAGTCTACGGTGATATAATGACATTATTACTACATTAAACCGAGCCGGCAGCGTGTAACTATGTTACCGTAGATCTATGTGGTATAGCTGCTGCCTTTGTGATAATGGATGCGCATGTATGGAGACAGATTTTTTAAAACAAAATATTTTATTTGAAATATAACAATATGTTCACTGTTCACGGTGCACATTTTTTTACTAGGAAAAGGATGACAAGCGAGTATACAGTCCACCTGATTGGTAAGTGGTTGCTATGGCCCATAGACATCTACATCTATCCTCGTTTGCGAATCAAAATGCAGATGCGTTGTCAGCTTTGAGGACTAAGATGGAATGCCTCTTTTCCAGTAAAAAGGGTATCCGGTTCTATGCACTCACCATACGAAACACAGCAGTATCGAGCTGCTATTTGACGCTGGTATTCTGTGAGAGCGTGGTCCATCCCCGGTCGAGCCGACCTTTTCGTGCTACAACTGTACAATTAATATAGCTGCAGGATAGCTCTTCCACGTAATCTTGTTATGACCGCAATTAAGACAATTAATAGAATCCGGCAAAACTTTTTCATTAATTTTTCATATCAGCAAAAGTGCACTGTTGAGCTTAAGCTTCCTACATCAATTGCTTCATAAAGGGCATAATTGCCATATTTGCCACGATTGACAGGAGTGTTGGTGCAGGAATTTTGTGTGGCTGCCTATCTCCGACTTAAGTTTCCCTCTGTCGAATCTTACGATGCCACGAGATGATATAAGTTTAGTGGGTTCTCTAACGACGTCACTAAAGGGCACTACTTTTCAGAAACCCATTATATCAGTTTTAGAATATTGTGAATAAAGGTTAAGTCTAAGATACTGTAGCTCATACAAATGTAGCTTTTACAACGATAGTAGCCTTTACAACGATAGTACTCTAATGATCAGGGAGTACAGACCGCGAGTTTAATACTCGTAACTACAGTCATGAACCACTTCTATTTAAATGTTTTTAGCTTACTTTAGGTGGTAAACGGGAATATTAGCTATGTTTATAAATATTATTGTTATCTTTTTTAAATGTTCTTGTTCAATATATACCCATAAGGACTCTCTACAAATGGACCTCTTGCATTTTATGAAAACAATCCATCTATCGTGAGCCTTAAATTCTTTGTAGTATTCCCCATAGCCTAATAAATGTAAGTACAATAAGACCAATTCTATACTTATTTGACTCTTCAGACAGAAGCTATAAGTACCTAATGAGTGCGGGTAAAGCCGTTATACAATTGCGGTAGACGACCTTTCACCCTTCGCTCAATTTATATCACTAACTCAAAATTACTTTTCATTATTAATTTTTATTTAAATAAGATTGAAAAAAGTGTACATCGTTTAAAATTTACGGTTTTATTTAGTACAATCAATTTTGTTTATCATCATATATAAGGACATTAATATTTAATGGACAGCTACATAGCATAGTGGCTAAAGCGTTTGATTGCGGCAACGTAGGGCCGCGGCTTCAAATCCCACACGAAACTAGTGTTTGTATGACCTATAAATAGTTGTTCCTATGTGCTCCTGTATAAATTCCTTATTAGCACCTCAAGGCCTACGACAAGAAGCCTGTTTCACGTGCTGATGTCATGTTTTAACTTTTAATCATTAATTTTGGTTCCATACACACAAAGGTGATAGCGCACGCATGTTATAAAAAAGGTAAGGAATTACAGAGCTCAGCTGTAATTCCTTCAATCTGTAAAAGCCTCAATCTAGAAGGATTTAGATTAGAAGGTAGTAATGTAGTCTTACTAAATTACTTCATTCTATTGCGTCTTTTTTTCAGTATTCCGTACTCTGTGTTTTACTGAGTACGGAATACTGCAAAATAATAAATGAATTGATGAAGTAAATAAGAGGATGGAATCTAAAGTACATCGTGATTTTTATAGTAATGGATCCAAAAAAGGCCTTCTAGGTCAATAAATATGGAGTTGATTTTGTTTTGATATATTTTAGATTTTTTGCGTGGTAGACCCAAGTTGCAGCTATTTCATGGTTGCAGCACGTATCGGTCGACTCGACCATGGTAAGACCACCCTCTAACAGATTACCAACGTAAAATGGCAGTTTAATGCTTCTGCGTTACGTACCGTGAGTGTTTTTACTGGAAACGAAGCATTTCATCTTCGTTATCAGAGGTAACAATGCATCTATATTTTGATTCTTAATCAAGGATAGATGTAGATGATGTCTTCCTCAGATACTTACCATCCTGTAGACTGTGTGCTTCATTGTCACCCTATTCCGCAAAAAAAATGGAGCAGTAAGTTTTTACATAATATTTAATAAAATATAATATCTAATGCTGCACATTGGGAATACAGTATTGTTATACCGTCATTTGTCAGAGGCCACAGGATTTTCCGAGCATTTGCTAAATTGCCTCATATCACGCCTCCGAGACGAAATCGGTATAACGGATTATTGGGTCGTAGTAACACGGATAAAAAAAAATCAACTTAAATCCATACACATTTCACAAATATGTTTATATAATAAACCGATTTATCTTTGGCGTAGACTGACCGCCTTCGGTTATTAGGGGTTAAGCCTCATGTAAACTAGATGTCCTAGCAAGCAAAAGCAATGTTCTTACCTTACATAAAGCACAAGTGCGGTCGTGTATGGAATAATGCTGTCACATATGGGCTTTAACTGCCTAACACCTAACCTAACAGTAACCTAACAGTATTGGACTCAGTGAAGAGACGTGATAAGAGTCTTATTTTTATTATTGATTACCTTGATTTGGTTGAAACCAACCTTGACAGCCTTGAGCACGAGATCAAAGTAGCCAGCCTCTCGGTATTCTAAAGGATGCACTTCGGAGATTTTGCACAGGAATCACCGTGTAGGGTCTACTACCACATATCGCTTGTGGGTGTCGTAAGAGGCGATATAGGGAAACTGGAACAGGAGATGGGCAGCAGCATCTTCGTAATAAAAATCCAAAATAATAAAAACTACGGTTGCAAACTCGCCTGCCAAGCATGGCAACTATGGCAAAATAACAAAAGTGAAGCAGAAGTAAAAGAACAACATTTTTGTTTGTTGTAAAAAAAATTGTCATACAGCCGCACCCCGAATAGGTTCAGACTCAAGCGTGCCCACTAGACTGCATTAATTGTCGTGTTGTATAGTGAAATACGTTAAGCCAAAAGTATGATAATAATAATAATAATAAGACGGCCACGACGGCCTGCCTCAACGGAGGCTAGCTATTGGCGCAGGACAAGATTATAGTGCCCAAGTGTATGCGCAAGCACAGGTGCACTCTCTATTCCCTCACTCTCGTAATCCGATGGAACGGTAAACCGACACGACCGGAGAGAGACCAGGCTCAGGACCAACGGCTTTACGTGTTTTCCGAGCACGGGGTGAGACACCGCCAACTTCCTGACTCCGGGCAGCTACTGAGAATTTCTTGACAGAAAAACTCAATAATTGATTTTTTGGCCCGACCCGGGATTCGAACCGAGGACCTCATGATCAGCAGTTGCACTACTACAACCACTAAACGAAAGAGGTAGTCAAGCCAAAAGTATATTCAAAGTATATTTCATAGTTTCAGACTGAAGTGCACAAACGTAAACACTCTGTGAAGGCACAATGAAAATTATTAAGCGAGACTTTCTTTAAAAATCACTTTCTAAAAGCTTTGAATACAAAATTGAAGAGATTTCTTTTATGACTTAAAAGCAGTTGATTATTGTTTCAAAAGTCTTTGAATTCTAATATTTACGTTAAGAACAAACGTTTCTTATAAAAAGTTTTATTAAAATATTAAAATTATTAATGAATAGTATTTTGTTTTTATTTATTTATTTTATAGAATAAGGTGGACAATCGAGCACACAGTCCACCTGATGGCAAGTGGATGCTTTTTACCTACTTCTGCCATCAAGGTTTATAAAGCTAGTATAATTACAGACTGCGAGGCATTACATTGTAGTCTTCAGACACAGTCTAACTACTACTTAAAGTCAGTCATGGTCGATCGGGTGAGACGTGGGTGGAGCACTCCCGAGCGGCCGTTAGTCGCTCGGGAGCTGTACACTAGGGTTGTCCTGTCATGCAAATAGATAAAATGGTTCACACTACATGTGCGGTAAAAAACTGGGTCTTCCGCATTTAAAGATAAGTAACTAAAGTTTCGTCAGTTTCCGCATACACACGAATTTGTTTAAACGTGAAATAAAATCAGTTGTTTTATTTTTTTATTACTTCCAGTTCTAACAACCCTAGCAATTTATTGTTTATGTCGGCTTTTCCGACAACATCAAATGCGATGATTGACTGTATATTCTTCGTAGGCTGTGCGACAGCGGTGACAATGCATCTGTAGCCTTTTTTGCTTAAAGTTGGCTGCAGTAGACCGTAGACCGCAGGAGCTACTTCCCATTTTTTTTCTACAAACTATCACGTTTTAACTTTGTAGCTATATGTAAAATTGATTTTAAAATTAGGATCATCAACATACACACGCACGCACATACGCAAATATATATATATGTGTGTGTGTGTGTGTGTGTGTGTGTGTGTGTGTGTGTGTGTGTGTGTGTGTGCGTGCGTGCGTGCGTGCGTGCGTGCGTGCGTGCGTGCGTGCGTGCGTGCGTGCGTGTGTGTGTGTGTGTGTGTGTGTGCTGTGTGTGTGTGGTGGATACGAATATCAAATTAATATGAAACAGCTGCATCGGACCCTATCAACCCCTTTTTTGGGACTTTACAACAAATTTTACAACAACAAATATTAAGGTAAAATAATTATTTTCTAAAATCACTACACGCTCGGCGTGTACAACGTCATTGGATTAAAAAACATAATCTAATACCAATAAAAATTGTACATACATCAATTAAATTCGCCGCGCGGGATTAACGGCACTCAGGTCTCCCTGGCAATTGATTACGTGTGAATAGAACGCTTTTTGCGAGCATTTTTTGCGAATTCTTCGCTCATCTTGATTTAGCCTATTGTATTTCCAATGAATGTATCAAATGAACATAACTATAAATCAAAATCTAGTAAGACAGTGAACTTTATTGCAAAGCAATAGAAACGTTGTAAAAAGTTTTCAAGGGAAAATAATATTTTGCTATCTATTGAAATTAGTTATGATGACTTGCGAACGTCTACGCGGTAAAACAGCAAATGAATTTAACACTGCAAAATTGAATACCACAATACATAAATGCGAATTGCGTCATTAAGTGTGACGTCGCGTTAGTTTTTGTTGTCGTTTTTAAAATACCGACAGAGATTATCAAACCGTTAGACTAACAACAGTAGAGGGAACGGAAGCTAACTAGCAATCACTTCTTAATCTTTTTCAACAACTCTTTATTGATAAATAATATTATATTACGCTACTAAGGAGGAAAGTACGACATTGCAACCCGCGTGGTATTGTCAGCCGTAAACAAAGGTGCGGGTGATGAGAACGCGGGTTGCGATATCATACTTTTCTCCCGTAGTGCAGATACTATTTTTTATCAGACCAGAATCTAAAGTTCAATTAAAATTCAAATCATCATCATTATCATCATTACAACCCTTCAAAAGTCCACTGATGTATATAGGCCTCCCCCAAGTAATGACACAAAGCACGGTCTTGAGTCACCTGCATCCATCGACTTGCTGCAAGTCTTACCAGGTTGTCACTCTATCTAGTGACGACCTGGATGACGACCAATTGAAATAATATAACTTATTCTCGAAGTAACATGACATATACTTATGACGTTTAAAAACTATAGAGCTAGAAATTTGACGCATGCGTACTAAATAAAGAAATCTTTGCATTGTGAGGTTAAAACGTAGAGGTTATAACGTATCATGCCATATTCTTTTGACGTTTACAAATTACAGAACTAGAAATTTGACGCATGCGTACTAGAAATTTGATACATGTGTGCTAAATTAAAAAGTCATTGAATCGAGAAACAATGTGGTACTTTCGTCCTTGAAAATAAGGTTCGATTAAATCTGCCACTGTAAATCTTCTTTTTCACTGACCTTAAAAATCCAACGAGCACCTGTACAAAGAACATTTCTTATATCGCAATACCAGATAATGATGTAAGATATGGTGGCAATGTAAGTGATTCCATCACCCCATTTCTGTAGATGTCGTAAGAGGCGACTAAGGAAAATGACAGAAAAGTCATATGGTTTCCGACAGATGGCGGTGTAATATCTAGTTTAAGGCAGACTCAAAATAACCAGACGAGCGCCGGGCAGCATGGTCAATGGTGCAAGACGTCTGGTAATTCAAAGAAAATCAATTTTTTCACGTGGTAGAGCCACGCTGCAGCTATATTATAGTTGTAGCATGAATGGTTCGGCTCGACTGGGGCAGGACCATGCTCTCACAGAATACCAGCGTAAAATAGCAGTGTCATGCTGTTGTGTTTCGTATGGTGAGTGTAGAGAACCGGAGACTCTTTTTTTCTGGAATCGAGGCATTCCAACTTACTCCTTAGGGGTGAACACGCATTTGCATTTTGATTACTAATTTAGGATAAATGTAGATGACTATGGGTCACATCACCCACTTACCATTAGGTGGACTGTGTGCTCCTTTGTCACCGAATGCTATAAAAAAACCTTTCGTATTGAATAAAACTATGATTTACGGATTTTATCGCGTTTAATTACTTTAATTTATTTTTATTATTATCCCGACGTCTCGGGTAGCTTTACAGCGCCCATGGTCACGGGGGGGGGGGGACTGAGATGTTTGACGTCCCAATGTCATAGTTAGTCCGGCTACCTTCAGTTTTTTAATATTAATTTTTGGTCAGCCGCAGACTGCAGACTTTGCGAACATGTTCAAGATCGTCCCCACCATTACATTAGATTTGATAAACCACAAATTCTCGCAAAAGAACACCGATTCCTACCAAGGATGATACGCGAGGCTATTGAAATTAAAAAACATCCAAATTTCAATAGAGAAGATGGTTGGGTGCTACCATCTGCTTGGGATCCTATAATTAACAAAATTAAACCCAAACCCAAGCATACCACTGCAAGACTTCATGATACTATAAGCTCGTTTTGCGTAAATCGGACCAAAAATTAATATTAAAAAACTGAAGGTAGCCGGACTAACTATGACATTGGGACGTCAAACATCTCAGTCCCCCCCCGTGACCATGGGCGCTGTAAAGCACCCGAAACGTCGGGATAATAATAAAAATAAATTAAAGTAATTAAACGCGATAAAATCCGTAAATAATAGTTTTATTCAATGTGTAGTGTTCGCGTAAATTTAAGAAATCATTAACCTTTCCTATATCGAGAGAGGCCAATATTCAGAAGTAAACTTTTACAGACTGATGAAGAGAAATATATATATATATATATATATATAATATATATATATATATATATATATATATATATAATATATAAGGTTTTTTATACCTGTTAAAGAACCCGTAACTTTATTTCATCATATGGATATTATACAGACGGATCCGACCCGACCTGGTATTCGAACCTGGAACCTCAAGATCAGTCGCGTTTACGTTTACAACCGAAGAAGCAGTCATTTTTATTTATATAAAATAGCTTAGAACGTTATTTGTTTATTAGGCTCCTTTAAGCTTCATATAAAAATATTGTAAAATTTAGTGCCAATCAAAGACCGCTACGAAACGGGCTCCGAGAACGTTTCAGCGTAATTCAAGTTAATTTAACTGTAATAAACAGGAAGCAATATGAGCAATGCCGATGAAATAAAACTTTATTATCCTTTTCATTACTGTAAGGCGGGCCATTCCTGTACCAGATTAAATTATTCCTGATTAGAGTTACAATATACTTACAAAATGCAATTCTATTGAACAAGGTGGTACGTTTTATACATTTGGATTTATAGTTAGAAGCTATTTCCATATACTCGTATGTGTATAGTCTGTTCACTAAGATAAAGTCGGTACACCCGGAGGCGCAATTATTATTTTGCTTTTATGTTATTATTTTTATTGTATTTGTTGAATGTATTTGTTGAATGAATATCCATCCCAGTATGTAATACATATTAATACGCACACGTAATAAATTCTATGGTCTTCAACCTATATTTGTTTTAATCTCTGTGTGTCGTGGGCCGCAAACGCAGACGCGGGTATATAACACTCCAAGAGTTCCTAACCTTAAACGTTTTTTTAAAAATTGACATAACTTTTTGATTATCAACTGATTTAAATAAAACAAATAATTGCTAAATGTCCAGCCATAAAGCTGCCGCAGTTTTCATAACTATTTCTTAATTTAGAATCTGATACTTCTATATGGCTTTAATTTAGATCTAAACAAGAGCTAAAATTTGGTCTATAGTTTTCAGGTCTGCTGTATAAAGTTTATAAATGTTAGACCATTCAACACAATTATAGACCGTCATTCAGTGGTAAAAGTTATATTACTTTTAATAAGTATTCTTGTCTAAAGCTACTTTAGTATGTATAGAGTTTATGGAGTTTTATAGGCCATCCTTCAGCAGTAAAAGCAATAAGTATTATTTTAAACTATATTGAATTAATATTGTTCTATTATATTCAATGGGTATCCTTAATAGTCATTTATTTTCGCACACGCTACATTTAATCACGTATACAACATATTACTTGGGCTGAGATATAATACTACAGAGTCAAGTTTTGTGCATTGCGAAATCATTTTAACGAATGTACAGAAAAGCGTTTCACCGAATTTAACAATTATACAATTGTATTTAGAACATTTTCCTAGAAATACTTCTTTGAAATAGTGTTTCTTTATACGGAAGTAAAGATGATAAACGAGCACACAGTCAACCTGATAGTACTCGTAAGTTGAAGTTATGGCCCAAAGACATTTAGTGCAAAATGCAGATGTTACTTCTTGATAAAACTTTGATATTCGTCAAACACCATACGAAACACAGCGGCATTACGCTGTTATTTATTTTCAAGTACGCGAACCTGGTTCTTCCCCGGTGAAGCCCGACCTATTAGATTATTTCTTTAAAAATGTAGCGGAATTAATTAAGACAAGATATGTTTAAAATTTATACGTATCGTTTAATAATGATTTAGGTATTACGACTCAATAAGGTTGTATTTCTCTATTGTGTAGGATTTATTATAATATATCATTAAAAAATAAAATGCATATTTTTTCGGATAACGTAAATTGCCAAAGTCATTCATTATTTTTATTTCGTAGTGTCTAAATTGAACTGAGTATGATTGCAGGCCGAAGCAATATCGCGTAAAAGCCTGTTCTCTCTTCTCTGTGTATTAAAAAGCAGCAAATGAAAATTATTTTATAAAATTTTAAAACAGAAAGTTTTCTTTGCAACTTATAGGTAAGCGATTTCAAATAAATAAGAGGGCATAGGCATTTTAGCCTAAAAGCTTGGATGTACAAAAATTTTATTAACTCAAAAAAAGAAGGAAGTACTTAATTCGGCTATTTTTTTATAAGTATTTTTTATTATTGGTATGAATCCTTAGTGTGTGCTCTTGTGTGTCCTCTGAGTGGTGATAATATTTTAGCTAAGTATTGAGCCAATCTGTAAGTTGGCGAATCAATCTGACTCACTATTGGACGTAATGGAGCATTCGGTTTGTGTATCTTTGGTAATTCTACAAGCCGCCGAAGAAGATTAGTCAGTTCCTACCATCCGTCAAGTGTCATATTCCTCTACAAGATGCAGGAGTGTACAAGCTTGATTGTGAATGTGGTCTCTCTTATATAGGACAAACAAAAAGATCAATTAGGACCCGCGTAAAAGAACATATAGCTGATGTGAAGCATCAACGTTCCGGGAAGTCTGCAGTTTGTGATCATATCCTAGACGGACCCAACCATTACATCAGATTTGATAGACCACAAATATTCGCGAAAGAACACCGATTCCTACCAAGGATGATACGTGAGGCTATTGAAATTAAAAAACATCCTAATTTCAATAGAGAAGGAGGCTGGGTACTACCACCTGCTTGGGATCCTATAATCAATAAAATTAAAACTAAACCCAAGCATACCACTGCAAGACCTCAGTTCATTTTGCATAGATCGGACCATAAACAATAATTAAAAAGCTGAAGGTACTCCGGGTTTAACAATGACATCGGGACGTCAGTCATCTCAGTCCCCCGTGACCATGGGTGCTGGAAAGCGCCCGAAACGTCGGGAATTAAAAATAAAAGTAAATAAAAAGTTAAAATAAACGCGATAAAATCCGTAAAAGTAGTTTTAATCATGTATAGTGTTCGCGTAAATATTAGAAATCATTATTATGATATCTTTGGCAAATATGAACTGATTAAAAAATCTGACATTCATTAAAGAATGATTTTTCGATCATCAGATAAAAATTAGTTATTGATTAACACCTGGCTCAAAATAAAGGTAAAACAATTGAACTATTTTATTCATTTATTTGGGTTGTGCCGTTTAGTGGCGGTTGAGAATATCCACTACCCCATATCTTCCCGTGGGTGTCGTAAGAGGCGACAGAGGGAGACAGACAGGAGATGGGCAGCAGCATCTTCCTGATAACAACTGTGATATAATAAAAGCTGCGGTTGCCAACCCGCTCGCCAAGCGTGGCAACTATGGCAAGTATCCCCCCATGAACAACGACGTAAACAAACGGCCTCCAGTCCCCGGCGGCCCCGCTATTCCTGGCTACGGTGGAGACCATGGTAACGGCAGGCCAGGGGGTGCTAAGAATCTCCGGTGGAGGTTCGGTTGCCACCTACGACGACTCGACCTGGCAACATATAACGCACGCACCCTGAGGGCTTTCGAGAAGATACTGGAGCTGGAAGAAGAGGTAGTCAAATTGCGCTGGCATATTATTGGATTATCCGAAATCCGAAGAGAGGAAGAGGACACGGTAATCCTAGAGTCCGGTAACTTGTTCTATCATCGGGAGGGCGACCATCTGTCCCAAGGAGGTGTCGGATTTATCGTCCACAAGTCTCTCGTCAACAACGTTGTAAAGATTGGGAGCGTGTCGACGAGGGTCGCGTACCTGATACTCAGAATCACCAAACGGTATTCGCTGAAGGTCATACACACCAACCTCGGCACATCCCGATGAGGAGGTGGAGGAAATGTGTGAGGATATTTCCAGAGCCATGCATTCCTCCAAAACCCACTACATGGTGTTGATGGGAGACTTCAACGCAAAACTAGGCACAAGAGAAAGCGGTGAGCTGAAGGTAGAGAAATTTGGTGTAGGGCAACGGAACCGAAGGGGCCAGCAGTTGGCGGACTTTATGAAGAAAGAGGGACTCTTTCTGATGAACTCTTTCTTCCAGAAGCGGCCCCACAGGAACTGGACCTGGTCGAGCCCCGACGGTTCGACAAAAAATGAGATTGACTTCATTATGACGACCAGACGCCAATTGTTCAGTGATGTCTCAGTGATCGCAAGGGTGAAAACCGGCAGCGATCACCGAATGGTTAGAGGCACACTGAACCTAAACGTTAAGTTTTTCTTATAGAAGAGGGGGCAAACGAGCATGCGGCTCACCTGATGTTAAGTGACTACCGCCGCCCATGATCAACCGCAACACCAGGGGAATTGCAGGTACGTTGCCGGCCCTTTAGAAAGGAGTAAGTTCTTTTCTTGAAGGTCCACAGGTCGTATTGGTAAGGAAAAATCGCCGGTGGTAAACTATTCCACAGAGAGGTTGTGGAACGCGGAAGAAAACTCCTTTTGAAACGTACTGTGGTGGACCGCCAAGCATCCAGAAGGTGTGGATGGTATCGGGACGTTTGCCTAGTGCGTTCACGAAATTTGGCGGCTGGGATTAATTCGAACAATTCCTCAGAGCACTCTCCATGGTATATGCGAAATAAAATACAAAGAGATGCAACATCTCTTCGCAGTGCCAGTGAATCGAGCCGATCTGAAAGCACTCGGTCGTCGACTATTCGAGCCGCTCTGCGCTGGATGCGGTCAAGTGGAAGGAGCTGGTACTGCGGAGCCCCAGCCCAGAGATGGGAACAGTATTCCATGTGCGGCTGAACCTGCGCCTTGTAAAGTCGCAGGCGGTGTGCCGGCATGATATATTGTCCCGCTCTGCTGAGCACGCCAAGCTTTTTAGAGGCCAATTTGGCCTTCTCTCCAAGTGACCACGAAACTGCACGTCACTCGATATGTCGACGCCGAGGATTCCGATACTGGCTGAGGCAACAAGGGGAGTGCCTTGAAACTGAGGAGATACGACAAAGGGGTTCTTTTTAGCTGTTAACGCGCAAACTTGCGCCTTCTGGGGGTTAAGCTGGACTAGATTTAGTCGCCCCCAATCCGAGACTCTGTTCAGCAAAGACTCGGTTTCAGACACAAGTTTGTCCCGGCACTTCGAGACGTTTTCCCGAGAAATATTGGCTCGGCCGGTGTAAAGAGCATCACCAGTGCTGTCATCTGCATAGCAATGAATGTTACGGGTTTGCAACATATCATTGATATGCAGAAGAAACAGCGTTGGCGATAGCACGCAGCCTTGTGGAGCACCAGCATTAATAGGCTTGCAATCGGAGCTTGCACCGTCTATAACGACCTTGATACTCCGATCTGCAAGAAAGCTGGTGATCCAATCGCACAATTTCGCGGGAAGCCCATAGGAAGGGAGCTTCGAAAGAAGCGCTTTGTGCCAAACCCGATCGAAGGCCTTCGCAATGTCCAAACTAACGGCCAATGCCTCCCCCTTGGACTCTACTGCCTCCACCCATCTATGAGTTATGTAGACCAGAAGATCACCAGTTGACCGACGACGGCGAAAACCGTATTGGCGGTCACTTATCAGCTGGTAATCCTCAAGGTACCTCATGAGCTGGCAGTTTACAATAGACTCCATTGTTTTGTAGAACAAGGAGGTGATGGTGATAGGCCGGTAATTGGACGAGTCTCAGCGGTCGCCTTTTTTAGGAATCGGGTGGACGAAAGCCGTCTTCCATGATTTTGGGACTACGCCTAGGGAGTAGGAGTACCGGAAATGATGCGTAAAAACCGGTGCCAACTCTGGAGCACACGTCCTCAGCACAATTGGGGGATTCCCTTAGGCTCACTCGACTTGTGAATGTCCAGGGAGAGGAGTGCTTTGCGAACCGAGCGCTGTGTGAACTGCACTTCCGGCATGGAGCACTCACACCGCGGGATGGTCGGCGGCGTACTCCCCCCGTCATCGAGAGTCGAGTTGGACAGGTCTTGTCTTATGAAGTTAACGCTCCGTCCCCCTCGTGCTCTAATCCAGAATCCCGAAACCTTTCAGCTCGAGTTACGTAACCGCTTTCAGTGCCTAGAAAATTGCAATGCAGTGGACGATATGAATGACAAGCTCGTGGAAACTGTCCATGTGGTCGGAGCTAAGTTCTGCAAGACCCGCCGCAGAAGAACACAAAAACTCTCCGATCACACTCTTAATCTCATGGCTGTTAGACGAGAGATGAGGCTGCAATCGTCAACAGATTTGATAGCATACAGGCAACTGAACAGACAGCTCTCCAAATGCATGCGGCGAGACTTACGCAACTTTAATACTGCTCGTATTAAAGAAGCGATCGAGCGGAACCAGGGCTCTAAAGTCTTTGCAGAGATCTGTCTGCCAGAAAGAGCCAACTGTCAAAGCTGAAGACTGAGTGTGGCAACATCGTTTCCGGGACATCTGAGATTCTGAGTGATATTGAGAGGTTCTATGGGCAGCTGTACATATGTACAGCTGGCTCCAACGATGATGTCATCGTTGGAGCCACACGCAAGTGTGAGTAACGATCCAAGAGCAAGTCTTATCTGACACTATTCCGAAGATATCCCGGACGTCAGTCTGAGCGAGATTAGAATGGCTCTTCACCACCTTAAAAACGGCAAGTCCCCGGGCGAGAATGGAATTACCGCGGAGCTTCTGAAAGCGGGTCGAACCGGTACTTGAAGTCCTTCAGAAGCTCTTCAGTTCCGTCCTCCATGGTGGCACTACTCCCGAGGCGTGGAGCAGAAGCGCGGTAGTCTTGTTCTTTAAGAAAGGTGACAACGCTCTCTTGAAGAATTACAGACCTATTTCCCTTCTGAGCCGCGTCTACGTGCTGTTTTCGAGAGGCATTACGAATCATCTCGCACGCAGCCTCGACGACTTCCAGCCTCCCGAACAAGCCGGTTTCCGAAAAGGCTTCAGTACCATAGACCACATACATATCCTGCGGCAGATTGTACAGAAGAGCGAAGAGTACAATCTGCCACTTTGTCTGACATATGTGGACTATAAGAAAGCCTTTGATTCCGTTGAAATTTGGGCAGTGCTACAGTCCTTTCAGCGGTGCCAAGTTGACTGTCGATATATCGAAGTGCTGAAGTGTTTCTACAGTAGGGCTAAGATGGCTATCCGAGTACAGAACCAGAGTTCAAAACCTATCCAACTGCAGAGAGGTGTAAGACAGGGTGATGTTATATCCCCGAAACTCTTCACCGCTGCGTTGGAAGACGTTTCTAAGCTACTGGCCTAGAAAGGATACGGTATTAGCATCAATGGCGAGTATATCACTCACCTTCGATTTGCCGACGATATATTCCTTATGGCAGAATCGCTGGAGGACCTTGGCACTATGCTCAATGACCTCAATGGTGTCTCCCAACGGATAGGTTTTAAGATGAACATGGACAAAACAAAGATCACGTTTAATGTCCATGTCACACCTATGCCGGTAGTTGTTGGGAGCACTATGCTCGAAGTTGTTGTCCCAGGTAAACGTACTCGACGTTTACCTGGGACAAATAGTCCGACTAGGTAAGTCCAACTTCGACCGAGAGGTCAATCGACGGATTCAACTCGGCTGGGCAGCGTTCGGGAAATTACGACACATCTTCTAGTCAGGTATACCTCAATCTCTGAAGACTAGATTGTACAACCAGTGCGTGTTGCCAGTGATGACTTACGGATCTGAGACGTGGTCCTTCACTGCTGGCCGTATGAGGACGCTCAAGGTCGCTCAGCGAGCTATGGAGAGGGCTATGCTCGGAATTTCTCTGCGTGATAGACTCAGAAATGAGGATATCCGCAAGAAAACCAGAGTGACCGACATAGCCCAACTGATTAGTAAGCTGAAGTGGCAATGGGCCGGCCATATAGCTCGAAGAACCGATAACCGATGGGGAAGAAAGGTTCTCGAGTGGCAGCCTCATACCGGTAGGCGTAGTGTAGAGCAACCCCCACTAGATGGAGTGACGACCTGGTAAGACATGCAGGAAGTCGATGGATGCAGGTGGCTCAGTTACTTCGACACTAGGATTTTCTCCAGTATCGTGAGAGTAGAGTTTACATGCATAAATATCCCAAGAACAAATATGCAGATCAGGAACAATTATTTGTAAGCCATACAAATGCTTGTTCTAGGCGGGATTCGACCCTGCGACCATCAGCGCTGCAACTGTGTTACCTTGATATTTCTTAGTCTTCTCAAAAGGGTAAAACAAGTAAAAATTTTGAAAGAGCCGACTTAATAGACCTAATATTATTTTTATGGTGGAGGCCTATGTTTAACAGTCGACTTTAATATGCTGTAACGGATTATTTCTAAATCTTAAGCCTGGATGATGATTCTTAGCAGCTCGCTCGGTTGCATACTTGAAAAACGCTGATATTTGGCCGTACTCTTGGGTAACTTGAAAAAACTAATTTGACAAATTTTATGACTTTTTTATTTCCGACGTTTAAAGTGATTTACGGCACCCATGGTCACGGAGGACTAAAGTGCTTGATGTCCTGCGTTATATTATATGTATTAACCTGTTTTATCTTCAGCTTTTGGTTATATTTGTTTTCGTCCGATCTACGCAGAACAAGCTTATTAATTTAATTTTATTAATTATAGGATCCTAAGCAGATGGTAGTACCCGGCCCTTTTCTCTATTAAAATTTAGATGCTTATATTTTATTTTAATAGCCTCGCAAGTTATCCTTGGTAGGAATCAGTGTTCTTTCGTGAGTATTTATGTTTTATTAAATTTAATTTTATGGCAGGGGCGATTTTGAACATGTTCACAGACTGCAGACTTTTACGCAAGTTTCCATCGATAGTTTTCTTTATTCTATGTAATATATATCACATTCACAATCAAGCTTATACACGACTGCAACTTGTAAAGAGATGTTGAACACATTACGGTAAAAACCGACTAATCTTAAACGCGATAAAATCCGTAAAATTAGTTATATTTAATGTGTAGCTTCCGTTTAAACATAAGAAATCCTTAGACAACTTTTACAAAAAACAACGATGATAGATTTACGTTTATAGACATCCGTTGCATTATGTATTAAATCAATTGATACGTTACTTAGCTACTGGTGAATATACAGTCGGTTCGTTAGCCCGCACATCTATCACATGTGGGCTATCATTATGTCTCTCGCTCGTGTTAGCAGAACCGCAACTAAATTAAGTCCAGTCTGATTTGCCGCTGCGAGGAAATCTACGTGGATTGCGTCGTTTAATTTCACGCTTGCTAAAGCGTACCGGTGTCCATGTAGGTACATAATTATACATATTTTATGTCTGCGTTGTAAGATATTTTTGTATCTAAATTTTAATGATATACATCAGTACTCTCTAATGATTGAAAATTATAGTAGTTACAATTAGCAGCACCGTTTGAGGTTGAGTAGTATGAAAAAAATATTTTACGATGTTTCCTTTGTTTTTCTGATGTAATTAATACTACATTACCGTGTAGTATCGACGTAAGAATATGTACTACCCTATATTCTCTCGTGCGTGTCGTAAGAGGTAACAGAAGATAATCAGCAGATTATATTCATGATAGATAGCAACGATGGAAAAACTCCTTTGAGCAATTGGACTACGGAGGAAGGCTATGTTCAGAAGTGTACGTTAATGAACTGCAATGGAAAAACTTCATTATAATAGTTTTTAATAAATATATTGTTTTTCCGTGAGACGGCAGCTTAAGATGAACCTTCATCCAATATCGTCCCGTGAGTTTCTTAAAAGGCCAGAGGGTAAGGCCAATAAGGTCTAACGGCCGCTAATAGAGACGTTGTACCACACAATACGTACCTTTTATACCACTCGATGACGGCTGTAGTAGTAAAATAACTGTACCGGTGACGGGAAGCATTGCAAATAAAATTTCCTGGCCTTAGTGAACTAAATTTCAACGAACGGTACTTCGAATTGTAATATTGAATTATTGTTGTTGATCTCATCATCTTCATCATCATTACATACCTTCTTAAGTCCACTGCTATACGTAGGTCTACCCCAAGGAATGCCACAAAGCACATTCCTGAGCCACTAGCGTGCAACGACTTCGTGACATCGTCGTCACTCCATCTTCTGGGGGAGGGGGGGCGCCCACTTCACATACCAGTACGAGGTTGCAACTCCAGAACCTTTTTCCCTCCAACGGTTGTTGGTTCTTCGAGCTATATGACCAACCTATTGCCACTACAGCTTACTGGTTCGTTCAGTTATGTCGGTTGCTCTGGTTCTATTGCAGATAACCTTATTTCTAAATTTATCACGCAGAAAAACTTCGAACATAGCCGTCTCCACAGCTCGGTGAATGACATTGAACTTCCTCATACGGTCAACAGTGAAAGACTACGTCTCAGATCGATCAAACATCACTAGTTACATGCATTGGTTGTACAATCTTGTTTTCAAGTTTTGTTGTATACCTGACGAGAAGATGTGTCATAATCTCCCGAACGCTGCCCAGCCGACTGAAATCCGTCGCTTGACCTCTCGGTCAAAGTTGGACTTACATAGTCGGACTATTTGTCCCAGGTAAACATCCTCCCGGGGCTGCGGGCTGTTCGAAAGAGATACCGCGGCTCCGGAACGTAAGGGCACTGAAGGAACACGGATGGTTTTTAGTCAGTAAAAGTCTGACACTCCCTTACGTTCCACCCAGAGCGAAAGGCGTCATTAGATGATTTTCCATCCGCAAAAAAAAAAAGGTAAACATCCTCGTCTACAACTTCGTGTTTGGGTTTTCCACCCGCTTTCAGAAACTCCGCTATAATTCCATCCTCGCTCGGAGCCTTGCCGTTGTTAAGGTGCTGGAGAATAATTCTAATTTTGCTGAGACTGACGTCCAGAAAATAATCGGAATAGTGTCGGATAAGTTGTTCTTGGATCGTTAATCACACTTGCATGACGCTCAAACGGTGACGTGTACTGCCCTTAGAACCCTCAACCTTACTAAAAATCTCAGGTGTTCCGGCAACGATGCTAAGGCATTCAGTCTTCAGCGTCAACAGGTGGCTCTTTCTGGTAGACAGATCTCTGGCAAATTCTTTCGGACTCTGGTTTCACTCGATCGCTCCTTCAATACGAGCTGTATTGAAGTTGCATAAGTTCCGCCGCCTGTATTTGGAGAACTGTCTGTTTAGATGCCTGTATGCTGTCAAATCATTTACTGCCACTGATTCACAACAGCCATGAGATTAAGAGTGTAATCGGAGAATTTTTGTGTTCTGTTGCGACGGGTCTTGCAAAACTTAGCTCAGACTGCGTAGATAGTTTCCACAAGCTTGTCATTAATTTCATCCACAAGTTTAAAGTCTTTTAGGCACTGAAAACGATTTCGTAACTCGAGCTGAAAGTTCTCCGGACTTTGGATTAGAGCTCGAGGGGAACGTAGCATTGACCTAATGAGAAGTGACCTCTCCAACTTAACGTTTATATTCAGTGTGCTCCTCATCATTCTGTGATCACTAAACTAAACTAAAACATCACTGGCCGTCTAGTCGTCATAATGAAATGTATCTCATTTTTTGTCGAACCATCGGAGCTCTACCAGGTCCACTCTCTGTAGGGCCGCTTCTGGAAGAAAAAGTTGATCATAAAGAGTCCCTCTTTCTCCGTGAAATCGGCCAGCTGTTGACCCCTTGGGTTTCGTTGCCCTATCCCGAATTTCCCTACCTTCAGCTCACCGTTTTCTCTTGTGAATAATTACAATCTTCCGTTAACACAGTATAGTGGGTTTTGGAGGAATGCATGGTTCTTGGTCTTGGTTCGTCGTAAACGCTATTGATGATCATGAAGTCCCGGGTTCAAATTCTGGATTGGGTCAAAATCTGTTATTGGTCCTGTCTGTCGAGAAATGATCAGTATCAACCTGGAGTTAGGAAGTTTGCGTTGTTTAACCACCGTGCCTAGGAAAGCAAGTAAAGCCCTCAGTTCTGCGCCTAATCACCAGTCCAGTCGTGTCTAATTGCCGTCCCATCAGACTATGAGAGTGAGGGAATGGAGAGGTGCACCTGTACGTCCGCATAGACTTGGGCATTATAATCCTGTCCTAGGCAGATATCCAGTCTTCGTTGAGACTGGCCTGCTGCCCTCCCCGCATTAGTAACGCGAAACTCTTAACTATTGACTGAACATTCATTTCTCAAACTTCATCAAGTTAGATTTTCACAAGTTACGTTTACAATATTTCCGTAAATGTGTTATCTCAAAGCTGTTGACGATTGTATAGCATCATTTTAATAACATGTTATGAATATGCCATGTAATAATGGCGTAAGAGAGTCGTCTGTTCTTTTTCTTTATTTCTACCCCCCATATCATCCCGTGGATATCGTAAGATGTGACAGCGGGAAATAAAACAAGAAAACGGCAACCTCATCCAAAAAAAATCAAAATAATAACAAAGTGCGGTTGCCAACCCACCTGCCAAACATAACAACTATGGCAAATATCTTCCTATAAGGTAATCTTTAAACAATACTAGTTTTTACGGATTTTATAGCGTAAATTAACTTTTTATACTTCTATTCGAGCACTTTACAACACCCATGGTCAACATCTCAGTCCCCCTCCCCCCCGTGACTTGAGATGTTCAACGTCAAGGTTATAGCACGACTTGAGTGGCTCGGCCGTGGAAGGACAACGCTCTCACAGAATATCAGAGAATATGGTGAGAGTAGAAAACTGAAAACCCTTTTTACTGGAAACGAGGCATTTTATCTTAGTCCTCAAGGGTGACAACGCATATACATATAAAATATAGGATAGGTGTAAATGTCTATAGGCCATATCATCAGACATAACTCATCCTTTTCTACGCTATACGTATAGGGTATGCGCTGACTCTTCATGGGAAAAAGAGGTATGCAACATTTAATAATGAACACGATCTATGTGATTTATTTTCTAAGTGCACTGCACCCAAGAACTCAAGTAAGCAATTGCAGGTGTTTTCTCTTTCATATAATACAGAACACTTAGTCCGGTGCGCCGGCGTCGTAACATCCGTATCGTACCGTACCTTAGCATTTTGAACACGTGTTTACTTGATCCAATTATATTAATCTTACATCAGTGTCATCGATATTGTGTACCATTTTATAGTTTTGTTGGGTTGTTAACAAAACCTCTTTTCTCCGTTTTATTTTGAAATAAGTTGTTTTATTTGACGAGTTTGTTTACCTATTTTGTCATTGCTTTATTATTCATGTATTTAATTTACAAAAGTTTATTTTTACAAATTACGTAACATTAAATAAAAATAATAATTGAAATTATAATATTTACAATTAATACTAATTATACACAATATAAAAAAGAAACTATACGGAAAAACTAACACAAAAATTTAAATAGTCAAAAATTCCTGCTCCCCGTGGTATTGTGCCAAGAACCCTGGCTGCGTTTCCTCGCTGAATAGCTATATATTTATAGCTATTCAGCTATTATCGCTCAAAGGCGATATATTTATAGCTATATCGCCTTTGAGCGAAGAAAGAAACAGCCCTCTTATCACCAGCAGCGACGACCAGCCGTATATACAGTTCCTTTAGGAACTCCACTGCACGTGGACCCCACAGACCAATGGTCTCTACAGCAAATAGCACAAATATGTATGTAGCCATTTCTTAAAGACTCTATTTTATTATGAAATAAGTTTAGTTTTTAATAAAAATAAAAAGTTAGTAAGTAGTTTATTGAAATTAGTGTTAGGCACACAATTATAATTAAATAATGTTAGCTAATATCATTTAATTAAACAGTTCCAAAATTAAGCTAAAACATTGGCATGACAATGTAAAATTTTATAGGCCATTAGCAAAATTGATGAAGATGCGAACAATTATCGCACAAAATGACAAGGATTAAAGTTACTCCATTACTAAAATATTCTCCGTTTCTAAAATAAATTAAAAGTTGTGGAATTCACATCGCTTTATTTCATATAAAGGGAAAGGCTAAAAATTGAAAATACCTGAATCCGTATAACGTCACGCATTTCGTATATAAATAAGGTCTAAACCCAGATTATGTGGCAAATTTATTAGCTTATGCAAATTGAGCGGGTTTGCACTGAAATACGTTTTGTAACTTCTGTAAGCATTAGTTAACTTCGTTACACTAAAAATAAAGTCCATTTGTAGAGGTATATTTATCAGATGGCTTATATATTAGCATATTTTAATCCACTTGCTTATTTATGAGTAGAAATGAAGCCATGTTATTTTATGTAAAATTTAAATTAAATTGTAAAAAATAAACACAAGAATTTCTAGCTATGCAGCTTTCTTGTTCAACTTATGTTTTATATTGTCTCTTGTCATTTACTTATGTATATATACTACGTTTCTAATATACTACACCACATATGTTCATAATACTAGGTTATAGTATGTGGTGAAGTACTAACAAAAATATTTTTTCTGGTATACATATTGCCTTGTGGCAATTTTAGCTGAGATTCGAAACCTGGACCTTTGGTGTCCAGGTACTGTGATCCTTGCGCTAGTTAAGCTTAAAGTAAAAAAACCGGCCAAGTGCATGTCGGGCTACGCACATTGTAGTAGCACAATGTAGGGTTACGTAGTTTCCCGTCACAATAAATGTATTTCGTTGCCTTCTAGATAATAGGCCTATACTCAACAGTGGACTTGTGAAGGGCTGTAATGATGACGATGATGAAATGAGTTCGTGGTTTGATCGCTATAACGACTGAAAATAGGCCCGAATAGGACGATGGTAACTGAAGGACTTATTTTCTAAGCGGACTTAGAGGCAGTGGTATAAAAAAAAACTTATCGATTTTGAAAATAATATCAAATCATTCATATGCCAAGTTCATACAAAAATGGTCACCATTTCATTATCCATCTATAAGTTCCCCGCAGTGGAATCCAAAGATAGCCTTCCCGTAAACCATCACAGCCCTAAACTGTCCTGAGCATGGAGATTAGAGAGAAGGAGAACGATCGCTACATGCTAAAGCATAGCCCACCTGTCCCTGAACTATCGTCGGTAAGTAGTATCTGCGAAGTTAGCTGTTTATCAGTACAAGTAGATGAAGTTAGTTGAATAATGTACAAATTTTTTTCGAGGCATTGGTGAGAAAATAATCGCGCTCCGTAGTTTTTTTATTTTTGACAAAAAGAAACATTAAAAAAATGGTGAAATATTGTATTATGCGTGGATGTGCAAGTGGTTTACCATCTGATCGGAAAAATAGACTGAAAATGGCTTTTATTGAGACAACTTAGCGATAGCAGCGTCTCACTTATTTTGTCCATATTTCTGGGACACTATTTTATACATCGATCGTTCTTCTTCTCTCTAACCTCGATGATCCTGAGGGTCACCCGCGTAAATCAAGAGTACCACGCATTAAACTGTATGAGGTTGTATGAATGTATGAATACTGTGAATAAGGCATACAATATTAATTACGTTGCTGCGGTTGAGTGCCTTGCTGAACGACTACAATGTAGGCTTGTTCAAGGCAAGAGTGAATAGACTTAATTTGTGCTAAGACAATACAAACTACAGCTTCGTCACCACTTACCACCAGGTGATAACTTTTTATATCCCTGAGTTTTAATGGCCTATTTTGCCTGCATTTGCCTGCAAGGGTTAAGGGACTGCAGCTACCACTATTCCGGAGAACAATAAGTCGGTATGTCTCTTTTCCCCGCGACTTCGCTCGCGTGGAATTTATTACGATTGGATTTCATGAGTTTTAATTTTTTGCTCGAAACCTTAAAAGTAGCCTAAATTATTCCTTATAATATCAGCTATATTTCAGTGAAAATCCGGTCAAAATCGGTCCAGCCATTATGTAGACTAGCCGAAACAAACAGACAGACAGACAAAAATTTTAAAATTGTTTATTGTTGTAAGTACCGTATTTCCTTCCATATGGATGGACATGATGGTGAAACTTCGTGTTTGACATTTTCATAATTTTACTTTCGCCTACAAAAAGTTAACAAGCTGATTAGAGCTCTTACGTTCTCCAACAACTAGAACGTTACTCAAGTCTCAAAGCTATTGTATATTTCGAACAAACGACTTACTTATAAGTCGCACCATAGAAAATTAATCTAACAGATCTCTGCAAAGACTTTCTCTCTTATTTTTATTCTTCGCCTTTTAACAAATTTATTACAAACTCGTACAAAATTAATTGAATTCTTCATTTATAACAAATAGCATCCAATGAAATGTTATAAGTTATCATCTCATCATATCCAATTACAGTTTAATTTCCAACGTTAGCTGTCAAAACCGTATTCCACGGTGTTTAGGTCTATATTTCCTGTTAATATTGTTCAAGATCCTGTGTTCAGATTTCAACTTCTGTGTAATTTAGTGGCTAATGAAACGTTTGTATGCTTCTGACACAGTAATTAATCTTTGAAATCCGTACCAAGCTGTGATTTCATACACCGATGATAATGGAAGTCTGTTCAAGACATACCTTGAATAAAACTTTATAATAAAACGTTTTGTAAGACGGACTCTTCTAGATTCTTCTAGATTTACGATTATGATTTTTAATTTAAAAATATTTATGGCTTACTTTTTCATTTTTTATTACATCCAATATATCGTAAATATGTTCACTTACTACATATTATGTAAAACAGTATTTCGTATTATTAACAGAGAAGAAAAAGGATTCTATTCTAAGCACGTAACTTTTTTATGCGACTATCCCAGAAGTATTGTAATGTTCTTCGAGATTATGTATCTAAGAAATGTCAAAATCCATCATGCCGTTTAGGCTCTGAAGCCTAAACGGCATGATGATATTGACATATAAGTTGTCATTAGATTCATCTTAATTATGAGAGTGATATAGGCTAAATAATATTTATATGTTGAATCTTAAAATATAAAAAAGGGAGAGAAGGATTTTTTACGAAGTAAGGTCAAGTTTAGATTTTTAAAAAACTATATTTTTATATTTATACGAAAATTATATTTTTTTAAATAAGCTTCACTTGAGGGGTGGTCCTATTTAAATTTAGGAAAAAATCATTTGTAAAACAGTAAAAATAAGGATGTAATAATTTTGACTTATGATCTAGACTGTTAAGACCTTAGACCGCTTAAAAAGTTTAAATTAAACTTGTCATAAAAGGTACAAACCGAGTTCAAATCTAAGAAAAAATATTTCCACATATTAGCGTTTGAAGTCGATGCTTTACTACTTCGATAGTTCAGAAGCTATGTGGAAAATATGCAATTTAACTATTATAGTTTAATTATTATAAGTATAGGTATTGATTTTGACACAAAGGATTTTTCTAATTTAACTTTTGCTTCAACATAATTACTTAAAAAAAAGTTTAAATTCTTTAACCAAAATAAAAAGTATACTTTTGTTAGCTACTCTGTGATATACTGGAAAATATACTGTTCGATACTTCACTGTTTTCTTTTTAAACTTTCGTGATATGGCGATTTCATTGGGTGTAGAATAATTTCTTATCATTTTGATATTTCGACACGACTGCATGCGCCTGCATCACGAACTTAGAAATCGCCAACGTATTTCACGTATATCATTGGTAGGTATCTATTCATGACCTCTATCAAAGTTTGTTTTATTTAATCTAGTTGAAAATCAAAATAGTTGAAGTTTTAATTTTAATAGGTTGGTATTTTTTACCCCGTGTGATGGCGGCTAAAAATATCCACTACCCCATATCTTCCCGTGGGTGTCGTAAGAGGCGACAGAGGGAAACTGAGGCAGAAGATGGGCAGCAGCATCTTTTTGATAACAGCAAAAAGCAATAGAAAACTGCGGTTGCCAACCCGCTCTCCAAGCGTGGCATCTATGACAATATATTTCCCATGAGCAACGATACAAATAAACGGCCCCAGTCCACTTCGGCCTCGCTATTCCAGGCTACGGTGGAGTCCATATTAACGGTGGGGCAGGGGTTGCTAAGAATCTCCGGTGGAGATTCCGCTGTCACCTAAGTTGAAATCGTCCTGGTAATATATAACGCACGCACCCTGAGGACTGACGAGAAGATTCTGGAGCTGGAAGAAGTGATAGACAAGTTGCGCTGGGGTATTATAGGATTATTTGAGATCCGAAGAGAGGGGGAGGACGCATTAATTCTCGAGTCCATCAACTGGTTCTATCACCAGGAGAACGACCATCTGTCCCAAGGAGGTGTCGGACTTATCATCCACAATTCTCTCGTTAACATCATTATAAAGATTGGGAGTGTGTCGACGAGGGTTGCGTACCTTATAGTCAGACTCCTCAAACGCTATTTGCTGAAGGTCATACAGGTTTACACACCAACCTCTGCAGGTCCCGATGAGGAAGTGGAGGAAACGTATGAGGATATCTATAGAGCCATGCATTCCTCCAAAACCCACTATACGTTGTAATGGGAGACTTCAACGCAAAACTAAGCATAAGAGAGAACGGTGAGGCAAAAGTGGGGAAATTCGGAATAGGGCCAAGAAACCTAAGGGGCCAGCAGCTGGCTAACTAACGAAGAACCGACAACCGTTGGGTAAGAAAGGTTCTCAAGTGGCAGCCTCGTACCGGTAGGTGAAGTGTTGGATGACCCCCCACTAGATGGAGTGACGAACTGGTAAAAACATGTAGGAAGTCGATGAATGCAGGTAGCTCAGGATCGTGCTTTGCGGCATTCTTTGGGGGAAGTCTATGTTAAACAGTGGCCTTGTAGGTGTTGTAATGATGATAATCTACTTGCCCCTTCAGAGGAAAATTTAGAAAAGTAGTGAACGTTCTCTTGTAGTGTCATCGTGGTATAGCTAAACAACAAGAAATGGAATATGCTACAATATCTAGACATGCATTGCGTGTTATTATATTGTTATTGGAAATGTAAGAAGAACACAACCGTCGTATTTCTTCTCGGATGAGAAAGCAAGTGAACATGATTGCAATATATCAAGTACATTCCTAAATAGGAAATGAAAAAAATACAATAACAAATTATTTAGCATTGGAAACTTCAAAATTCGTGCAATGTACAAAGGGTAATCTATTTATGGAGAACGATTTCTTTAAAGTTCTTGTTAAGTTTTAAACTAATTCATGCAACCGACAATTACAAATATTTGTAAATATATTTGCCATTGTCAGTTGCATAAATATTGGTAGTTAGACATTAACATTAATATGTATATGTTGCCAGATAATATTTTTCATATTATATGATGTATAAAAGAACATATTTTTATTATATTCATAATATTACACCTTAGTACTATATTTTTTTGTTCTGTGATGTAAATGCGTATTAATTTCAGTTTGCATTCATTCTAGTTTGCTTCTTTTTTGGTTTTGTTTTATATCGCTATACCCACATCAAATTCCTAACATTCCAAAGGTTTACTGATAATCTTTATCAGTAAACCTTTGGAATGTTAGGCCTACAGATATTAATTCCAACCTGTGTACCCTACTTTTAAATTATTTACACGGATTTTATAGCGTTTAATTAACTTATTTTAGCATATTTTTAAATTGCCGACGTTTCGGGTGCTTTACAGCACCCATGGTCACGGGGTGGGGGGGGGGGGCTGAGTTATTTGACGTCCAAATATCATAGCGAGCCCGATTACCTTCAGTTTTTAAATAAAATGTTTCCGATCTACGCAGAACGAGCTTACTGTATCTTGAAGTCTTGCAGTGGTATGCTTGGGTTTGTATTTAATTTTGTTAATTATAGAATCCCAAGCAGATGACAGCACCCATTCAACTTCTCTAATGAAATTAGGATGTTTTATAATTTCAATAGTTAATTACAATCGGTGTTTTTTTACGAGTATTTGTGGTTTATCAAATCTGAAGTAATGGTGGAGACGTTCTTGAACATGTTCACAGACTGCAGACTTAGACCTTGGTATGTGGTAAGAACATATGCAGCTAAAAGAACATAATATTTATATTTAATAATTACACGACGTTTATCGTGGGGTACAGTTACTACGCAGTGTGTCGACATTTCGCAAGAATGCTACAAAAAACGACACGCTATATAGTTCCAACTCCGCAAGCACACTCTCGCGTCAGCCTGTCATTGCTCTCTTGTGTGATATACGAGTATGATCAAAAACGTGGCCATAGATGCGTAGTCACCATGCAGATAAATTAGGAAGTGACTGTTGTAAAAGTGGGAAGTTTTTTTCGTAAGAATGTGTTAATCAGTTCATAAATTTTTTTCTTTTATGCACGCAGACTGGCTGATGTTAAAAATGTTCTGTTTAAATTGATTCTGATCACTAAGTTCCAAAGAAGTAGTAGCCAGAATAAAATAGCTTCTTCCGCCTAAAGATGATTGTAAAAAAGAAAACTATTCAAACCTCAACATACTACTTTGGTAATCTTTGGTTTATTGGTATACTAAGTAGTCCTGTATCGTAGATGGTACCAATGGATACTTCAATGAGGGGTAGTTTTTACTGTCACATAAACTTGTTTTTACTGTCATATAAACTAGTTTTTTCTTCACTACTTCTACTTCAGGGTACTATCACCCCTTTCTACGTAGATCTTCGTTTACTATGACGTCATAACGTTACCACTTCAGACCTCCATGACCATAGATGTTGTAAAGTGTCCGAAACGTCAGGATTAAAACAATTTAAAAAAAAACGTTGAAATCCGTAAAAAACCTTTTATTCAATGTGTATTGTTCACGAATATTTAAAAAATTATTATATAATAATATATACGAGGATTTAAGTCCTGTTATTTCTCTCATCTCCTGTTTGATGTGCACTCTATCAACTGAATTCGAGACTGTGACAATCGCACAAAAGTACTAGTTACGCTATTAAAATTACAAATATTCCTTTTAACTACTCCTGTTAAGCTCAAAGTGCTAGATTTCGGAGTGGTACACATCAGTAACCGAATGGCGGATTTGAACCCACGACCTTTTGAGTTCGCAGTCCGCACCTTTTTTTTTTTTGCGGATGGAAAATCATCTAATGACCCCTTTCGCTCTGGGTGGAGCGTAAAGGAGTGTCAGACTTTTACTGACTAAAAACCACCCGTGTTCCTTCAGTGCCCTTACGTTCCGGAGCCGCGGTATCTCTTTCGAACAGCCCGCAGCCCCGGCAGGCGTCGGCCCTTGCGGGCCCCTTCACGCTGCTGACAGCTCTTTGAGGCGCGCGTGGAACAAAACGCGCCGTCGACACGGCCTGTCGTCATTAGACGGACGGACGACGAGCTACCCATTGCTCGCCGTCCACAGGCCCGCGCCTACGGTGGCCGGGGGCCACGACGTAGCCCCCGACGCCCGGGGCGTCTCCCGCGGCGGCTGGGGAGGAAAGCTGCTGCTCTCTCCTTCTCCCGCTCCGCCACCTCCTTCGCTAGCATCACTGCTTCGCAGAAGGTAGTGACGGCATCCCATTCCGTCTCGCTCCGGACCATGGCTTCGACCAGGGCCGGACGCGAGAGGTCGCCGCCGCAGTCCGCACCCTACCAATAGGTTGCTAAGAAAGTCTCACAAAAGAGCAGCTTTATGCTGCTGTGTTTCCTATGGTGAATGTAGAGAACCGTGACCCTTTTTACTGGAGACAAGGCATTCCATCTTAGGTCTCAGTGGTAATAAAACATCTGCATTTAGATTCTTAATCGATGATAGATGTGGATGTCTCTGGGCCATAGCATCAACTTACCACCAGGTGGACTGTGTGCTCGTTTATAGCTCTTATTCCATAAAAAGCCTTAAAACGTGTTAAACAAAGTAGTTCGTTATCAATCTAACAAATAATATTATTATCTTTAAAATGCTATAAACGCAAGCTTATCGGCTTTACGGTTAATATATTTATAGCTACCAAAAATATAAAATCGGCTTAATATTCCATAATAAATTAAGTATAAAATAAGTTATCTCATTTAGAATGCGTTCGTTTATCATATTGTTAGATTGATCGCTACCTCAACTGAATCCCACACTGACCCTTTAAAACCTGTTCAGCTATTAATCGACTTCATGTTATCCATCTTTTTGTTAAGATACGTTCACTAGTCGGATCTCTTTCATATATTTTTAGACAATTGCAGAATAAATCTTTATAATTTTTCTCATTAACTGAAATCTTTGACGTATTGACGTCTTTGACGTACGATTCACGCAAAAGGTACTCAACAGATCTACATGAAATGTTCTGTGAAGGTAGTTAGTAATCCGTGGAAACTTATAGGCTAATTTTTATCGGATTTTCGGTTACGATTATGGGAGCTTCAGAAAAGAAGGTTAAGTATTTTCCTTCCTTTAGATGTTAATTTTCTATTATATATGATTCTGTTAGTTACAAGTATATGCAAGATGACGGGTGTTTTTTTTTTTTCAAATAAATACCATATTTATAAATAAAGTTTCAAATTATTTTTAACCTTTGTTTAATAATTTGAAACTACGCCGACGACGTACATTTTACATTTTAGTTTTCAGAATACTGTCATCTATTATCAAATAGAAAAAGCACATTTTGCCTTCACTTTTTAATATATTAAAAATATTAAATATAAATAAATAACTTACTTTCATTTGTAATTATAATGAGATTTACAAAATTATTTAGTAGCTTTTTCGTTATTTAATTTTAAAAGTGTAATAGTTGAAATAGATAATGTAGTGACATATACGAAAAATATAAAAATGAATATGAAACTATTACATATATGTAAATTGATTTAAAATTCTCATTCATCTCAGAGATTTTTATATATACTAGTGTCGTGGCCGGGTCGTAGACTGGTCATATCTTAAAGTACCTAGTCTATCATTTATGTATAGTATACCATGGTCTTCAAACAGACTTATTATATATTCAATACAGCTTGTCCGAATCAATGAATAGAGATCGTTTGACGATATTAATAACTAAACAACATTGCCATTTTATGATATTATGGTCATATCGTCAAATAGTTTTTCACCGCTAGCGGTGTTGAAAGCGTTTTTTTTAAACAAATAGAGTTTTTAGCAGAATCAACGCAACTTTGTGCCTTACTAATATAATAAATGTTCGCGGCTTTCCAGTCACACCTCCAATCTTCTATAGCTGATATTACTAGATAGTATAGTTTTCGCTTTAATTATTTCGTCTAATAATAATACTATCTATTTACTGCTAAATAAACCAATGATAAGTCACTGATAAAATTAAATAATAGAAGCTACTGAATACTTATTTGTTTAGAATCAAACTTTAAATAGCTACACATACCGATGTCCATTATCGAGATGATTTACCGTTATTACCACGTTTGGCAAAAGAGCCGGGTAGCAGAGCGTCATGTTTGGCATAGTATGATAGTACGTTTTGAGCGCCACCCTAGACACTATAACACAAGAAGGTGTATTTATCGTAACGTCAACCACTCCGCCCGCCAAATAAATGACACCGTTACGTTTAATACTGTGATTACGAGATAAGATCTTTAGTTGAATATATTGGATGTCTATCGGCATAGCTTTAATTCATTTATTATCAAGTTATCTGACGTAAATAATTGAAAAGTGCACTGTGAGATTTTTAACTCTATTTGATGGACTAGTTCGTGGCATCGTTGGATGTCTAATTATTAGGTCGATGTGGTCACCAATCATTCAAAAGATTTGTGGTCAATTTTCATTAATTTTATTTAAACAAATACGAGAGCCATGTAGCAGGCCGTGAGATTACATCATGACACGGAAGTAAAACGTG
This sequence comes from Parnassius apollo, assembly GCA_907164705.1. NCBI lineage: Eukaryota > Metazoa > Arthropoda > Insecta > Lepidoptera > Papilionidae > Parnassius > Parnassius apollo. The sequence continues at coordinate 5,293,566 of CAJQZP010000644.1, forward strand.
TACGATTCCCTCGAGGACAAATGAATCTGTTTTAGGCAATTTTAGGCGGAGAGTGAGATGAATTATAAGGTGCACAATAACTTCGTGAGGAAACCTAGATGTTTGAGTAGTTAAAAGGTATTTTATTTGCATTTCAAAGTGTCGATTTACCACGTACTCGACGGTAAGAAAAACATCGCGAGGAAACCTGCATACTCGTATCTGGTTCCCCACTTGAGGTATTCCGACCGGTCAATCGACGTCCCAAGTGTCATAGTTAATCGCGGTTACTCACAGATTAAAATTATAAATTTTTGTTCAGATCTAACTCCATTGAAATTAGGATGTTTTTGATTTCAATAGACTCGCGAATCGTCCTTGGAAGGAATCGGTGTTCCGTAGCGAGGATTTGTGGTCTATCAAATCTGATATAGTGTACTACTGTATGTAAGTATGTAAGATCATCATAATATGATGTCGCTTCAGTCTATTTTTTTGTTTCAAACCTTTTCCTAAGGAACCTGATGAATATATATATATATATATATATATATATATATATATATATATATATATATATATATATATGACAATTGCAACTTCCTTAGACGTGGGTGCATTAAAACTACAAGCATGCTCTCCAGCAGGTTTTCTATTAGCACTAATAATAACCATTTTGAATTAATTTTGCCCTAAAGGTAACGAATCAACACAACATATCCTATATCATGACCTTTCGTCATTATGGCATCTGGACATTAATGTATTTATCACACAATTGTTTTGCTGCTTCTCTTTTTAGTTCACCACTTTCTATCTGTTGACCTCAGGGTGATTAGCATATTTTTAAACACTTTTAAAACTCTATTCACCTCGGTATTCAATCGGAATCGGAATCAACTTTGATTGATTTCTTGCTAAAGATGAAAACTCTATTCACCTCGGTATTCAATCGGAATCGGAATCAACTTTGACTGATTTCTTGCTAAAGATGTTAAAAATTAATTAGCTAAAATCCGCGTAAATAAATAAAAACTACAATTTTGCCGTGGTAACTCGGTTAGGTTAACGCTCGCTGTAAATATAACAGAACGCGAGTAACCCGGGTTCGATCCCCACCGGCACCAATGAAATTGTTAATTGCAATTTTAAGTGCTGATTTACCACGTGGTCGGCGGTGAAGGAAAACATCGTGAGGAAACCGGCATGTCTGAGGAATAAGAAAAAAAATATTTCGAAGACATGTGAAGTTCGTCAACACGCATTTGGGCAGCGCGGTGGACACTTCCTTGCCCTAAACCCTCTCAGAAATGAGGGGAGGCCTGGGCCCAGCAGTGGGACGTATATAGGCTATAACTTTACTTTTTTTACTTTACTTACATTTTTTTTAATAACTACACCAATATACTAAGAATATACCATAGACCATCGATTATAATATGTCGCGTGTTTTGCCCCTAAACGATGCATCATTAAGTGATTTAGACCGCAAATACATATAATAAATGACTAATTAATTTTTTTAAATTTAAATATAAATCGAACAGAATAGTTAAAATACATTTTATCTTTTCACCATTCGTTTGTTGTAGCATCTGTTACTCATACAATATTCATCAACACATTTGCATAAAGAGTTTGAACGCTTTTACAGCTGAGCTGGCTTAAAGGATAACGTGCTTTTAGTAATTTAATCTATATAGATTAAATTACTAAAAGTAATAATTGTATTTGCTTTCAATTGTGGTTATCTTTTATCAAACGTATACGTGTAGAACTATCGCAAATATTAGAGATGCGCAGAGTAGCACTTTTGCCGAGTAACCTGTACCGAGTTTTACTCAGTTTAATTTTTTTCCAACCGAGTACTCGGCCGAGTAACTCGGTTCAATCAAGTTCCTGTTTCGGGGGCGTAAATAAGTACAAACAATAGAGCGCGATGATCCTAAAAGCCCCATTGCTTAAGAATTAGATCGTTATTTAAAAGAAAATTTGTTGGCAAAAGACAAGAGTCCTTTCGAGTGGAGAGCAGGGCACCAAACAAGGTATTTAGAGCTGGCACGTTTAGCACGAGTGTTTCTATGCGCACCTGCAAGTGCATACCGTGTATAGCGAGCGATTATTTTTGGAGGCTGGTAACGTCTACGAAGAAAAAAGGAATAGGTTGTTTCCAGAACGTGCAGAGAGCCTTGTGATCTTGCACCATAATTTACTTTTATTAAATTTTAAATATTGATTTTTTTCATTAATTTTGTCTAACTACTATTCATTCATTATCATTATCATTATTGCGACTGTCAAAGATTTCCCAAATTAATTATAAATACTTTTTGGTTAACACTGTTTTTTTTATTGATTAAAACTACTTTTAGGGATTTTATCGTGTTTAATTTTAATATTATTTTATATTTTAATTCCCGACGTTTCGGGTGCTTTCTAGCACCCATGGTCACGGGGGACTGAAGTGACTGACGTCCCGATGTAATTGTTAAACCCGGAGTACCTTCAGCTTTTTTGATTATTGTTTATGGTCCGATCTATGCAAAATGAATTAAAAATAAAAATAATTAAACGTGATAAAATCCGTAAAAGTAGTTTTAATCAATGTGTAGGGTTCGCGTAAATATAAGAAATCATACAGTTGTTTTAGTTATATCGATCTACCAAAATACATTTCTTTACTTAAACCGAGTATGCTATGCATTTAAACCGAGTTATTCGGCCAAGTACAAGTATTAAAACCCGCCGAGTATACCGAGTACCGAGTATTAGCCGAGTACTCGGCTCATGTCTAATAATGATATTGTCCGACCGAATCAAGTTGAGTCCATGGCGAGTCCTTCTTGGGAGAGGACTTTTCTCCTCCAGTAGCATCATCCTAATAACGACTGTAAACTGCGGTTGCCAAGCCACTTGCCAAGCGTGGCAACTATGGGAAATATCCTCTCTATGGGGGCATTCTATAGGGAAGGCCTATATTTAGCAGTTTACTTAAAATTGTTGTAACGGTGATGGTAAACGAGGTAGTTATACTGCCATTATATCGAAAGCCATAAGATCTTTTACGATGCTCATGAGACGAAGTGAAGGATTGCTTGTGCTGCCAGAACTAGGAATATAAATCATATATGTGGTTGCTATTAAATGTACTATCGAGAAAACATACCTAAAGAAAGTGAACATTATTTTATACGCACTAATCAAATCTTAGATGCAACGGAAATAAGTTTTCTACATTTCTCCTTAATGATCATGGGGCTTCAATGAAAGCAATGAAGGCCAGGGTAAAGTTATCAATGAGTTTACTTAAAAACATGTTTACAAATAACTAAAAAATACTATATACGGAATGTTCTTTTACTTGTTCACATAAAATCCAACAATCACATTATAAAAGTTTGATACAAATTATGTTCGCGCTTATAAGTGTTGAGATCTGAACGGATCCTTAAATCTTAGGATTTATAGGACTAAACCAAAATGTGAAGGTTCCAACTCTTAAAACTGTTATGGAATTTATTATTTATTCGAAGTTCAATTTTTAAATAATAAAAAAAATTTCATCCACAAAGATACAAAATGTAATAAAATAAATGCAACTTCAAAGATTCAAAATAAATAAGATAGTATCCACTTAAAAGTAGCTGGGGATTTCACACTAAAAAAGATTTAGTTAATTGAAGAATTAACGCCAGCTTTAACTTTTTATTAAAAGCTTTTTTCCCTCTTTTCAGTGAAATAAGGGATATTAGGATCTCAATGTCATCTATCTATCTCAATAGTTACATAAAAAATTTCATTTCCTATTTTGTAAAAAATTTCATTTCCTATTTTGCGACCTTGTGGGGTCGATTTTTCCCCAAATTAAAATATAAACTAATGAATGAAAACTGAATCATCAAAATTGGCTCACAATGACATACGACTTTTCCTGCCACGGGATGGTGCCGCTTAAAAATGAGGTGTAATGTTTGACAGATTTCAAAGCGGAGAAATTAATTTAGGTTAGGGTAGGTAGGTAAAGGTCAATGCTTTATTACTGTACTATTAGTTATTTAATTTAATTAGATAAAAAAGAGAACACAAACCACAGATATTATAAGTAGATAAATTAAAAAAAGATTTAAAAAATTTCAAAAAAATTGAGAATAAGCCAATGAGACATTGTTTTGTGTATTAATATAATACTCCAGAAACTGATAAACTTTTATTTAAAACTAACTTCACAATGAAATGATATTGTGTAACAAAACTAGCGACACCTGGTGTGCGGAAGATTATTAGCCCTAATTGACAAAGATATTTCGTAAGATACATACAAATAAAAGGAAAAGAAATAACATACAGGTCAAAATGTAAATCTTCTTCTTTTATGGAGTTGACTAAAAAGGAGGGGTATGTCCAACAGTTAACTATAACTGCAGTGAAATTGATGCGTTAAGATGTTGACCGTGTAATGATGGTGTATAAATATCCACTACCCCATATCGTCCCGTGGGTGCCACAAGACGCGGCAGGGAGAGACAAACCAGGAGATGAGCAGTATCGTCTACCTGATAACAACAAATAATTTAAAAAATGTGGTTGCTACCCGATTGCTAACCTCAACTATGGCAAATATTATAGAACAACTTTGTTAACACCGCATATCGTTATAATTATAAAGAATGCGGTAAGTTAACAAAACACCTCCATTGGCGCGTATTAGCTTTGAAATTCAATTAGAAAATGAATCTCCATTATGTATCAGTAATAAATCACAGGAGTTTGATATCGTCGTAACTTTTGCGATTATTTATTGCTTTCTCGATATTGGATAGCCATTATGGAATCATTCAACACTTAAATTCTAGCACGTTTCGTCTAAGACTCGTCTAGGGTTTGATGGCTCAGAAGCGCAGGGACTAAGCATTTTACTACTTTTACTTCTACTACTGGTTATCATTGTGAACGCCTCGACGATACATGACGTGTTTACGTTTTTTTTTTTAAGGAAAAATGAAACTGTACATATAAAGCCTAATTTCAGAATATTGCTGTTAAAGTCATCCTGGCCGATTTCGATGATGGCAAGGCTAGATATAAAAGTACCGTGTAAGCCTGTGGTAGGTTAGGGACTCAGAGAATAAGCGCTCGGTGTAAAATTTCACAAGCAAACCGGGTTCAATCCTCGCTCGCATAAATGAAATTATTAATCATAAATTTAAGTGCTGATTTACTACATGTTCAACAGTGTAAAGAATCGTTGTGATTAAAACTTCATATCTGAATAATAAAATATTTTGAGGGTAATTGAACTCCGCCCAGCGCAGCTGACTAACTATTCCATAACCCTCTTAGAAATAGGAGGAGGCCTGTTCCCAGCATTGGAACAAATATAGCAACGTATAAACGTAACTTGTTCGAATGCAGGTTTCCCCTCAATGTTTCCATTCACCTTCAAACACGTAAACATATATCGGAAATTCAAAACTTCCGCGGTATAGCCACGCTCTAGTTGCAGCACGAATAGGTCGGTTCGAGCGGGGATGTACAACGCTCTCGCAGAATACCAGCGTAAAATAGTAGCTTAATGCTGCTGCGTTTTGTATGGTGAATGTAGAAATTTGGATACCCGTTTTACTGGAAACGAGGCATTCCATTTTATTCCTTAGAGATGACAAAACATCTACAGTTTAATTATATTAATCGAGGACAGACGTAGATCTCTATGGAACACAGGATCCTGTTGGACTGTGTGCTACTTCTTAGTTATTTGGTATTTAAGATGGCAAGTCTTATCATGTTATTTGCTATCAATACATAAAGTAGAAGATTAACAGTAAGTATATATTATAGAAAGCTTTGATCTTTATTTTGGTATTATATTAGTAAGAATGTTGGAAATGAACACAATCTATTGGTCATCAGGTAACTAATACATAACTCATCGTATCATCGTACATTCCAACACAAATTCAGTGATTTAATATGCCGTTATAAAACCGCAGATCTAAGCAGCCGCAATGTAAGGTAAATAGCATTGAATATAGTCTGGCTCTTAGGAAATACCATTGATTAAGTGCTGGTAGCTGTACGCTTATTCAGAGTTTAATGTTGAAAGAAAATAAACAAATAATTCAGGACAATTACATCTAACTCCTCCATACTGATTCTCCACTACTAGTTGAGAGCGATGAAAATGGGTTACGTCTGAGAGTCCGCCAGATTTAACAGCGACGCAAATTTGCAATTTCTACAAAATAACTGCCTGAAATTTTGGAGGAAGTTAAAAGAATGTACGGAGCTGCATGTACTTCCAATGCCATGGAGCGTCATGTCACTTCACACAGAATGTTAAGGAATATTTGAATAAAATCTTTCCACTTTGATGGATAAGCCGTGGTAGGCCAATGGCCTAACCTCCAAGGTGGCAGAACTGACCAGAAGCTGGCGTACAGAAGCAATACACCTCTATCGAACAATTACGGCTGAAACTAAACTAGGCCCAAATTAATATAAGGGAAAAAGAAAGCTCATTCCGCAGGCTCAAAAGAAATTTTATAAAAAGATGACTAGGCCATGTATTGTTAACAATGGTGCACATTTTGAACATTTACTGTAAATAAGCGTGTCAAAAATAAAAAAATAATAACGGTATATACTCTAGTGTTTTATTATACTCATTCCTGTCCTTCCGTATAGTAATTGACTGCAATTGCGAAATTTAGGCTATATCTGATTTTGACTAAAACTTTACCAAAGTCCAAATAACTTTTGAACTACTGAATGTCGCAGAGCGTACGGTGGGGTTAAATCGATAAGTACTGAGGTCCTTCATCCTTCAGTTACCGATGATCCACCCTTCTATTTACACCGTGTATAATTTTTTTATATAAAAATGGTGACAAAAGAGCATACAGTGCACCTGAAGGTGCAATGGTCCATAGACATCTACATTTATCTAAATCTATAAAAAAGCTAACTATTTGACGCTGGTATTCTGTGAGAGCGTGGTCCTTCCCCGGTCGAGCCGACCCATTCGTGGTACAACCTTAATATAGCTGCAGGGTGGCTCATTCACGTATAAATTGACCCCGTATGAATTGATTGAATATTTAGATTGACCTAGAATATTGGGCAATAATTTCAATTGAAATACTTCTTATAAATGGTTAACTCGAACATTATCTAAAATGACTTGTGAAAGCCAACAAATGATCACAACTTGTTTTGCAGTAATAGCATGTACGTTCGACTGTTTAATTTACTTCCGAACCATATTCAAAACTTGACATTTAATCTTTTTAAAAATATCTATTTTCGGGATTCTGATTGAAAATTGATTTTATGACATAAATGAATTTATCAAATTTTGCCGTGACGATCACCTCAAGCGAATTGTTGTTGATGTTTGAAATTTTAAATTGATAAATGAATTAAAATGTGTAAGGTTAACATTATACTAGTTTGACATTATACATTATGACATGGCAATATACTCGCCTATTTCATAGCGCGAAACGAACAATGTATAATAAGGCATAAATATTTTTATGTAATATCGTTTATATAATATAATTTTCATCACGATTCCCACCCGTATATTGTCATTTGTTAATCGCCAGAGCCCAGCCTTACTTCGTTAGAGTAACATGTTGGAATATACACCCCCTCTAACCAATACTCTAAGCAAATATTTGACAAAAATTTATTTAAAATACCCAATTTGTGCAATATGGTAGTCTTTTAAGTGTATTAGTATAGAAATAAGTTAATCATACTCTACTTTTACTAGAAAGCATACCAGGTATATTATTATGAACAATTTCTTAAATTAGATATTCCATTATGAACATAACAAGGCACGTACTTGAAATAAGTGTCTGTTTTAATAGCCACTCAATGATAAAATGTCGACAAACAGTGAAAGTGTCCCACAGTACGCAGATTCGTAAACACGGGCACACTCGAGTGCGGGCCTCGCCCTCCATTAATTGACGGTCAACGAAAGTGACTTTTGACACGATTTTCGCCATAAGTAAACTGAGATAAAATTGTACTATGTTATTTTTTATTTACCTTCTTACTATATTATTTTTCAATCGTTACTTATGTAAATACATTTGAACACTTATCTCAAGCGGTAATGGAATTGAGTTTGAGGGGACTTGAAAACAACTTGAAACTTACGTTGCAATATTCACGGTTTTTTCCTATTATACGAGTACTTTAGCCTTACAAAATATGATTTTCTTCTTTGAAATTTAATAACAAAAAAAAGATAATTAATGTAACAATTAAGAACAAAGAGGCAGGAAAGGCAGTTAAGAACAAAAAGCTTCAGTAAATTAAACTGTACAATAAATTAGACATAAAAATAGAGTAGCAGTATATTTTCTTTGATATTCAAGTTGGATTTGTGTCGTAGTCCCATTCTGCGCAGTTTGACTTTTTTTTTAAATGAGCGTGATTAAATAAATGTATTTAAAGATATATTTTAGTAATTTTATCTATTGTTACGTTAAAGGGTTTTTACATATTATAGACGTTTGGTTTTACTATTTGACGATTAGTACATCACGGTAATTAAAAAAGGTACCAAGATTTAAATAATAGGACCTTATTTAATGACTGATAATTTCCCTATACACACTCAACTATTTATAATACGTAATGTTTGTGTGTATCAGACAAATATTGATGACAATAATATCTACGTGTAAAAATGTGTTAAATAAAAAAACAGCATTTATTTATTTCATTCATTTTAATTTTTTATTTCTTTTTCTTTACTCAATTAAAAACCATTACGACGATTTTACTTCGACTTTAAATGTTTTAAAATGCATGTTTTTAATAAATAATATGCATAGTTTTATTTACGTGGTAAAGCCATGCTAGAGCTATATAGTTGTAGCACGAATGGGTCGACTCGATCGGGGAAGGACCACGCTGTCACAGTGTGTATGGTGAGTGTAGAGAACCGGAGAACTCTTTTTCAAAAAGGAGAAATATCATCCAATTCTTAGTCATAGTCTAAATAAATTATAAATTAGGTTCGCCAAGAGTAGTATTAGAGGTGCGTCAGGTCCTGTGATCGTCACAGATGATTGAGATGGTGGCACATCATTTCATGTAGGTTATCACCTTCTTACTTATTTCTGCCATCAAGAAACAGTGTGAGCACTGCTATGTTTCGATCTGAAGGTTATTGAGAGCCAGTATATTTAGAGGCTATGCGCTATTCCACCTTAGCCCTCAGAGGTAACAACACATCTGTAATATTTTTGGTTGAAGATGATGCAGTTGTCTAAGGACTGCAGTAGATACTACCGGCATTTGGACAGATAGTTCGGAAGACGTGTCTATTTCCGGCAGTAGACTTTTACAGTTTGGTAAAGAAGAAATTGACGTAAGAAATTTAATTATTTGCCTAAATTTTTTAACACCAAACCCCACATGCGATTCTGACCACGATATGAATCGCCCAAGTGCGCTTTTTCAATGCGGCCTCTCGGACCGCAGTGTGGGACGCCCCATTGCTTTTATCGATAAAGCGATTCGAATCGAAGATCTTTCATTGTTATAATTCCAAAAAAAACAACCGTGCATAAAACACCTTAATTTTTATATATTAATCGGCTCAAAAACTATCGCCTAAGGAGATGGAACTATTATGTATACTTATGACCACCTTTGGCAAAGATGACTTAAAAGAAAGTAATAAATAATGGCAGGTTTTTAACCTATAGCCTTATTAGCATTGTACTTATCACTCAAACTTGAAGGTAAAAGTAGGAAGCGTTGTGATTAATAGTAGAATTTATAATATCATATATCATTAGCTACGTTTTATAGTAGAGCCATCCTGCAGATTTATTAGTGATATAGTTGTAGCACGAATGGTTTGGCTCGACCGGGAAGGAACACGCTGTCAAAATATAAGCGTAAAATAGCAGCTTAATGCTGTTGTGTTTCGTATGGTGAGTGTAGAGAACCGGAGACCTTTTTTACTGGAAAAGAGGAATTCCATCTTTGTCCTCAAGTGTCACAACGCATCTACATTTTGTACTACCAGAAAGAGGGAGAGAGAGAGATCAGGCGCAGGCCCAACGGCTTTACGTGTTTTCTGAGCCACGGATAAGAAACAGCCAACTTTCTGACTCCAGGCTGCTACTGAGAATTTCTTGACAGAATAACCCAATAACTAATTTGGCCCTACCCGGGATTCTAATCCCGAACCACATGATCAACAACTACTTTACGAGCATTAGACCAACCAACGACCTATAACTTCCAGACCAACATGTTACTCCTTTTATATTTTCGTCAGTATTTCTATCTATATTTGACAAACTTTAGAATGGTTTCACCATGTTAGGTTTATTAATAAAGCAAAGGGTCACTGTACGTTAGAGCTTCTAAAAAGCGTCGAACTGGATTGCAAGTGAAATCGTGTGCGCTAGACAGTTTGTCTCCGAAGTACAAAAAACTATAAAACTAATGGATGTGCCTAATCTTTCATTATATAAACTACATTTAGTATTGGCTAAGAAGAATGTAATAAATTTAGCTCTTTATTTGAAATATTGTGTATAATTTCGCTACCATATTTATACTAAAATAAAAAATAAAGTAACTGCATTAACTACTTCGTTGTGATATACTCGTAAAATACACAGATCGGCGTTGAGCGGTAGCGTCAAAGTGTGAGACGTTTAGTACTGCAATGTTCCTACCAATTCGAATACGCAGCATGACGTTAGAAATGTACTGGTTGATGAAGAAGAAAAAGAGCTACTTTAAAATATTCATTTCAAGTACGTCGCTGTGATAGAATAAATAACGTTGTAATATAATTATGATTACTTAATTAATTAATAAGCGAAAACTCTTTTGTTAGATAGTATACGTTTGAAGAGGGATAAAGTGAGTTTCCTAAGTACTCCCGTACCCATTAAGCATATAAAGCGACGCAGGGCAGTATTGGACTACTTACTTGTCACTTTCACCATATAGATTTTGATATTGTTTTTTAATAAACTTAAAATAAATTTAAGGTTTTGTATTGTATATACATAAATTGCATAATATGGTCCACGACTTAGAACAGTAGTCCTTTCGTAGATAGCCTATGTAATTACTTATTACGCACATTTACGTTAAGTAACAGTTACATTAATATGAGTACTCGCTGATGTTCACCATTATCTAATTTAAGAAAATAAGCCATGGATGATCGCTTGTCATATCTAGAAACACATTTATTAGTGATGTAGCAGTGTTCACGGCTGTAGGGCGTAATTGTAGGATTTCCGCCATGTTCTACGTTTCACCAGCATATGTGGAAAGTTGTGGCGAGTGGCGGAACATAACCGATGCAGTGATCAGTGCCACTTCGTGTCATTTATGTGATTGATACTAATAATCGCACAGTTTTGCGACAGATTCCGGTTTATATCTCGCTGTCGGAAGAACTTGTAATATCACTAACATAGATTTTATAGTGCTTAGAGATGTTTTTAAACATAGATAATCTTCAACATTATGGTTGTGGTACGAATGGATTGACTTGATGGGGTAGGATCACGATCTCACAGAATATTAACCCAAAATAGGAGCTTAATGCTGCTGTGTGTCGTATGGTGAGCTGTGAGAATCGAAAACCCTTTTTACGGAAACGAGGTATTACATTTCAGTCCTCAGGGGTGACAACATATCTGCATTTTGGTTCTTAATTGAGGTTAAATGTAGATATATATGGGCCACATCGTCAACTTACAATCAGGTGGACTCGTTTGTAACAGTTATTCTATAATGGACAGCGAAACTGAAAAATCGTGGGTTCGAATACGCCATTCGACTACTGTGATAAACCACTCCTAGCACAAGCCTAGCTTATGCGAAGTGGTAAACGGGGTAATATTAGGGGTAATATCATTTTCTCTTGTATCGTATGATCTTTTACATAAAAATAGAAGGATCAATTTACATGGTCAAAAGAGATTTTAGTATCCTCACCTGCACGCGGTCCATTCTGGTAAAACGAATGACGTTCTCGTGGCGGACTAATGGTTAGAAATCCGAAATGCTTCACCCAAATTATTATGTCGTTGTTAGCCTAAAATATTTAACACTGAACATAGTTAAACGCTTGATATAAACTCAAAATTATTACTATTAGTAATATATACTATTAGTAATTACGAAATTGTGAACGTTTTTACTCATTAAATAAGAAAAATAACAAAAGGAACTACTTTACGGATTTATAGGATTTAATTTGACTTAAAGCATCCATGTGCACAATCAACCCTCCCGTAACCATGGGTGCTGTAAAGCATCTGAAACGTCGGTAATTTAAATCAAACAAAAGACATAACAAAGTCAAACTAAACGCAATAAATTTCTCAGAATTAATTTTGTCTAATGTGTACTATTTATGTTAATGTAAGAATTCCTTAGCCTATACAAGGAAAAGCTTGAGCGAAAATGTGCGAAACTTGTTATTTGTAACGAAATCAATTTGCATATCGGTTTCATAATTGCATTGGTATGATTCACGGAAACCCCAATGAGTAAACGGATGCATATGCGCCTTGCGAAATATATTTTCTCTTTATTTCCTTTTACTTTACCTATTATTTGATTGAGCGTACCATGAAATGAAGACTGATTTTTAAAATGCATTGTTTATCAATATAAATAAAAGAACACGGGAATTTACTAGGGTATATCGTTTCCGTTTCATTTTTATCGGTAAAGACCATTGACCCCCGGGGTTAAGCGACAACAAAGGGAAACAAATGAAGGGATGGGCAGTAGTGTCTTTCATATAAAAACTAAAAATAAAAAACTGCGGTTGGCGACCACCTGCCAAGCGTGGCAACTGTGGCACATATTTAGGAAAATCTATGAGGAAGCCCATGTTCAGCAGAGGACTTTATAAGGAGGTAATGGTAAACCAACTGTTTCCTTAATATAGTTTTTTCAGTTAATTTTTTTTCCCATAACTAGACCTTTAGAAAGAAGAAAAAACATACAACTATTTAGTTAATAAACTATTTGGTTAACGATAAAATCCGTAAAAACTAGTTTTATGTAAATGTGTAGTGTTCGCGTAAATATAAGAAATCATTAACTATTTAGTTGTCACTTGTTTAAAAAATAATTTTTCGTTATTGTAAAATTAAATTGCATGCCGCACGTAAGACCGCCGGCGTCGGGATTAGCGTTAAATTTGCAAGACGTCTAGAACAGCGATTGTTAATCTGTCTGCCAAGAACTACTACTTACACAAGTCATCCCTATAATAGAACACATATCTAGATCCATACACATTTGCTAGTAATATACTTAAACTATGTGTTAGTAAAAAATAATATTAATGAAATAAGGATAAATTAAACTATATTTATCTTATGTACCAGGACGAGAGAAATCAATCCAGAAACTTAATGATACGAAAAATTACTAATAAAAGGTATCGGAAAAAGAAACAAATTTATAAGAATTTTTCGGGTATATTTGACTTAAAGCACTGACCTATATTCACGATCAGTTACTCCGTAACCATGAGTGATTTAAAAATAAATAAAATAAATAAAATTAAACGCGATAAATTTAGTAATTCCTTGTACCAGGAAAAGCTTAAGCAAAAATTTAACGAATTCAATTTGCATAATATGTTTCATGATTGCGTTGGTATGTTTCACAGAAGCACCAATGAGTAAACGAACGCATTTGCACCTTACGTAATATATTTTTCTCTTTATTTTCCTTTTACTATATGCCTCGTTACCAGTAAAAGGGTTAATAGAGAGTAATATAATGCAGTAGTGCCTACAGCCAAGAAGTGGAATAACTTGCCACCATCTTTCTTTCTATCGGCTTTTGTTAAGCAAGTTAGTGAGTTTTACTGTCTTCGGCTGCATCATCACTTATCGTCTTTAAAAAAAAGGTAAAGTACCAGTAATGATCTTCATATACATACGGCACGAACCTCTTTCCGTTTTTAGGTATGACTTTGGTTTTAATAAGAAAAAGAGTAAATATCTTATAGAGCGTTTATAACTACATGACACGAGGCTTTCCATTTTAGACCTGGGGAGTGACAACTTTTTTTGTAGCAAATTGGTTGTGTCCAGAATCCAAATTACCATGGTTTACAGTAGCGACCAACAGTGGTATATAAGTTTGCTTTTTATTTTTTTATAGAAAAATAGGTTTCCATTGTCTTGGTACATTCTACACTCACTATACGAAACATAGCTGTATAATTCTGCTGTCTTACGTCGGTGTTCTGTGACACCGTGATCTTTTCCAGGTAGATTTTGATAAAATAGAGTTGACAAACGAGCACACCAGTCCACCTTATGGTAAGTGGATGCTGTAGTCCATAGAAATCTACATATATCCTTGATTGAGAATCAAAATACAGATGCCTTGCCACCGTTGAGGACTAAGATGGAATGCCTCGTTTCCATAAAAAGGAGTATACAGTTTTCTACTTTCACCATAAGAAACAAAGCAGCATTGAGCTGCTATTTTACGCTGGTATTCTGTGGAAGCGTGGTCCTTCCTCTTTCAAGCTCACCTATTCGTGCTGCAACCATAATATAACTGCAGCAGGACTCTACTACAAAAAAACTTACATATAACACTTCCCATTTAACATCCAAAAAATTAATATCACTTATTGTTTTAATTCTTCATAATCAACTCTAATAACCTACTTGTGTCATTAGTTATGACACATTTCATGTTCATTGAATACTATTATGCAGTACTTATAAACGATATGCACGCCTGAACGATGACACAATTTACTCGGCTTACGTGCGGGATCCTGACCCCGATAAGTACTATGTCGAGTGCATTGTGTTGCGTACAAGCTGCAATAGAAACCTACAATTCGAATAATATGTGTGACTGAAGGCAACACGTTTTTTATATTATCATTCATTCTTATACCTCCATTATTAGGTTTGATAAACCACAAATCCTCGCAAAAGAACACTGATTCCTACCAAGGATGATACGTGAGTCTATTGAAATTAAAAAACATCCAAATTTCAATAGAGAAGATGGATGGGTGCTGCCATCTGCTTTGGATCCTATAATTATCAAAATTAAACCCTAAAACCAAGCATACAGCAAGAGTTCATGATACTATAAGCTCATTTTGCGTAAATCGGACCAAAAATTAATATTCAAAAACTGAAGGTAGCCAGAATAACTATGACATTGTGACGTCAAATATCTCGGTCCCCCTGTGACCATGGATGCTGTAAAGCATCCGAAACGTCGGGATAGTAAAAATAAGTTAAAGTAGTAATTAAACGCAATAAAATCCGTAAATAATACTTTTATTCAAAACAAGAGAAGTCAATTTATGCCATAGTTGCCACACTTGGCATGAGAGTTGACAGCTACAGTTTTTCATTGTTTTTGAGTTGTTATATTTAAGGTGCTGCTACCCTTCTTTTGATTCATATCTGAAATGAAACAAACGATGTCCAATTTCTTTTACTACGTACATTAGAGTGACAAACGAACTGCTAGAAGACCTGATGGATGGTGGATCTTATCAATCAGTCAATGGCCAGTTCACTGTGGAACACTATTTCTTTTTTGGAGGACTCTTTCACAGATTATCTCATAGCAAAGAATATATACACTATGCTCATAGGGAGGACGTTGAGGCAACGGTAGTTTTTTTTTATTATTTTGCGATGCTGTTGCCCATCTCCTGGTTCAGATTATTCCTATTGTCTCTTGCAACATCCTCGGTACGATATGGAGTAGAGTATATTCTTACACCCTTGTCGTGAATCCCTTAGCTTTGTGTTTTTCTTTCCCGTGGCCCTACCCTACATAAGTCACAGTTACTTTAAAAATAACAATTTATAATATATAAAAATGATAAGATAAACTTCTAAGCATGTTTTTTGATATAATTAATCTTTTTACAAGTAGATACAAAAATAAGTTAGCTATAACAATAAAAATATATGTAAACGTCTATGCTTAGACGAAAACAGCCATTTAGTTTCGAAAGACGAGTGATAAAAGAAACAGTAGTTCTTTTACACTACCACTACACGTCTTTATAAAAGTATATCTTAATTCTGTATATCAATCTTAATCTATGATTACCGCATTTTTATCAGTAGTAGCAAAGTTAGCCTTAACTTCACGCATCCATTTACTTGTGGTTACAGCTATATTACTGCGGCGTAATTTCGCTACTTGTTTACTTTAACGGCTGTCAGTTAGGTTGGCCATAATTGTAAAACAGTAAAAAAAATAACTTCTGCTTCAATTTGTTGACGAGTAATGTTTTCTTCAGTTTTATTTGGGATTTCTTAATTATTCTTAGTTTTAATTATGTTATTTGAATATTTTGTACAGCAGTAACCGCAAATTTCTTTGTATGAACTTTGGAATGTATGTATTCCCCTTCCGTTCAAATGCGATAGCACTTGTTGCTATGGCCGTTTAGGGTAATCCACCTAACTTAGTAGAAGTCGAGAAGGAAACGTTCCGTAGCTGGTTGATTTATTATATTATAACGGGTGGAACATAAAAAAATTCCTTTATTTTCTCACTTACTCCTGTCCACTTAACATGGCTCTTGTCTCTCACGGTTCAATTATCAAAGGTGAACGAAGCTTTCCCGGACGCGACCCGAATAAATCAGCAAGTGCTGTGCGATTATTAGATTTTAATTATTTAATTCTACGGACTAGCAGCGTATGTAATGACTGAAAGATGAGAGGTCAAACGAAAGTGACGAGTGAACAAGTAGGGTGACTACACGTTAACAGAACGAAACTATTAACTTTTTCTATGCCCTTCAGTTGAGACGCTGTTGTCCATTTGCTATAGTGGCCACTTATCGTCGGCTGGGTTACGTGCTCACTTAGCACCCTTACTAGGAAACAAATAAAATTCAATTCAGTTGATTAAGAGTCTAAAAGTGTACACTTATATTTTATAAACTTATATTTTGAATAATGTGTGCAAGGATTGCGTAACTTAATTCCTCCCTCTCAGACGCTCGCCCGGTATCCACTTCTTTGTGGACTATATACTACGTATTTGAACCACTCTGACTGTCTCGTTGGTCTAGTGTTTGTAGTAGTAGTGCGACTACTGATCATGAGGTCCTGGGTTCGAATCCCGGGTCGGGCCAAAAATCAATTATTGAGTTTTTCCGTCAACAAATTCTCAGTAGCTGTCTGGAGTCAGGAAGTTGGCGGCGTCTCACCCCCGTGCCTCGGAAAGCACGTAAAGCCGTTGGTCCTGCGCCTGATCTCTCTCCGGTCATGTCGTTTTACCGTCCCATCGGATTATGAGAGTGAGGGAATAGTGATAGCAACTATGCTTGCGCATACACTTGGGTACCGTAATCCTGTCCTACACCGACGGCTAGTCTCCGTTGAGACTGGCCATGACCGAAATCCGCTCTGGAGGACATTATTATTCGAACCAAGCAGTTTGCTTTGTTTATAAAAGTGTAGAATAATTTGCTAGCATATTCCTTTCCATCCGATCACAATTTGAGTGTATTCAAGGCAAGAGTGAATAAACTTTTGTTAAGTCAGCGCACTCTACCATCATTAGGTGCCATGTTTTTACTGTCATAAGCCTGTAAAAAATTGCTTATGACAGTAAAAAAATTATGTTCAACGAAACGTAACAACTTCGGGAAGGACAAGTTACAAAACTATAAGTTTTGTCTACTAGTTTCATTAATTATAAAAAACCTTATAGATGATCACAATGAAATATGAGTATATGAATGAATTAAATGGAGTAGACCGTTTTTTGATCCTAGGTAGTATGATGGAAATTTATGGTTTTTTTTAATTTAGATAACGCGACTTGTCTAATATTATAAACTTTTATATGATGCTGCCGTCATGATCAGTGGAAGGAAACAAATCAGGAGATTGGTAGTAGCTTCTTCTTAATAACGACTGAAAATAAAACAAACTGCAGTTGCCAACCCGTTTGCCAACCATGGCAACTATGGTAAATATCCCTGTGGCCGTGGAGGAAAAGGGGAGATCTCCCGCCGGGCAAGGTGTTCTGCCCGGGGAGCGGCCGACACTCCGAGTGATAGTTCGGAGAAGTTCTATATATACTGTCTATGATTCGGAATGTTAATAGCGTGATTTAGACTTCGGTGTATTTCGATTGTGGCGCGACGACAGCGCCGCTACATCACCCCCCTGCTCAGACCGGAGGTCGATAGTGCAGTCGAGTTGTCGACGAATGTGCAAGTGCCAGGAGATTGCCTTGTAGTCTGCGGTGAGTCGAGAAGAAGGCAAGTAATCTGCGAGAGTGCCGTGAAGCAGAGGCGAGCATTAAGGCTCAGAGCCGTGCCGAACACTGTAGCGCAGAGAGTAGCTTGAAGGAACAGGAAGCATTATTATTTCAGTGCTGCGATGAACCTTGTGAAGCTAGATGGCTTGCAGGATATGAAGACTGCAGACAATATCTGCTCGGGAGCGAATGGGTGGGTATTCTATGACGATGATGAAGCTTGAAGTTTCCGAAGGTTGTCGTTGCGTGTTCAGATCACGTCGGGGTCACCACTGTGGCCGTGGAGGAAAAGGGGAGATCTCCCGCCGGGCAAGGTGTTCTGCCCGGGGAGCGGCCAACACTCCGAGTGATAGTTCGGAGAAGTTCTATATATACTGTCTATGATTCGGAATGTTAATAGCGTGATTTAGACTTCGGTGTATTTCGATTGTGGCGCGACGACAGCGCCGCTACATGAGGTAATCTAGTGGTGGTGGTCTATATTCAGCAGTGGAGTTTAATAGACTGTTACTATAACGACTATCGTGATACCAATTGTCTGTGATTGGTTTGGTGCACTGTCCACATATCACTGTAATTTCTAATCTGCAGTATATTTTTTTTTCTTTGAATTTTAACCGACTTTAAAAAGGAGGAGGTAATCAATCCGTCTGTATGTCGTTTTTTTGTGTTACCTCAGAATTTTTTTCTGGATGAACCGATTTATATTATTCTTTTTTTTAAGCTGATGCTTCTCGTGTGGTTCCATATCAATTTGATCAAGATCTGATCAGTAGTTTTTCAGTTATCTATAATGATGTGTATTTAATTGACTTCGTATAGATCAATGATATTCTCATTTTATTTATATTGAAGACACTTGCATGAAATTTTTAATTTTACTACTTGCTTGCTCATAAAACTACTTACCTTGTTCATAAACTCTTCAAAAATCACGCATAATTTCATATCTATAAAAATAATCTATTTAATATGAGTTACTGTTACCAGCACCGTAACCAACGATTCATGTATAAGTAACAGAAATTTAAGAAGTCGGTAAATAGTTAAAATGATTGCACTTACTTGAAATGCAACAAGTTTTACAATCTCAGCCAGGAAAGCTCAATTCACTGACTAGATATAAAAACGCTTAAAGAAACATTCAACACCAAATTGCATCGTAAAACTTTAAAGTTATTTTAACGTAAACAACGCCGTTACGTAAACGGAGAAAGTCGCGGTCGAGAATATAATCAATTTCTTTTTAAAAGGTTACTAAGGAGAATAAAAAAAAACAATCTGTTTATAGGTATTTTTTGTGTAATATACGCGATAGGAATGGCAAACCCAAACCTCAACGTGGTGACCACGCGTGATGATTTTTAGGGATGGGCAAGTGATATATATCGATATTTATCGTTACATATATTTTTAAACAGTATCGATAATTATCGCGTAATAAATATCAATATATCGTCATGTTTTGCAGGAGGTAGTAGGATGAGAGCTAAAATTACTGTATATTACCGGAAGATTTATGAACAAAAAAAAGTTTTAAATTATATAGTATAAAAATTAGAACTTTTAAATATATCAAAATTGGTACAAATTCGATACTCTAAAATTTATATCGAATATCGATATATCACTTTTAAAAATATCGGTGACAAATATCGATAATTTTGTAAGAAAATATTGATATTTCGATACATCAATATTTTTTACCATAGATTAATAAAATTACATTTTCAGATTGCTGGTACCGGTGGTGCCGGCGTAAGAGAATCCATTACGCCATATCGTCCCATGCTTATCAAAATAAGCAATATAGGGAAGCTAAACGTAATAATGGCAGTAGCATCTTTATGATAACAACTCTAAATAACAAAAACTGCTGTTACCAACCTGCATGCCAGGCGTAGCGAGTTTTTCTTAAAGAATTAGGGTGACAAACGAGCACACAGTCCACCTGATGGTTAGTGGATACTGTGGCCCATAGACATCTACATTTACCCTCAATTAAGAATCAAAAGGCAAATACGTTGTTACCTCTAAGGACTAAGATGGCTGCCTCGATTCCAGTAAAACGGGTCTCCGGTTCTCTACACTCACCATACGAAACAAAGCAACATCTAGTTGATATTTTACGCTGGTATTATGTGAGAGCATGATCCTTCCCCGGTTGAACCGACCCTTTCGTGCTACAACCATAATATAGCTGCAGCGTGGCTCTACCACGTATAAAAAAGTATGTAATAATGAGTATGGCAAATATTTGCCTTATTCTTTGGTACTTGGTAGGCGTATTAACTATCGCATTGCCAAACGGCATATTTTCAATGACAGTTTAAATAACTTCAGAAGAAAAATGTTACCTTATTTAGAAGATAAGTGTAAACCTTTTTAATTTCTCATAATTACCCAATTTTGCTACTGTATCAATTTTACGTTATTTAACCTTTCTCAACATTTCTCTGTGTTTGCCTATAACTTGATTGCATGTTTCTTACAAAGCTTGTGTCGTGTTTTAGTTTTTGTGTATCATCTGTCGGTGAACCTTATAAACAAAGAAAACGGCTTGCGTCTATGACACTGGTTTTTGCCGCTCTAGGTATTTTACGTCTGGCATTAACGAGGTCGTTATTCTGCCATGTAATGGAAAGAATGAAATTTTCCTGGAATTTTTCATAGTCGTATCTCATTTTTATGGGACCCACGGAATGAAATGAGCATTCAGCCCTTGAAAAACTCTATCAGCTCTTAAAAAAGAATGTAAAAGTAAAAGGATTCGAATACGTATGTCTTAAATAAAACGAAAACTTGGTAAACCTATCTGTCAAAGAACTATTTATGAGTTGTTTTAAAGCGTAAAGGGAAGGAAGAAAGTGAAACTTTTTTACTTTCTATATCTTAATTTTGTTTCATAATTGCCATTAAATATTGTCATTAAAATGAATGAAGAGAGTGGAAAGATACATAACAGTCAAAATAAGAAATATGTCATAAAATTTGTCTCTTTTTTATTACTGTTCATGTTTTTATGTATAAAGGTTCATTAAGGTATAGGTGGGTAGATGTACTTTTGGCCGATTTTCGACCATTCCACATAATCTAAAGTATTAATAATTTAATCTGTGCAAGAGAACTTACAGTATCACAAGTATATGCGCAGGTACAGAGGCAGTCATCCTAACCACCGTTTCCTTCCTATGCATACCAAAAACGTGCAGTGCTAAACATGGGCCCCTTCCATTTTCCTTGAGAAGTTTTACCTATATCATCATTCTGGCGGATAGACAATCGCAGTACCAGACGTCTCGCACATATTACGCTACTACTAACACCTAAATGCCACCCACGATAGTGTCGGAAGTAGGGATGATATTCCAAACACTCGATGAAAATCACAAAAGAGGCCAAAACTTTTAAGGGTTAGAATCCGGAGACCTCAACCTAAATCAGGTACTTTAGCCACTACGCTAAGTGGCAAATTAGTTAGTAACTAATTCGTTTAAATATATAATGTATTAGGAGATACACGTATACCTCAACGCTTATAATTGTGATTGATAATCTCAATAATACCAATACTATTATCCCAGCTACTGTAAATAAAGTAGTATACTTTATTTTTATATTAATAAAAGGTTCATCATTAATTTATTTAAGTTTGAACATTAATAAAAAGAAAATTTTATATTATTTTCGGCTTAGTACGATGGCATAGGTACAATTATTCACAGAAAATTCAGAGCCCTCGTGTACGCAGAATATAACCATCGGCCTCACATAAATAACAGTAATTCAATATGATGGATCGTTACATCCCGAACGAGACACAGGTATTATCATTATTTATGCGAAATTTCCTTTGCATACGAATGTTTTCTTTCTCCAAAAATTGGCTACAATTTAAAGAGAAAGTTAAACACTGTTAAAGATATTGGCATCAGTAGGTAATTGTATTGCACTGGGCAACGTCACCTTACTCGGCTGATGCTGCAGTCTAGACCGAGCGGTAAGTGACTTACTGACTTCCGTCAAAATCTGCCCGATTGGTTCGTATATCCAGAACGAAAGTATGGAAACTACAGCTCGTTTTTTGGTTAAATCATATCATTCCCTCATAAATATTAATAAAAAAGTATAAAAAGTCAGTAAAGTAAGAGCTTTCATGTTAATCGGTGCAATCATGCTTTCTTAATTTTTACGGAGGAACTATTAAATTAGGGTGACAAACGAGTGTACAAATCAACTAGTAGTAAATGAATGCTATTGTCTATAGACATCTACATCTATGCTCGATTAAAATTCAAAATACAGACCTGAGAATTAAGATGAAATGCCTCGTTACCTGTAAAAAGGGTCTCCGGTTCTCTACAATCACCATACGAAACACAGCAACATTATTCTTCTGTTTCACACTGGTATTCTGTGATAGCGTAGATCTGCTCCGGTCGAGCAGACCAATTTTCATTGCTGCTATGTCAAGATTCCACGTATGGATATTGTAAATTAGTATTCCGTATGTAATAAAGAAAAGCTTTACTTATACGTAACATAGCGAATTTCAAATGTGTAGATCTACAGACTTAGTTCAATCTGAAAGTATTAAAATGCCATTAAATTTCTCTTGATATATTCCCGCATTGGGTCGTCTGCTTCAAGTAAAAATCAATGTTAAAGTAAATTCCACTTTTACGAGAACGACAAGAGTGAGTGAAAGATTGAACTGTAAAACGCTATCTTTGTTGCGGCTGACAAAGGAGGCTGACTCCCGACTCTATCAAGATAACGTTTTATGCAAGTAAAATACGGCTCAGATACAAAATGTACGTGCTTAGACATAGAGTACAAAGGCGAATGTGGATATTCAAAATAAAGTTTCATTAAAATAACACTGAAAATGTTATGGCTTCATTAAAATTATGAATACCTACAACAATTATATATAACCAATACCAGTAAGTCAACAAGGAAGTCGTGTAGGTTTGTGAGAAAAAGTCAGAAACGAATAAATGTGCATAAGAGAGACTGCTTATGCAAACATACGAGTCAAGTTAAAGAACGTGATTAGTCTCCCAAATTAGCAAGAAATCAATTCGCAGCTGAGACGCCAGTGAAACACGCTTATGCCATACCAAATCGATTAATATAGGTATGTATCGATTAGTTTGCACCTAACTTTTACTCGCACGACGCATCTTCTCTTATCAGAATGATCCTACATTCCTTTAACCAGAATACATTTTATTACCTCATTCACATTTCCCCAATTATGTAAATGTGTATTTAATTTTAAAAATTTATTAAAGTGATGTTCTATTTAAATTTAACTAAATATTTCTTGAATTAAATTCTTATTTCATCTTGATGTATTAAGCGAAATAATTAAGTTACAATAATATATATCAATATGTTAGATTACAATCACAACTTGAGCTTACAGTTACAAAGTTTTATTATAAATATTATTTGTCTAAAATATAATTACTTCAAAGTTGATTCCATTATCAAACGTAATACGTTCAAACGAAAAACAAGCACTTTTATTTTTATAAATCTCTCTTAACTCTTTGATTAGAGAACCAGATTAATTAAGGTCCCACAGCCTTCAAAATCTTATAATGTATTGGCAAAATAAAACAGGTATGTACTGTGTTTAAAACGTTATTCGCACACTAGGATTTATATTGTATCGTGAAATAATTTTACATAAATAAATTGCACATGGGAAAATTGAATTAAGACACAGTTATTGACTACTATTCCGCCTGATAGTAAGTGGTGATGTAGCCGAATATGGAAAACGCACTAACTTTGCTTAACAAATGCTTACTCCTAACTTAAAAGACCTCTATAATCGAATAAAAAAACAGATGCTGGCAAATTATTCTACTCCTGTACTGATTGCAATCGAAATAAATTATTTTAAATATTTTCCTCATATAGTACAATGTACATCAGTAATAATTAACTTTCAGCTGCGATTTGGATTTCTTTTAGTTTTGGGTTTAGAAAATAAAGTGCAAAAGAGAATGCTCACTGTAAAATTGCTCACCGCTGCCCGCCCTGGGCGAGGGCTGAACGGGCGCCGCCAGCGCTAGCAGCGCCACCGTCCACCACCATGTCATCACAACCACACCTGAAAAAGGAAGAGAATATGTTATTAAACGTGGTAGAGCCATGCTGCAGTTGTATTATATTTGTAACACTTCGTCACAACGCTTTCACAGAAAACCCGCGTGAAATAGCAGCTTAATGCTGCTGTGTTTCGTATGGTGACGGTAGAGAACCGGAGACCATTTTCACTGGAAACAAGGCACTCCATCTTAGACTTCAAGGTGACAACGCCTATGCAATTTTAATTATTTATTGAGGATATCCATAAATGTCTATGGGTTTCAATACCCACTCACCATCAGGGGACTATGTGCTCGTTTGTCACCCATATTCCATAAATAAAAATATTATCCAGAGAATGTACACCTTAAAATACACTATTTTAAGGTGTACATTCTCTGGATAATATTTTGGTTTTACAGGTGAAAGGAATAAACGCCTATGGCACTTTTGCTATTATATTAACATATTATGAAATTGAACTAGTGTATATATATATATATATATAATATTCCAAACTGTTTCTTCGATTATAAAAGCACTAACAAATATAATCGAAGAAACACTTTGGAAGCTACCACCTCATTGCCAGGGGTGGTTATCAACCATGTATTTATTTATATTATAACAACCTTTGATAAACAGTTTTGTTTAATAAAATATTTAAACTCTGTAATATAGACAACTTAAACATTTTCTGTGAGTTTTTCATAGTATCGTATGCATTGTTCCATGAGTGAATTACTGACTGTTCTGTACCTGGATAACCATCGTAGCCCTACTGTACAAAAATGTCACTACATCTATATACCGATAGTTGACTTGGTACCACTGAAGAGACTGTAGCACCGCCCAAATTTTGACGGAATCGAACGCTTGCTCAAAGTCCACATACGCAAGGCAAGTGGCAGATTGTACTCTTCGGTCTCTTCTACAATTAGCCGAAGGGTATGTATGAGGTTTAGGTACTAAAGACTTTTCGAAAACCGGCTTGTTCAGGATGATTAGTAATGGCTCTCGAAAACAGTACGTAGACGCGGCTCAGGAAGGAAATCGGTCTGTAATTCTTCAAGAGACGTTTGTCGCCCTTCTTGATGAACAAAACCACTTTCTACTACATTCCTCTGGTGTAATGCCACTATGAAGGAGAGTTTCTGTAGGACTTCAAGTACCGATTCACCCGCTTTTTTTCAGCTTTCAGAAGCTAAACCACTCACGGGATTTCCGCTGAAAAGCATCGGCATAGTATAAGACTTCACTTGAATATTTAGTGGCGTATTTACTATGATGTGTACAGCTGCCCGTACTAAAAATACCTTCACCTAACTGACCTCACCAAGGGATAAGTAATACGCTGAAAGCTTACCTTAAGGGCTGGCATGCCAGACACTGTCAAATATCTTAAAATATAGATCGAAACAGCAATTACTTCACAATTTTATGTTAAATCTTATCCTATTTGTAAAACCTCATCCTATTAATATATATAAATAAGATAAGGTTTTACAAGCCATTAGGGTTTAATAAAAAAAAAACGTTAAAATCGGTTCACTATTGACAAATATAACGAGTAACGTACATACGAAGAAAATAATATACATTTGAATTAAGAGCCTCCACCTTTTATATATGTCAGCTAAAAACGACAAAGAATAAACTTCGTAACGAGGGAAAAACTTTTAGACAATTAACGTTCCCGAGTGAAATTCCTATTTTTTTGATTGGAAGCCGAAAAATCTGTTGCTAAATTTTATGTAACGACTTAAAGACGATGTCAAATGGTGACTTAAGAAAACCCACAACCAACAGAGAAATTTTATGGTTTCCGATCACGGCAGATAACCAAACAAGTGACGAAGAGCAGCGTCAAAGCTGCGAAACTTCTGGTTCTACGATCGTCAATACGATTGTCAAGCGTGGAGATTAAGACGACTATACCCTACACCGGGAGAACTTCATATTTCCATGAATACCTTCACGGGCTAATCATAATAAAGAAAAAGAAGATGGAAAGAAATTCACTTGCGTATTTTTTGTAATGAAAAATGTTACGGTAAATAACAGTAATTAATCATTTAATTATGTACATATCTATTAATAAATATAAATATGCTCCAAATAAATTTATAGTTACTTGACTTAAATTTATCATTTGTTTATAGAATAGGGTGACAAACGAACATTAATAATAAAAATAATAAATAAAATTTTAATTGATAAAATCAGGCGTTACTTTGCGGAAATCCATTATAATAAAGATATTAATAGTTACTATCTAGTCAATCTAGGTAAAACACATCATTGTATTTAATTGAGTGGATGTTTGCAAAGTAATTATTAATATCTTTATCGAGCATTATTTTAAAAGGTTGGGTTATGGTTATCTACTTATCTATTAATATTTATAAATATGCTGCAAATGTTTTATATTGCTGCAATAAGAAAATTACAATTTTAAATAAGGGTGAAAAACTTATTTTAAAAGTATATACTCTATAATTATAAATATGCTGCAAATTAATTGTTAGTTAATTGACTTAAAATTGCAATTTATTTATAGAATAAGATTGACAAACGAACATTATTTTAAAAGTATGGTTATGTACTTATCTATTAATAATTATAAATATGCTGCAAATAAATTGTTAGTTAATTGACTTAAATTTGCAATTTGTTTATAGAATAAGGGTGACAAACAAGCATTATTTTAAAAGTATGGTTATGTACTTATCGTATGGTTATGTATATATCAATAATTACAAATTTGCTGCAAATATATTAATAGCTACCTAATTACAATGTTTAAAAAGGTTTTCTATTTATGACAGTGAATCCCTGAAACACATTTAAATTCACATTTAATTAACAAAATTACATGGTGTGAGGCATTTCATCTTAGCCCACAGAGGTGACAACAAGGTTTGATGTCGGCCGCGTGTATTCATGGACTGCTGTATCGACTTACCATTGGATTGGATTGGATTGGATTAAGTTTTATAATATAAAATATATACAACTATCTTTAAATGTATAATAATTTTGTAAAACTACGCAAAGACATTAACTAAAACTAAAGTGTCACTTAGTACTTACTTAGTTACCAACTATCAAGTGAAACGACCAGAAGTTGGACTGCTCTCTACTTTCAAACTAACTTATGATAATTTTTCTTAATCCCAAGTTTGTATTCGAGTACAGTCGCGCACATAATGCAGTAAAGGGACCGTCCGTCAAGGTACTTTTAACTGGTGCATAGTTATAACAAAAATAATACTACATTCAAAGAGCTCTAGCGCTTCGACTTTATCGTATTGACATGGTTTAGTTTCAACCAGTTATTAAGGTTTATGTTGATGACTGTAATCGTAAATAACGTGAGCATTTACACTTTATCACTTAGGTGTCCATTAAATGCTTATTACGGATGATTCATGCCACTACAGTGAATTGTTATCTTGATGCAATCAATGTAGATAAAGGAGCATTAAGGGCTTAAAGATGTTGAAAATATTTTTATGGTCGTTGATGGATAGCCTCGATTATTGATAAAAATAGAGGAGCCATATGTTGCAAAGATAGACTCAGAAAGATTGAGACGGCACAGGCATATACTGTATGATATAATTTTTAAGAAGCGTTATTTTTATGGATTTTAAAGGCTGAATATTAAACAGTACTTATGTAATAAGTTGAATATTATTTAAAAAAGATGTTGCTAATAAAAGAATACAATGTAACTTTACGAAAAATAAAACTGTTTACTTAACGATTTTATATTTTAATTAAATTTAATTTTCTTAAAAATACTCGATATGTCAGAGTTGCGGACAACAGTGGAGGGGAGTTACATATTACTATCATCAATTTTGAATAATAAAAATTTATTATGATTTTACATTAAAATAGTCAAAATTTTTAAAATTGTAGGAAAAAACATGTTACAATGTGAACAGTTAGGATATTACATACACATACAACGAAAATAGCTAGAGATATGGATTAAATCTATGCACTTATCATATTACGTATACTATCTAAGCTGAGTTTCATCAAAATCGGTCAATTACTATCACAGGATCTTGCTATAAAACATGCATTGGAGTCAACGATAAAAGAACTACGCTACGCTCCGTCCCAATTTAGAAATGTAATTTTAAAGCATAATGCAATAATTAATGACGAGGTTAGCTAGGTACGTACGTACTGTAGAGACAAGGAATTCGAGAACCGTCGTGCAAAGCCGTGGAAAACTCACTCACGAAACAAATATTTATATAAACAATTGTTTTGGGTATAAACATCAAGGTTTATCCGTGTCCAATTTATGTATGTTAAAATCCTGCGCGACAAAGTAGTAAAACCTACTTGGTATCTTATTTTAAAATAAAATATGTAATATAAGAATTGTGATAGATTTGTATCGGATTCTAATCCTAAAAATGTTTACTGTCCTACTTTTCCTATCGGATAGTCGTGTAGTGCAAACCGATAACACGTTACCACCTGTGTTATGCCTACGAGGTACATTGTTACCACTCAGTTATGGCAACAAGTATGGAACTGATATAGTAAGCAATTCAATTCATATATAATATGTAATGGTTTGATAAATATGGTGCAGTATACTCATTACCTTTTAATACGGTAATGAGTATACTGCACCATTTTGATTTTTTTTAGTGTTACCTATAAGATAACATTAAAAAAATCAAAAATCGTTATTCATTATCTTAAATTCAAATACATTCACTAGACTGGGAGTCTCATTGGCACGTGTATGTGTGTGTGTGTGTGTGTGTGTGTCTGTGTGTGTATATTTGTGTGTGTGTGTGTGTGTGTATGTATGTGTGTGTAAAAATGAATTGGAAAATAAATAAAAAAGTTACCTAACACACGGTAACTTTTTATTTATTGTCCAAGCGGCGTAAGAAAATCCATCAACTCATTACATGCCATCGGTGTCGTAAGGGTGGATCGTCAATCTACCCAGCAGCTTGACGATTAAGAGAAGTCCTCCCTACAACGAGAAGGGCCCATGTCTTACTTGACTTACTTGTTTTACTTTGCAAAATTTGAGGTAAGCGATATTTAGTAATTTCATTGTTGCCAGGAAGCGAACCAGTTCGCGTTTTGTGACATTAACGGTGTAAACTTAATCCTTGCTACCACGGTTCTTGTTGTGGATAGGTACCTATGCCTAAAGATAATGTATATATTAAAATTAATTTAACGTTTTCAATTTAAAATTTACGGTAGGAAGTAAATAATAAACCGCAAAATTACTTTAATATTTCTTTGAAAGTAATGCGAACGTTTTCAATCTCCTACAACAATTTCTTATTATGATAATACAAACGACATTTCTGGTAGATTGCGCTTGAAAATTGTTTTCCGACTCTATCCAGGCAGCACTCCAACTCTGTATGTTAACGGTAGAGTAACTCGGTGTCGTCGGGAAATTCAGCGAGTTAAAAAACTTTAGCTTGCTCACTCACTGAATCTTACAGGAATTAAAGTTTGTTCATATGTAGCATATAGGATATACAATATGTGACTAAAACCCTGTAGTTCCCGTTCAGTGTGCTATCGGAATCAGTATCCAAATATTTTTTCAAAAAAACACAATTTAAAAAAATAATTTTAATGAATTATTTTAATGAAAAAAAAATTATTTTCAAATTGTATGTGGTTTTATTTCCTCTAACTCACACGAGTATCGGTAATACGGGGTCTTTGACAATCCTCTTACTCCTCGGCCAATGCAGAGATAATAAAAAAACATACAATTTGCAAATTAATATTTCTTTCATTAAAATTAATTTTTTAAATGTGTTTTTAAAAAAAAAACTATTTCTCTATGTTTGGATACTGATTCTGATAACGCAGTTAATGGGAACCACAGGGTTTTTTGTTACATATTGTGTAACTGCCTTACTGCATTTTTGGTCTAAAGGTTGTAAACGCAACTGCTGACCATGATGTCCCGGGTTCGAATCCCGGGTCGAGCCATAAAAAAATTAGTCATTGAGTTTACCGTCAAGAAATTTTCAGTAGCTGCCCGGGGTCAGGAAGTTGACGGTGTCTTATCCCTGTACCTCGGAAAGCACGTAAAGCCCGTCCTACGCCTGATCTCTCTATGGTTGTGTAGGTTCCCATGGGACTGTGATAGTGAGGTAATAGAGTCTTTGAGTCTCGTCCGGACCGCGCTAGTGAGCGGTCTCGTCCGCCGGTCGTCGACTCCCGCCCGGGTGGGAGAAGTACAGCGCGTCGCTTCGCAGTGGGTGCACGTGCTGTGGGGCCAACTCGGCTTGCGTGGAGCCTTGAGGACGCCCCTGATCCTACCCGGGATGAAGATCAACTAACGCTGCATTTCACCTACACGCTGGGAAGCGAACTCCGAAGGCCCGGTGCGCTGCTGGTGAGCGCGCGCCTGTTGGTGACTTCGGCTCCGCGTCGAGATGCGCCTCCGCGGGACCTGGAGGTTGCTTACCCTTCGGCAAATCCCTTCCCAGAGGCGCGAGATACTTCTGCCTAGGGATACCAGGCCATCATCTAGAGCCAGGAAGAAGCACTGGAGGTCCGGCGCAGCTGCTGTCGGAGCGCACTCCTGTCGGCAAGATTGGCCCTGCGTCGACTCCTTACCTCGGGACTCCGCGGGGCTTTGAGACGGCGGACCCTCCGGTAGCACCGACCTGGTGGCGCGCAATACGCCAACGAAGATTACTTACAATGTCGTACTTGTACGGCTCCCAAGACCGGCCCATAGATATGGGTTGTGAGGATTACCCGAGTAATGGGGTACTCCCCGAGGCCCGAAACCTGCATGGGATAAACAAAAGTAGTCCCATAGTAGATGACAAACAACTAACAACTAATAGAGTCGTAATAATGACGTCGACGATGAAATTAATAATGTAAAGATGAAAAAAATTATGGATTTACGTTATAACTCTATTCTATTCTGCGATGACTGAATGACTGTCTGACATGGTCGCAAATTCGGGCGCAAATCGATTCGTATACATGCGCTTGGATACCCATAGATGGCGTATGCTTTTACGCGATAAAAGTGCAACCTACATGGCCAGCTTAGTGCAACTTCAACCCAAGCACGTTTCTCCGTAAAATACAGAAGTAAATTCCCTATTGACGTGTATTGAAGGCAATTAATAAATAATTAATAATGATCTTGAAGTATTTAGAGCAAACTAGCCATAATACCTAGACCGGAGACCAGGCAAGCAGCGTTTAAGTTTCGAGATATCTGTGAATCAATTCACCAAGCGTGGCGATTAAAGCAAATATGGGAAGTGTTTTTTATTCCCCACTTAATATAGTTTTCAAAGTACCAGGCCTCCATCGCGGTCTCTGGATTCAAATTCTAGCAGGTTTTCGAGTCTGGTTTTGTTGTGATCGTCTCGTAAGGCCATACCTTCACCGCCACTACACGGTAACTATTTTGTCTATCCGCGACAAAAAATTAAAAGCATAGCGAATAATTCAAAGCGAGATAATAGTCTTTGGAAAAGTAAATACTACGAACATAGTCATTAGTGTCAGATAGACGGATACCTTTTTTTGCCGGAACTTAGAAACAATACGTTGCTCCCATGACTCATATGCCGATAGTTATCTGAAATTTTTATTTTATAAAAAAAGCAGTGACAAACTTACAGTGTGATGGTAACATATAAGTTATATTAGTTGACTCACACTAGTGCCGCATATTGGTACACTGCTTAGCTATCGGAGGTTAAGAGGTCTTTCTTGTCTTTCCAATAACATCCTCTTACGATACCTACGGGAATAAATATAGTGAACCCAGCCACTACACAACTACACTTCTGCCATAATAAGGAGGACTTGCTTAATTAACATTCATCGAGTACTACTGCATTTATTCAAACCTATAAATTATCAGTACATTAGCAACAATCCCTTATTTATCATTCTTTTTCCTCGTTTTTGTGCTTTATTTTTGATCGATTTTGTTTTGATAAAGCTTTTGTGGCCTATATACATTTTAATTTTTATATGCGAATACCTTTTATAATAAGTAAAATGTATAGAAGCTGTTGATGTTTCGAATAAAATAAATAAATAAATAATTTTGGGCTGGTGCTGTAAAATGCCACCCAGCGGCATTGCGACCTTGATTTGATGGAAGTCTTTGTCAGCCGCACAAGAGTACAAGAGTAGCCAGCTTCTTGATATTCTAAGGATGCATTTCGGAGGGTGTGCGGGCCTTCAACGCTTAGTTGTTGATATTTCACGAAAAAGAATCAAATAGTTTTCCTCTTCTTTCGTAATAAGTATAGCCGTCCGATTAGAACCAAGAGTGAATAGAGTTTTGTTGAGCTAAGACAGTGCGATTTACCATCAGGGCTTCTTCACCACTTACCATCAGGTGAGATTGTAACCAAGCACTGGCTTATAACAAGATAACCCTTCAATCCCCATAAAGATCCCATACAGTCGCATGCGTCTGGCAAATCCCGAGCGGTCGCATGCGACCGCACCCACAAACAGCACTTTAAACCATAAATCTTATATCTAGATACTACTTTTCTGGAAGTTTGGCATTATAATATCTAAACAAAAGTCAGGTTTTACTTCATTACAAAAAATTTTATTGTAAGTATTTTGATAACAAAAAAAATACCTACCAAGATGATGTCGGCAGTGTGAAAATCACAATTATTTCTATATATTACTCGAAATTATTTACGTAAAAAGATAAATTACATTCACACAAAATTCTTTCATTATAATTTTATAATAAAACACAATACGAAAACACTAATAAAACACTAGAAAAATCCAAAAATCAACACAATAACATTCACACGAAAATGGCGTACAAAATGAACGTAGATTATAAATAAATATCCATAGACTAAGTGACTTTTTATTCCACTAGAGGATAGAAAATTTCACATTGATTCTATAATGCCAAACTTCTTCCTAAAAAAGTAGTCTCTAACCATAGGTATTTATGTGTTAAAGTGCTTTGGGTGGGTGCGGTCACATTTGACCACTTGAATTTTGACGGAATATCGAAGCCGTAGATATAAATGATCGAAGAGGTCAAATTTAGACGCTTGCCGTTTGAGAGGCTAAAAAGAACTGCTTGATTTGTGGATTGACAATTACAGTAATTACATCTTGCTTTCTTGGCACTGATTCCTCCCCAGGTCTGGAAATTTTACATTTGGCATGAAGTTATTTTTAAGGGTGGCAAACGGGTATACAGTCCCCCTTATGGTAAGTGGTTGCTGTGGCCCATATACATCTACATCTATACTCGTTAACGAACAAGATGCAGATGCGTTGTCACCCATGAAGACTAAAATGGAATGCCTCGTTTCAAATAAAAAGGGTCTCCGGTTCTCTACACTCAACAAACGAAACACAGTAGCGTTAAGCTGCTATTTGATCCTGGTATTCTGTGATAGCGTGGTCCTCCCCCGGTCGAACCGACCCATTCGTGTTTTAACTACAATATAGCTGCAGCGTGGCTTTACCACGTATTTACTTATAAATTGACAAATTTAAAACAACAAAGACAGTATAAAACTATCGCATATCTGGATGTATTCTATTATCTTTATTACTGTGTGTGTTTTAATTATATTTCACCTCTAATAAACGATGAAGACAGGCAAAGTAATTGGAGCCATAATATCGTTATAATTACTGTAGCATGCTAGTTACTAAATTAAACTGTGTAGCAACGATGTAATAATATCCAATAACTTGTAGGTGTCGTAAAAGAGAAAAGAGGGAAAAACAGAAGATGGGCAGCAGCATCTTCCTAATAACAAATAAAAAACTGCGGTTGCCAATACACCTGCCAAGCGTGGCAGCTATGGCAGGTATCCCATCTATGTGGCAATCTAATACGGAGGCTTTTGGTCAGCAGTGGAGTTTTGATAAGCTCTAACGGTAACGGTAACAGTAACAAATTTTATAAATAAATTCTGCTTGCCGTGTTGAGATTGACCACATTAGATTAAGTGGTGATAATACTGAACTAAAAGTTGTCGGGAATATAATTCTCACATATTGGAACTGGGTAGAAGATTTGACATCACTGCACATAACTATACGTATGTCATGGTGGGTCACAGTTTTCAAATAGCGTGAGACGGCATATTTAGAAATTACTCCACTATATATCGATGACCAAGAGATATTTCCCCCAAGTAATGCCACAAAACACGGTCCTGAGCCACCTGCATCCATCGACTTCCTGCATGTCTTACCAGGTCATCACTCCATCTAGTGGGGGGTCGCCCTACACTACGCCTACCGGTACGAGGCTGCCACTCGAGAACCTTTCTTCCCCATCGGTTATCGGTTCTTCGAGCTATATGACCGGCCCATTGCCACTTCAGCTTACTAATCCGTTGGGCTATGTGCTTTGTGGCATTACTTGGGGGAGGCCTATGTTCAGCAGTGGACTTGTGAAGGGCTGTAATGATTATGATGATGATGAAGAGATATTTCTAGAATTTTCTTTAATTGAGCCTGGCAACAAGAACAAAATGAAAGAGTGGTTTCAATAACGCTCCTCCATCACTAAACTGTATTAAAAACGTTTGTATTTTATACGTGGTGGAGCCACGCTGCAGCTATATTATGACTGTAGCATGAATGTGTCGGCACGACCTAGGAAAGACCACGTTCTCGCCAGCGTAAAATAACTGCTTAATGCTGCTTTGTTTCCTATTGAGGGTATAGAGAACCGGGAGACCTTTTGTATTAGAAACAATGCATTCCATCTCATTCTTCAGGGTTGATAACGCACCTGAATTTTGATTCTTAATTGACGATAAATGTAGATGTCTGTGAGCCACAGCAACCACTTACCATCAAATGGACTGTGTACTCCTTTGTCACCCTTATTCATTAAAAAAATAACGTTAATCTTTATTATTAGAATTAAAAAGCGATAAATGTGACTGTCCTATATATCTTTACAACATAAAACATAGTAAATACGTAGAAAGTGATGAAAATTAACTTATTCGCTATACGTCACGCCACTTAAAGTAATTTACACATTTCCGAACGAAACTATAACACGGTCTTGGCGTAGTACCTTCACTTGACGGACGGATGAAAATATATGTCTACGTGTTGGTCACGATTGGTCACGATTTAGCTTGCATGAGTTAATTGCATCTTCGCCATGGACCCCTCATTACTTCACGTCACCGTCAATCAAGTGAAAACATACTTTCGATTATTGGAAAACAAACTTAGGAGCGTTATAACCGTGTGCTTCAAATTAAATTGTATAAAGTGCATATTACTTACTTTGTCTTGTACGCCATTAAGGGCCATTACGCGTTCTGATGTTTGTTCTGATTTTATAGACGGAGATTTCCTGTTACCGGGTACCAGTGATGTAGTATGAAATTTTATTAGTAATAATTGATAAATTCTATACAATTTGTCTCTTTGTTTTTTTATAAAGTAAATTTCGTCTGTACAATTTCCGGTAACATCATTTCATTAATTTTATTCGAATCAATAAAATATTACTTTAAACATTTCTTTCAATAGTTTCAGTAGTAAATTAATACATTTAACAAAAATAATACAAAACACAATGATTCGTTTTTGAATAAACGGATATTTTTGTCTCTCATTTCATTTCTTCGTTAAATTCCATTGAAGTAACATGTGTACTTAGTACATAATAGCTCAATGTTAAATTCACTCATTTTGGCGGAGAGAAAAACAAGTGAAAAATGGTGGGAAAGTGTTTTTTTCTTTTTATTCTTCTTTTTCTTAATATCCTATATGTATTGATTAGAACCAGCCAGATACAAACAGTACAATCAAAGAGATTTTTTTCAATTCTATACAAACAAAATACGAAAAAACTTTTCCCATGCATTTTCTACTTCAGAGAACGATTAGATGGATAATGAACTATGACTATTTTTGTATAGACCTGGCATGTAAATGATTTGATGAAGATTGCATTACTTAAAAAATTAAAAGACTTTATAAATATGTTTTTAATACCATACCTGTAAGTCTGCTTGGAAAATACGACCTTCAGATACCATCGTTCTATTATTAGACATTATTCCAATCAAATCGCAACATCATCTTCATCATCGTGATCTTCATAATTTTAATCCTTCACTAGCCCACTGCTGAACATAGGCCTCCCGTAGGAAATGCCACAAAACATGGTTCTAAGCCACCTGTATCTATCGACTTCCTGAATACCTTACCAGGTCGTCACTCCATCTAGTGGGGGGGTCTCCCTACACTTCACCTAGCGGTAAGAAGCTGGCATTTGAGAACCTTTTTCCATATTCGAGCTATATGGCCGGCCCATTGCTACTTCAGTTTAATAATACGTTGGGCTATTTCGGTCATTCTGATTCTACTGCGGAAATTCTCGTTTTTAAGTCTATCACGCAGAGAAAGCCTATAGCATAGCTTATGAGCATGAGCATAGCCCTTTCATAGCTCGCGACCTTGAGCTTCCTCATACGGATAGCAGTGAAGGACCACGTCTCAGATCCATAAGTCATCTGGTTGTACAATTTTGTTTTTTATGTTTTGAGGTATGCCTGACGAGGTGTGTCGTAATCTCCCATAAACTCATTCATGCTTCACGTTTTTTTTTTAATTTGTCATACGTAATAAATTTAAAAAAGAATTTAAAAAAATTCTAATTGAGAAATGCTACTACTCAATTAATGTATATTTAACTGGCACATCAGTAGGCATATTATAATGACATTGCACATATCATTTTTTGAATATAATGTATTGTAAAATTACTATTTTAATAAAATACATAGTTTAATTACATCAATGTTAAACATTCTAATATTATTTTCATATAAATAATATAATGACGGGCAACTACGGAACCCTACCTATATTTAGTGCGTGGCCCAACACGCACTTGGTCTTTTAGGTCTTATGTAACAACTAGTGCTGAAATAAGTAAAGTGGTTGAATCAATATACTAAAATTCTATTTCTCATACACGAGGTGCGGGGAGGGGGGGGGGCGGTTAGCACCACGCTCTCACACAATAGCAGTGTGAAACAGCAATATAATAAATAATGCTGTTGTGTTTCGTATGGTAGCGAAGAAGCGGATATCATTTTTAGTGGAATCGTTACCAGTAAAAAGATTTCCGCTTCTTAGTATCTCGTGATATTCTGAGAAACTATTTCTAAATTTTAGTAATTTACCAAACGAAATTAAAATAATAAAAAAACGTCTGTCTTTTTTCGTGAAATTTTTAGTTGAATGACGCAGCTATTCTTATGGATCAAAAAACTACAGAGCGTACTAAAAAGTGTCGCCTAAGGCGATGCAAGAACGAAAGTAAAACTTTTAGTGCGTGTTAATTCAGTCGTAAAAACTGCTGTTACAAATTCGAAAGTTAATTACGGTAAGCAGTTCGGCTTTATCTATAAGGGCCGCTAATTGTACTTAATTCAATAAGGTAAAATATCTTCACAATGTTGTACTAACTTGTCAAGTTGGCATAAAGTGCTTATACGCGATTTTCTCGCAAATATTAACTCCTAAATCATAAATGAGTTTCATTCCGATCGAGCGGCTGAAAACAAGCACGTAGATTATTGCTTGCGTCAAGCATGTTTGCATATTTACAATGTTTGCTCCATGCTTGGGTAAATTTTTGTCCTGTGCTTAATATGATTTTATATATTTGCTTGTCGCGACGTTTAGACAGTGTTCGCAACTGGCTTGATCAAGCATCGCTCCAGTCGTACATCCGAACATGTGCATCAAGCTGCTTGTACTATTAAAATGATATTTCGTGCTTATTGTCAAGCTGCTTGATCGTTCCAAAACACCTTAATATTTTGCACCTTGGGGATATCATAATGGGAGCAATGGAATTGTTCGTTCAGTTAAGTAAATCTAATCATGTTTGAGGTATTCTGTGAGTGTATTGCGAAAAATTGGCTATACCGGCTATAAGAGCACGGGCACAGGCTTTCTCTAATTTCTTAGAGATATAAAGCAAAAGACTGCCGCGTTGCTCAAGAGTGTATGGGCGGACATGTCTCCGAAAGATTTTTTTAAAGTCAAACGCGATAAAATCGGTAAAAGTAATTTTATTCAAGACAACAACTGTTTTATTACATGCAACTTACTACCGTCAGTTTGCATTGACGCGATTTTCACAAAAATACATGTTTTAAACACTGTTTTCTGTCATTGTAAAAAACCGTTTGCATAGTCAAAGAACATGTTGTAGAGAAATATGTTTGACAGGTACATTACATATTTTAACTATATTATATCCTTATAACTACAGAAATAAAATGTTTGAAAACAAATTTGTAGAAATATTGTCATGTTTAAAGACAAGTTTGAATATCTGTTGAAAATTTTACACAGTTTTTGTGAGTGCGAACGCCACCATTAACAAAACATGTTATGTTATTTATTTTATGCGATTTGTTTCATGACATTACGTGTTGGATGTTTCTCAGTGCAAACGTACTGTTAAATGTAATATAATATAAAAATATTCAATACTGAATTTTTATACAAAGAATAATATTTAATCCACATTATAATCCATGCCGTAGTTACTGTGTAGTGGCGTCTTTCTAATAAAAATTAGAAAATTCAAAATTGCAGTTGCCAACCCGCCTGACAACCGTGACAACTATGGCATCATCATCATCATCATTACAGCCCTTTACAAGTCCACTGCTGAACATAGGCCTCCCCCAAGGTATGCCACAAAGCACGGTCCTGAGCCACCTGCATCCACCGACTTCCTGCATGTCTTACCAGGTCGTCACTCCATCTAGTGAGGGGTCGCCCTACACTTCGTCTACCGGTACGAGGCTCACTCGAGAACCTTTTTTCCCCAACGGTTGTCGGTTCTTCGAGCTATATGGCCGGCTCATTGCCACTTCAGCTTACTACCCCGTTGGGCTATGTCGGTCACTCTGGTTCTACTGCGGATATCCTCATTTCTAAGTTTATCACGCAGAGAAACTCCGAGCATAGCCCTCTCCATAGCTCGCTGAGCGACTTTGAGCGTCCTCATACGGCCAGCAGTGAAGGACCACGTCTCAGTTCCATATGTCATCACTGGCAACACGCACTGATTGTACAACTTAGTTGTCAGGTTTTGAGGTATACCTGACGAGAAGATGTGTCGTAATTTCTCGAACGCTGCCCAGCCGAGTTGAATCCGTCGATTGACCTCTCGGTCGAAGTTGGACTTACCTAGCCAGACTATTTGTAACAGGTAAACGTACTCGTCAACAACTTCGAGCTTAGTGCTCCCAACAACTACCGGCATAGGTGTGACATGGATATTAAACATGATCTTTGTTTTGTCCATGTTCATCTTAAGACCTATCCGTTGGGAGGCACTATTGAGGTCATTGAGCATAGTGCTTAAGTACTCCAGCGATTCTTCCATAAGTACTATATCGTCGGCAAATCGAAGGTGAGTGATGTACTCGCCATTGATGTTAATAAAATGGTATATATCCCCTTTATAAGACAATCCAAGGGGAGGGGGCTATGTTCAGTATTAGACACATATCATTAATACGCTGTAATATACTGCATTACCTTAAAAATAGGGTGTAACATGTAAATGGAGTAGAAGCCTATGACACTAATATTTTACAAAAAATAATAACAAAATTTTTGAATTAGACGTAATTTTTTTTCCCACAATCACTTCGCCATTGAGTCTGTAACCCTGGGAAGTGAAAATGTCAAAAATGTCTACTAAATGTATTGTTTTACTGCCTTTTGTAAAGTAGGGTGGATACGATTTGAATTTCGATAGATTTTAATTAATTAATTTATATAGTTCAAATATATTTTTCGTAAAATATTAGTGCCATAAGCTTCTACTCCGTTCACATGTTACAACTTATTTTTTCCAGACGGTAAAAAAGGTCATCCAGTATATAATGGATGTACGGATAGTCCAAATTATAAATCTTATTTTTTCAATAATAAGTAAAAGTATAACATTAAAAGTTTTCCATATATA
Source organism: Parnassius apollo (assembly GCA_907164705.1). Taxonomy (NCBI): domain Eukaryota; kingdom Metazoa; phylum Arthropoda; class Insecta; order Lepidoptera; family Papilionidae; genus Parnassius; species Parnassius apollo. The sequence continues at coordinate 5,334,016 of CAJQZP010000644.1, forward strand.
TTGGTCACACCTGCATACTGTGTACACTTGGTAAATTTTCAACGTTCGCACGGAACATTCGCTTGTTTTATGCAGCAAGATTTACATAAAATATACATTCTGACAATGACTAAAGTAGGTCACATATAAATCGCATGAAATCTACCCTAGGTGTAGTTTCTGTCGTGTAACAAAGTCATGAAATATGGTGTGGTATATTTTACATACATTTGTAAAATATACCTCTCTATATTTCATGATTTTAATAATTTATTTTATTGCTGAAATTTGAAACCTCAGTCGTTAAACTCCTGATGGTCGATATAGCAAACGGTGGTAATCCAGGTGAAAGAACCGAATTCCTTGCTGCTGGAATTTAGGTACTCACGAATCATTGTTAATGGTATCTGATTATAAATCCTATACCTTTAAACGAGCAATTCTTGTATATATATATAATCGGAATCTCGGAAACGGCTCCAACGATTTTCATAAAATTTTGTGTCCAGGGAGTTTCGGGGGCAATAAATCGATCTAGCTAGGATTTATTTTTAGAAAATGTCCTTTTGTCCATGTTTTCAGGTAATAAAGAACTGCTACAATATAAGAAGGTAAATTTTGATAGACTACTAACGATCGTAATAGCTCAGGTGGGATGTCGATTGGGCGCTGATATCGGAGTTCCGTGGTTCGCGTCCCGTTTTAGATCCGACTTTTTTTCCTTTTTTTTTTCAAATTCCCTTCTTTTGTGAGAAAATCTATTATTTCGAGCCCTTTTTTTTAGTAATTTTTAAAAATAAGAAAAATTTTAATTAAACTAATTGCACTCATGATTTTCATTCAAATAACCAGTTCAGTTTTTCTATTATGTCAATAAGATCAAAAAATATTATTCATGTAATTTGTATCTAAATGTAACTTTAAAAAAAACCGAGCAAAGCTCGGTCATCCGGGTACTATGTAATTTAACAAAAGCAAATCGCCTCGCACATTATATGATCAACTGTGTATGGAATGTATTTCATGTTAATGTAAAGGCCGCCGAGCATGAGTTTACTGGCATATCAAATTCGTGTCACCATCGAATGGTTTTGTATGACAAAACATTGTTCCAATCATGTCCGCCAGGGGCGCTATCTGTTTATGGGCGGTAGCTGTCATATTTTCATACAATGTTCATCGATAACGATACGAAAACGGAAACAAAAAATACTTATGTTGTGGGCACTGGTCTTTTATTCTATTCTTTATAAAAAAAGGATTTGTATGTTTTTATTAGTATAATCTTTCTTTAATACATAATAACAATACGTAACAATAATGTAAAAAATCGTTATAACAACTTAATCCAAGTTCTTATGTGAAAGCGCTAGCGAAAATTCTAAAAAAAAAACATATGAGATTGAACAGGTCAAATGTTTTAAGCTGATAACGAAGCAACGTCTAAATCGCAAATCCAATACTTTCAATAATTCAATACTTCAATCGTCAATCTGCGTGCCAGGCAGGAACATAGAATAATGACTCAATTACAGTAAAGCGAATCACAGGCACTTTTGAACAGTTAAATTCATGGGGTTTTAACTTAAAACAGACTGCAGAGGAAAATCTGTAATATTAAAAAGTTCTGATTGAAGAGATTTTAAGACATTAGGTTCCTTTGATATCGGTGATTTATCTCCGAAATTAAATACCTACTTAAGCGAGAAATTGAAATCACATCACCTTTTTTATCAATTACAGTCAACGCGATTTCTAACCATATTCTTCTTCAACAGCTTTTTTAAGTTCGCTGTTGGAAATTCATTTTTCCAAGAATGCCTCTTGGTGTACGTTACTTGTAAGATTGGACACCACGCAGGGCAGACAAGTTTATGAGCACAGTGCATGTTCTCAGGACTGATAATACTATTTCCTAACTGTGAAATTTAGTTTTAACGTTATCTGATGTTCTGTTATTGGTTCCTAAAGCCTTGCTGTAAAAACCTGGTTCTCTACTAGTCTGTCCGACCAATTCGTACTGGAATCATAATTCATACATTACAGCGCGTCTCTCTCAACAGTGTACAGTGATTTTAATATTCAAACATGGAGAACTTGGATTCGATTGCCAATGACACTAATGAAATAGTTAATTGCAATTTTAAGTGCTGATGCCGTGACGATAACGTGCTCGGCGTTGAAGGAGAACATCGAGAGGAAATGCCTGCATATCTCGAATTGAGAAATAAAAATAAAAACACGTGTCAAGTCTACCGACAAGCATTGTTTCAGCTTGGTGGACACTTCATTGCCATTACCTTCATTGTAAAACCCTCTCAGAAATGAAATGAGGCATGTACTTTGGAGTGGGGCGTATTAAAGCTGTAATTTCTATCTTTTAACTTTTATACATACAGATCTTAACTTTAAATAAATGTTTAAACTATTCTAAAACAAACACTAAAATCCACAGCTTGTGTCACGGGCAGCGAAAAACAGCTGACATCCAAAGTATTGTTCCCTCCGACTTTCTTCAAATTCGTCATAATATTTTGACATGTACACACATAGAAGTTGTCTCCGCTTTCTCGTCTCAGATGATTGACAGCGACGTATCAATGCGCGTGTTGGTGGTTTACTTTCCCCGGTTGTTGACAAACGCCCCTGTCTCATCTCTATTGTCTCATACTGCATAATATGTTTGTTGACATGCTATCTACGGCAACATATTACGTGTGAATTGCCTCTGAATATTAATATATTTGTAGTTAGTTACTAGAAGCATATTAGAATTGTGTCCCTTAATTAATGTCTCATTCATAATCAAAATTTATGCCTGTATTTATTATATACGTTTACAGACGATACGTGTACAATAGCTATAATGAATAAATAGTATTTGTATACCTAAGTTATATTTATGAATTACTTAATGTTATAATTGTATCTATGTATTTTTTATAGGATAGGGTGACAAACGAGCACATAGTTCACCCGATGGTAAGTGGTTGCTGTGGTCCATAGACATCTACATCTATCCTCGATTACGAATCAAAACGCAGATGCGTTGTCACCCGTGAGGAATAAGATGGAATGCCTCGTTTCCAGTAAAAAGGGTCTCGGGTTCACTACATTCACCATACGAAACACAGCATTATTAAACTACTATTTTAGGCTGGTATTCTGTGAGAGCGTGGTCCATCCCCGGTCGAGCCGACCCATTCGCTCTACAACTAAAGTTGTATAAAGTAAATACTAGTTAAATAAAAAATATCTATTTATTTTGATTATTGGTAAAATGAACTTCTCTTTTTATATTTTGACTATTGGTAAAATTTATATTTCTTTTGCGCATTTTCAGCATTTGTAAATGCTATTTTATTTTTATATTCCATATTGTTTTAATAGTATTAATAATTGTTATTTTATTAATCAATTTTCATAAGAGAATTTACTACTCCATAACATCCCATTACGATAGCAAGAGACGATCGAGGCTTTGGCAAATAGCCTGCCTATGAAGCAATCTGTGGTGAGACATGTGTTCAGTATTGAACTATGTGAAGCTGTAATTAGAGAGAAGATGACGACGATAAAATATGTTAAAAAAATAATTACATAAGAGATAGTTAATAGTTTTTTATTTAATTAATTTTACTTTAACTGTCCGTAAAAGTAACTGTTTCTTACTTCTCTTTTTATATTTTTACGCACTTAATTTTCTTTTAATATATTTTAAACATTCATTTAGATATATTAAGACATTTTTACAGTTTATTTTAAACCTACACTTACTCATACACCAAATGTATGAGAAAAAATTGCTAACATTTTGATTATAGCAATGAAACAGATATTTTCTCTAGGAGAATTTATTTTAAATTAAACAAATTTTACAGCATGGGTTTGTTAGCATAAATTAAACGTAAAAAGTTTCTTATTCCAACGGCCATTGAAAATTTTGCAGAAAAACTGGATCAATACAAATATGGGTCAATCGTGCGATATCGGGTAAGATGCATTTCTAATAGACCAATCGAACGCCGCAAACTTGCTTTACCTGCTTACCATTTTAAATTCAAACATGTCTTGCCGAGTCTATAAGGACGTGGAAATCACTCTGGAATTATAATCGCTGGCAGTCGATCATATTCACCACAGGGTGTTTCAACAACTGCTAGGTTATATGTGGTTGCCGAAATTAAAGTTAAATTTTGCTTATAGTTTTAAAGTTAAGATTTACGCGAGGAATATAAATAGTTAAATACTGTTTTTAAAGAGAAGTGTTTGTAAGTGATATTAGAACTTGCTTTTCTAAAAAACTATCCCAAATATTTGTTTGCTTGGGGTGTAAAGGTAAACCACCTATATTGCTAAAACTCTTTTCCTATCTCTTTACTTCGAACATGAGAACAGCCTCACAGATCGGTAAGTTGAAGTGGTAATTGTCCAGCTATACTACATGGGTATCTTCAAGGAAAAACTGAATAGACTTTTGTTGCGCTAAAAGAGTACGATTGCCTATGCGGCCGAAGGAGGAAAAATGGGAGATCTCCCGCCGGGCAAGGTATTCTGCCCGGGGAGCAGCCAACTCTCCGTGTGATAGTTCGAAACTATTCTATGTACTCGTATACTTTTATTTCGGAACTGATGGCGCGATTTAGGCTTCGATGTCTTGCTTGTGGCGCGACGATGACGTTGCCACACCTATCTAGAACTTCATCACTGCTTACCACCACGCTAGATTTGTAGTCAAGCACTGGCTTATTAAAAAAATAGTTCGAAAAACAAAAATCAATTAAAATGCCTTTAGTGGTAACCTCATATAGGTAAGATGGTAAGACATGTAGGAAGTTGATGGGTAACATATTTTATGTCCGTATTTAGAGAAGATTTACCCACTAGTGGACCAATTACCTCATCTACTAGTGAGCTTATAATCCTGATGGTGATGATGGCGTTAAAATCAATAAATAAATATCCGTCTATACTGTAGTTGATGTTGACAATATTTTACAATGCTTGATAAAATTCCCTGCAATAATTCGCAAATAAGCAAACATCAATCTAGCTGTAATTTTATCCAACAAGGCAGCAATAAATGCGCTTCTAAATAAGGCACAGCGCGATAAGTAGACGCCAAGACAGCTACTACAGGGTTTTATTAGTTTTCTGTCGTGTCTATTGTGTATCTGCGTATATCCTACCATATCGTATAAAATGCGGCCATGTGGTACACGTATTATCAGAAAATATTCAATAATGCATTGTTGCGCATAATATACCTTTTATATCTTTTATTCACATTTCTGCAGCTGGTACATTAGAGTTTTTTAAAAGCAAAATAGCTTTAAAAATCCCATACGAATAACGAAAAGTACTATTTAAAATAATGAGAACCCCTAGTAGTAAAGGAGTATATCCATAGTAAGGAGTCCTAATACATTGTCATAAAAAATTAAAGAGTTATTCGTTGTGATAGAGCCACGCTACAGCTGCATTACGGAGACAGAACGAATGGGTCGGAATGGGCAGGAAATGAATATGCTCTTACAGAATATAAAAAAATAAATATACAAACACGCCGGTAACCCAGAGGCGTATATCAAGACTACGGACTTCCCTTTGGCACGATTGTAACACACCTCTCTCGCATCCTTTACAGAATAGCAACGTATAATAGCAGTATATTGCAATTGTATTTCGTATAATGAAGTGTTAAGAAACTGAGACCCCTTTTTTCTGTAAACTAGGCATTCCATCTCAGTCCGACCAGCTTTCTCGCTTTTCACTCAGGTGAAAAGGTGGGAAGGTGAAAAGGTGGGAAAGCAGTGGAACTCTTACGACTGCCTCGGGACGATATGGGGTAGGAGATATTCTTATATCGCCGCGATGAACTTAATTATAAGAACTTTAAAAAATTCCATTCTTTTGTTGGAGCAGAGAAGACTCAACCGACCTGATCCAATGCCTACCAAAGAACTTTATATCTACTCAAAATATTTTTATTCTCAAGCAGACAATTTTCTTTATAACATGGATGTCACTCCCTGTGCTTTCATTAAAATTATTGCCATTGTAATAAATATGCATTCTTTGTAAATAAGCTGACCACACCGCGCTCAATTTGCGCTGGCATCAATGAAGTTATTAATTGCAATTTTAAGTCCTCGATTACTTCGAGTTCAGCGAAAAGAAACTCTAAATTAATATATTCTAAGGTCAGAAAATCTGCTTAACCCAAAAAATTAAAAAAATATTTCAAAGACATATAAGCCCGCCAACACGCATCGGGGAATTGCGGAAGATAAATTCCTTGCCCTAAAAACTTTCAGAAATAAGCGGAAACCTTTGCCCTTAACTTTTTTAACTTTAAGGTGACCGACCATCAAACAAATTCAATTGCAAGTACGAATCGTTTCATTATCATTACATTTATCAAACATGTTAATAATAATATGAATATAAAAGTGAAAAATCAATATTATATTTTATTGTAACAATCATGGACTTTCAGAAAGTCCGCAAATAATCGTAAAATAATGGTCCCATTAAGATTATTTTTATGTAACCACTTTCTATAGAAAGTTAAAATTAAATAAAGTAATTAGTTCGAAAATTATTAAAGTGTCTATAGTTTTACAGACTACATCACTATTAGCATAAAGCCGGCCCATCAGTTACAGTGGGTGAAGAAAGTTGTCCGGGACAAATTAAGTGTTCATTAAAATCTCACACCTTGGTTTTATGATACTTAACAAAACGACACGCCTATGCATTTACGATTACATGGTATTTTATACAGCAGTTAAATATTAAGTAGTAAAGCCATGTAATGACGGTGTAAGAATATTCATTACCCCGTAGCACCCCGAGGGTGCCGTAAGAGGCGACAGAAGGAAAACGAAATAGGAGATGGGCAGATATCTTCTTCTATCTTCCTTCCGAAATCAGGAGTGCCGAAAACCGGATTTCGTTCAAGTCTAAAGTGAGCGAGAACTGCTCGTCAATAAAATGGCAGAATCGACTTAGCGTTCGTAGTTAGCCGTGTTTAATATTATATTTATACTATATATATATATATATATATATATATATATATATATATATATATATATATATATGTGTGTGTGTATGTATATATAATGTATATTCACCTACACCTAACCTCTTGTACCGCACTACTCTAAGGTAGACAGGTAGATAATGCCTCAGGCATTAAGTCCGCCTATATACATCTAATGTGTATATAAAGTTAAATAAATAAATAAATATCTTCCTGATAATAACCCAATATAAAAAATAAAAACTGCGGTTGCCATACTGTTTGCCAAGAGTGGCAACTATGGCAAAATACCCCATTGAGGCAATTTATGAGGAAGGGCTATGTCTAGCTGTGGACTTTTATATGCTATAATTAGGTATATATTTAAAAATATATGATTCGTACTAACGAAGGAAAACAAGTAAACACAATATGCTGAAGCCATATACACCTACATCTATCCTCGATAAAGAAATTAAAATGCAGAAGTGTTGTCGACACTGATGACTACTACGGAATACTATTCAGACCTCGCTCTATTATAAAAAGTAGTTTTAATTGGTCTCAGGTTTAAACTAGAATCTAAGAAAGAAGTCCTGATCAAAATATGTGAACTAAAATGTAAGGTATGGAGTTTAACAGCAAATGTCTAATTTTGCGAAGACTACGGCGCCCCAGCTGAGAGTCTTAGACTGAGATCTATAGACCGTACTTTGACTTTGCTCAGACTTTACTTATGAAAAACTTAGCTGAGTATATGCTTAGTATAATCTTTGATTCTGGATTTATTTTTATATCGGGCTAAGATTAAGCTGAGCTTATAAATTTCAAAACATGTAATATTTAAAAATCGAAAACAATCCAAGTTGTATATCATAAATAAGTTAGTTTTACATTTAACTAATTTTAGTTTAAAATTAGAGAAAGAAATCGAACGTTTGGTCAGCCGGTCAAGCTTTTGGTTTATTGATATTGTGTAAATTTTAAGTTTTATTTATGTTCATATGCAATCCTTATTTTCTCGCTTGCGTTATTCAGAGTTTGTATCATTTCTAGCTCAGATGCTGTTTCTGAAAGAAAGCTACGTGTCACGTAAAAGTTCAGCTTGGTTACCAACGGTATCAATAAATATAATTATAACCTTTAACATCCGAAACCATATCAACAATAAAAAACAATGAACGCACACACAAACGCACACACACACACACACACACACACACACACACACACACACACACACACACACACACAAACACACACACACACACAAACACGCGCGCTCACACGCACGTCCCTCACATACATACACATGCACACTTTTTCTTATTCAATCACACAAGAGTAAAAATTGCATGCATACTTTATTTTTAAATTGTTATCTTGTTTAAACTGTAGTCTAAAATGTATGTTGTAAAACTGAATTCTTGTAAGAGTAGAGTTTTCTAGGACAAGCAATTAGAAAAAAAAATATTTTTACCAACAACGGGGGTGAGAGGGGCCACAGAATAATTGGATAAAAAAAAAAAAAAAAAAAAAAAAAAAAAAAAAAAAAAACAAGCAATTTATTTATGTAGCTTAAAAGGAATTTCCAAAACTAGCTAAATTGTATTTTATACTTAAATTGGACGAAATAAAGATTTTTTTAATTTTTTTTTAAAGAAACTAACAAATCGTACCTCAAGCCGGTTAGTCACTGACGCGTGGTCAAAATAGACTAATTACTGCACCCCAAATAATAAGACGGGTTATGAGAACTTAAATATATGATTTCAGAGCTGGACATCGCAACAAACCGTGAAAGGTAAAATATCTTTAAAATGTTTTGTTTTCGTCATTTGGAATGATCAGTATTTGCTGTGTTTGTATTTAGTATATGGTACATAATATACAGAAATTTCAAATTCCGTATAGCACTATGTATCTGCCAATAAAATGATGTGTGTTGCCTAATTTAGAAGTCAGCTCGTTCCTTTTCATAGAAACTTCTTGGCATAACTTAAAACGCGAAAGAACAAGTTATTAAAAGCTTCCAAACAGGAAAATTTGTTAGACTACCAATCCCATCTAGAGTCTAACCCAATTCCCGATTATCTCAGCTATATCATTCTTGCAAACTGAGAAAAATTTGGTCCAAATTTTCGAATACTTCTTAGATTTTAACCTCAAATTCAAAATAATATAACAATCTTAATTTAAATCTCTCATAATCACTGTCAACAGTACAACACAAGTCCACTGCTGAACACAAGCCCACCCCAAGTTACGCCACCAAGCACGTTTCTGAGCTACCTGCATCCATCGACTTCCAGTATATTTTACCTTATCACTGACCAAGACCTGAACAAGACCTGAGTCTTAGTTATATATGTCGTCACCGCCAACATGCACATGTCGAACATTTTTAAGGTTGTAATGAATACGTGTCGAAAACATGTTTCATAATCTCTTAATATTTGGAACTACTGCTTGACGATGGAGAAGGCAGCCTATCGATTACAGTCTACCAAATATCCAGTCCTGATCACAAGCCTTAGCCGGAAATTCCCTAATGAGGGAGACATTTTCTATAGTCTTTACGCTTGAGCAGGGGCTGGCAAGCGCAGTTTTTTATGATTGAGTTGTTATCAAAAAGATGCTGCTTCCCATCACCTGTTTTAGTTTCCACCTATCGCCTCTTACAAAACCCACGGCATGATATGAGGTAGGGGGTTCTCTTACATCACCACCACAAGCCTTAGTAGTAGAAGAATATATATAAAGACTTATGAAAATTATTTCTATTTTGAATTTAGAGTTTTTAAATCCGACTCACATGAAAACTGTACTATATAAAAAGAGTAAAAAAAGCGTTATTATAATATAAATTAATATATGGATGATAATAACCCCTGGGGAAAAGAAAAGTCCCACTGAGTTTCTTGCTGGTACTTCGCAGGACAGAAGTTTTATTCCGAACAGTGGTAAAATAAAAAAAGGACTTTCAATATGAATTATATGTGATCTATATTGAATAAAATTATCCTATTCTATTTTTATATTATTCTTATAGTACAGTGGAAAACTACTTACATACATTTATTAGTTAATGGACTCATATTGGCACTTAGCTACCACGGAAAAGTAATTATGTAGATCAAAGGCACTAAAACTTGAACTAATTCTACAAATAGATTACTAGTCCCTTACAAAATAACTACTTCTACATTCACTGAACACATTAATTAAGATTGTTATCACTATCACTGTGTATTTTGACATCCTTACTCTTATGTGTGTATACTTTTATGTTTAATACTATTACTTCTTTATATCTCACTCTACTCACACATGCTTGTCAGATGAAGTTAAAAACGTCCACCAGACGGAATTTCGGTTAAAGCAGCTAATCTTTAAAGAGACTAGCCACCTGCGCTGTATAGAATTATAATGCACACGTGTGTGCACAAGCACAGGTGCACTCTGTGTTCCCCCATTTTCATTTTTCGCTCGGACTGACACGATCAAAGAGAAATCAAGTGCAAGTCCAAACGACTTTTCGTGCTTTTTCGCGCCTCGAAAACACCGCCAATTTCAAGATTCCGGGCTGCAAATGAAATTTTCTGAAAAAAAAACCCACTAACCAATTTTGCACGACCTGTATTCGAACTCGGGGCCTAATGATCAGCTGTCGCGTTTACCACCACTACGCAAACCAGGAGTAGCAAAATTGAAGCGGAGTAAATCACAATGCGACAGCGATTCCTCGAATTTTATTTTAATTAAAAAATTGGATCGCTTTTTTATGTATTCTTGTTAAAGAAAGACATTCCAAAAATATTTGAGGTGTGTCAGTATTTTTATGGCCTCACCTTTGTTCCGGACATGTTTGTGGGTCGATCGTCCAGACGCCGTAATCTCGATATCGAAGTTCCGCGAACAACCCAGCTTGATTTATTTTTGTTACCGTTTATGTTGTGATTTCTCAAAACCTGGAATTTTCGTTAATGGATTTCGTACAGTATTGAAGATCGCAATCTTGTTCGTGATAAATTGGCGCCATCTGTTGTCGAACTTAGTTGGGGCCAACATTTGGTGCTAAATCACATGTTTGGATGTGTTGTAATTTTCTAAGCGTTGCAACAATTGGAATTAGGTGATGGTAGAACTTCTTTTCTAGCTAGGAGTCCCGTTGGGTAGGTACCAACCACCCTTTTACCTATCTCTGTTATTAAATAGTAGTGCTTGCACAACTGTGTCCCGGCCTGAAGGTATAGAAAGCCAGTGCAGAATTATGCCAAATGGTATTCCATTTTAGTCCCCACAGGTAACAACGCATTTGAAGTCTTCTTTGTTTGAAGTTAGTTGCAAGTATCTATAGACTGCAGTAAGCAATCACTATCAGGTCGACTGTAAGTCCGTTTGTCTTTATATTTTTTTAATTAATTACACTTTTAATAATATAATAATTTATTTCAACCATTTACTTAAAACTTATAGCAACTAATAAGCAAGAAATATCAATAAAAATATTTTTATTACATAAAATAGAAATAGAGTGAGTGTGTTAGTGAAATGTCAAAATGACTGTCATGAACTTGGAGGCCGACTACAGAACATAATGGTTGTAGTATACAAAAATAATATACAAAGCGGTTCCTAGATAAAAATGACTATCCGTCTCGTTTACAAGCAAGTGATAAATTTTCTGAGATGCGGACAAATCGCTTCCTTTATTACGGCTGTCTTTGGTTTCATCTAAATTGATAGAAATTAATATTCATAATACAAATACCTAAAATATATATAGATTATTTGTAGTTCGTCCATAATATTTTATTGTTTGTGGTAATTTTTCTTGTTATTACTTTAAGAAAATTAAGAACTTTACTGCTTGAATTCCGGGAATAGGAATCTTATCGTGTGAAGGCGAAACTAAAAAGCATATTGAAATAATCATTTTCTATGGTATCGACATCGCCATTAACCTGTGAAACTGGTCGATATTATTATTAGGGCACTTAGAAAATGTAAGCGGGTTACTTGAAAGTCATTTAAGAAAGATAAACCGATTTTTTCTTCAAATTCCAAAATCATATCGTCTCTGTGTACTATTTACTCTATGAGTACGTATAAAATGGTACTTAATATATCTATTGAAAAATACTAAACTTGAAAAATAATAATATAAAAGTCCACTGCTGGATACCCTCTAATACCAGACGTCCCGCACCTCTGACGTTGACGACGTCCGTTGCCCGTCTTTTACGTCTATATTTACGAGTATTTAACGTGTAGCGTAAAAGAAATATACTGAAATCACAAGTAGGGTTGTCACCCATACTATAAAATATGGTATCGTACTATATTCCAGTCAATTGTACTATACATCATAGAAAAATAATATAGTACGAAAAATACTATATTTTATCCCTCCCATTGTTGCCTCAGCCAGTATCGGAATCCTCGGCGTCGACATATCGAGTGACGTGCAGTTTCGTGGTCACTTGGAAGAGAAGGCCCAATTGGCCTCTAAAAAGCTTGGCGTGTTCAGCAGAGCGGGACAGTATTTCATGCCGGAACACCGCCTGCAACTTTACAAGGCGCAGATTCGGCCTCACATCTAATACTGTTCCCATATCTGTGCTGAGACTCTCCAGTGCCAACTCCTTCCACTTGACCGAATCCAGCGCAGAGCGGCTCGAATTGTCGACGACCGAGTACTTTCCGATCGGCTTGATTTTCTGGCCCTGCGAAGAGATGTTGCATCTCTGCATTTTCTTCGCATCTACCACGAGGAGTCCTCTGAGGATTGTTCCGATTAATCCCAGCTGCCAAATTTCATGAACGCACTACGCGGTAAACCTCCCGATACTATCAATAACATGCTACAAATGCATGCTTGGCGGTCCACCACTGTACGTTTCACTTTTTCAGTTTACCAGCGGCGATTTTTCCGGATCGATACGATCTAGGGACCTTCAAGAAAAGAGCTTACTCCTTTCTAAAAGGCCGGCAACGCACCTGCAATTCCCCTGATGTTGCAGTTGTTCATGGGCGACGGTAGTCACTTAACATCAGGTGAACCGATGCTCGTTTGCCCCCTCTCCTATAAAAAAGGAAGTTTTACGGAAAGGATTTTTTCCATCATGAATGTAAAATTGAAAGGAGAAAGAAAAAGAGCGTGTACGAATTGAATTAAAATTAATTGTTAATTTATTTTAATGTGAATCTAAGTTGCTTAGACTCCTATAATTATTTTAAACGTAAGGTGGTTAAACCATTGATGGCTAAAGCATAGAGCAATAACAAATATATGTGAAAAATGCATAAAGATTAAAAATAAATGTGTACGTTTTTCTTTTGAATTTTCCAAAAAGACCTAGTATATTTTTGCATCTTAAGAAAAATACCATACTTGGTAAAAAAAAGTGCAAACCCTAATCATAAGCCATAAGATTTTGGTGACTTTTACTGTAGTTGTTGTTTATGACAAATCCGAAGCCATTGGGGTAATGGATTCTCTTTCGAAGAGCAACATTATCAGTCCAGTGTTGTGGTTGTGTTTGAGCAAATCTTTCCAAGTTGCACGCGAGCTGCTCCTACTTAAAAATGTCTTAAAATTCCCAAGCATTATGGCTTATAGACACCTATATTTAGAAGTATTTTCTGTTTCAGATAAATTAGGATCGCCAACCAAAACTTACAAGACAGCGATTCAAAGATTGGCTTTCACAATATTTGCTTTTTGTTGTTAATAATTCTAAAAAAAATGTTTTTTTTTTTCATTGGCATATACAACAATGTATTTAATAAATATATATGTTTAAAAGCTTAGAGCATTTTATGTGTAAAAGTGACGTTTTTTATGAACATAAATATTTGATAAATTTTGAATGTACCGTTCTGTAGAACGGGTGTATCTACTTAAGCTTAAAAAGTACAATTAAACCAACTGATTTTAAATAATATGTAATTTTTGTATACGAATAGTTAGATATAATTTGTTTGAAATAGAGACGCAATAAAAAGAACGAAACCACAGAAAGTAAAATAATATTAAGTTATGATCACATACTCAGTTTCATCGTGAACCTGACTCCATATTCATAGAATATGGAGGGGTGATTCTTTGAAACGCAGTTTTGACATAATTTTTACTGAAGAACGCATCAAAATAATATTCAATTTAAACATCCATTTCAAATATAATTTTATAGTAAAATGTCTATCGAGGCCTTATGTAGTTAAATGCAATTAATTAAAATAAACTTAATTTAAGTCAACAGAAAACATTAAAAACTAATTCATCTGGCGCGTCCAAATGACGATTTTTGTTGCACTAAACTATTTTTTGAAATTACCTTTTGCAATAGACTAGAATTAGTAAGTTGTATCGATATTTGAATATCTGTTTTTTGATGGTTTCATATTTCAATCAAAAACAATTAAATGTTCTTGGAATAACGTAACGTTAAAAATTGTCCGCGACTAAAATAATCATTAATCTGGCTCAATACGTCGAAGCATAAATTTAACATATGTCTCAAAATATTCCATTAAATTATACCGACTCGTGATTTTTCGCACCATCCAGTCCCGACCTGGCATAGGCTGCTCTCGTACAGGACTGTATTTTACCAAAAAACTGCGATACAATATCGTGATCTGTCATTTGTCAAGTAAGTAGCATAATTAATCAGTCTTTCTTTAAAGATGTTGTGCACATGCTTACGTTTTGTAACGTAAACATAATCTCTTATCAGATTATTCATCACTATTAATTACCTCTTTGATTTTGTACGATTATAAATAGAGAAACAGGATTTGAATTTCTTCAAATTCCTCATTTGTATGGCCATCATTAGTTTGGTTTCATCTGGCTGTTAAGACCAGATGAATTTGAACGGGTCAGACGAATTAGATTCAATTCAAATATCATATGAATCGGTACAGAATTGAGATTTTGCGTTCCAGATTTTTTGAACATCTTTAAGCTGTACATTGCTAAAACTTATAAAGTCTGTTGTCTTAAAAAGGTACAAATTGGGCTAAGCATTTTGATCCCATTTTCTTACCTTCAGATCTGTATTTTGAAAATGGCAAAATCAAAGAAACAGACATGAGAAGAAAGGCTTAGAAAAAAGGGGCTAGCAGAGAAAAAGAGATATGAAAGAATAAAAAATAATTATGCCTTATAGAACGAAAAACAAGAGAATAAGCAAAACTACACACGTAGAAAGGAGCAAAAGAAACAACTACCTATAAGTGAAGTGAATCCTGGACAACAAAGGTTACAAAGAAAGAGGTGGAGAAAGAACTACAAGTCATATTACCTAAGAAAAAAGAACAACGGCCCACTAGTACAAAATACCTCACCACAAAGTCCCACAGTTACGTCGGATACTGAACTGATAGTTTTACAAGACAACATTTGAGATCAGTCACCTTTAGAAAACCTATTTTTTGCAGAGAACCTGAGTCGCCTATACCAGGACCATCTAGGATATTGCGCAGTATATCTCAACAGAAGATATTATCAGCTAAGACCTCCCAAGATCTTCTCGATTTAATATGTTGAGACGTGTACAATGTGGATTGTTTGCATCGAACGTGTTTAACGTGCAAGAAAAGAAAGTCTGTTATCAAGAATTTAATAATTCTATTGAAATTACGTACTGGCACTGGAAGACGAAATAAGACATGATTCAAGGTACGGAAAGAAAAATGAGAACTACTGAAAAATAAAAAAAACGCTAAGCTTTCAATATATAGGTTCATTGAAAATTTTGAAGCAACACTGAATGCAATGAAATTCAGTGTTCGTGCAGTGGTAATATAGCTGCTCAACGAAAAGCTTTCAGAAACTTAAAATAACGTTTTCAAGATAGAGAATAACAAACTCACAAGAGGGTGAGTGTACTATTCACATTATAGATTATAGGGAAAATCATGCACTTAATTGTAATGAAGAAATACAGTCCTACCATTTCGGTGGTAGTCGTAAACAATTAACTTTACATACTTCGGTAATATATTTTCTGAATAATGAGAAGACACAGCAAATAAATATCCTTTTGTACGGTAAGTGAATACCTCCGCCATGACATTTCAGTCGTATAGGCTCACATCGTATCAATCCCCGTACACAGGTGGAATAAAGACAGATTCACATTGTACATTCAGTCAGTATCGTAACAAAAAGATATGCTTGAGCTCTATCATTCCATATCATAGATTCCCCATCCAGTCAGTATCGTAACAAAAAGACATGCTTGAGCTCTATCATAACCATTACGTATATACGTACCATACGTAAGTAACTATACTGAACCTGGTCATGTAAAGGGAGCCCCAGACGGAGTAGGTGCTGTTATGAAGAAAACTGCGGATTGAGCGGTCTCCCAAAGGCAAGACATAAAGGGTCTAGATGATTTTTGATATTATGAATCAATATTTATAGAAAATGAAAGTGAGAACTACTTCTGAATATGACACAAGTAAAAAGGGCTTGCTTTTCCCACCTAATTTGAAGGATGCATCGAATTGTCTGGAACTTGGACTCTCCTATGGTAACCGTTGAAAAAATAGAAACAAACTGAGTTGTACTGATAAAAACTGTATGTATCATATTGTTAATTGCAACCACATGAAGCAACTTGGTTTTTATCTCTTGGAAAACGGATGTCAGAAATCTTTAATGGTCATCCCCTTAGCTAATTCAAATAACAATGCAGGGATATCGGTGAACCCTTTTGGACAGTAAATAATGAAAAAGACCTAAACGAAGAAATAGTTCGAGAGTCTATTAGAACCAAAGGTATACATAAAGAAAAGGGCACAAGTTTGTCACCAAAGAAAGATAGAAGCAATTTAACACCAAATATTTACCAAATATATACTTTTACAGAAGAAAAAGGAAGAAGGAAGGATAAAGAAGAACAATGTTAGCAAAAGCTCATTCTTCTGCCTTACTCATCATTCATCTGGCTGGTTCATTCATCAGGATAACCTAATTCATTAACTACTGGAATCAAATCAGTACCTTCAATATATAATTATTACATTTTACGACCAGGATAAACTAATATTAATAATTTTATACCAAATAATAAAAAAAATTTATACCAAATAATAAAAAAAAATTGAAGTCAGACGAATTAGTCGAAAACACTCGTTTTCAAAGAATCACCCGGAGTCAGGTTCACGATGAAATCCTAATTTTTAAAGTGAAAACTTCTGTAGGCACGTTAGGCAATTTTGGGATGAGGAAAAATCACTAACCTCGCGCGACCGTCACGCTCAAATACATAAATATGATGGAAGTAATGTTGAAAATCTGATTGTTTAAATTTTGTAAAATTAATATGTATTTATAAATTTGTTTGTATTATATAGCTTATAATCATTATTTTTCATATAAGACAGCGCAATAAATATTTTTTTTACTATATTAATAGACTGTTAAAAATAATTTCTAATAAAAATTACGACCTAAAAATATTTTTTAACAACATAAATAATGTTCACATTTTGTGGAGCTAAGAAGTTTTCTTCTGACGTGCAATCCTACGACTGACAGTTTTTATCTACATCTATCCTCTATTTAGAATCTGAATATAAAACAGAGGACTAAGATGAAATGCACAGTTTCAAGTAAAAAGTTTTCTGGTTCTCTGCACACAATATATGAAACACAACAGGCATTAATTTTTTAATTCAATTTTTGTGAGGGCTTGGTCTTTCGCCGGTCGAACCAACCCATTCGTGTTACAACTATAATGTAACTGCTTTATTAAGTATAAAATGAAAAGTGAAAAGTGAAACAAGAGGAATAATCCGAAACTTGAGCTATTAAAAACCTGACACTTCACGTCACTTCCTCTTTAGAAAACGCCGTCGGATCTATTCTCCTCCAGACATCTGTATCAGATTAACGTGCATCAAACTTGATAGCAACATTCGAATTTCTCGGTATTGCAACACCTCACCTTTCTACGCCTGCAATATTATGACAAGGTATCATCTTGATCAGGCGTCTCAAATGTCTTGTACAAGCTTTATCGGCGATCTCGTCACCGGTTCAATGTACGTCGCTTTCACTTTCAGATTTATTAGAACCGTCACCCGTAGGAGTGATTTTGCACAGAGATAATGGCAAAGTTTTGACTAGCTTCGTGATGACAGCTGTAATTAATATTTATCATATTTCTCATCTACTACATTATTTCATTTAGTGATCTTAATTTTTAGTCATGGATTTGTTCTTTGCGGGACATTATTATACAAGGAAATTTTGAAGAAGAATAGCATGTCCAACCTTAATTTATAGTTTATAGTAATAATTAGTTAATCTAGTGTCTATATTCTAGACACTTCTTGGCGGTTGTTTACTGCCATTGCATGTCGCACGAATTATTTATACTTCATAATCTCTAAGGAAAGAACCTACTTCCTAAAAGGGTGGCAATGCACCGTGCACCTACCGCGTGCTCATTTGCCGCCGCTTCCATAAAAAAAATCGTTAGTACGTCTCTTAGAGATCGTTTAACTTTTGAACGACTCGACCGATCAATGTAATATCGAGCAATATGAGGCCCGTCCACATATTGCACATATTGTCCACATTACCTTGCATACTATCTTGACCCATTTGCAACCAGTGTGTGTGAACCACAGGTTTCAACACCATACCACGGTGTTTTGTAGCAGTTAAACTACCGTATACTCGAACTGGGTCAGTTCTCCAAGAATTGTGAGATGCCCGCCTATACCAAGATTTCTCCACCTTCATATGGATAGATTTTCTGGGGATTTTTCAGGCAGTTATTACATCAAATACTCGCCAAAACACGTATTATTAGTAAATCGGCCTTGTCTTGACCGCGACTGATTTTTCTTGTTGTGGAATCTGAAATACGACTACGTCGTCGAGCATGAAAAATGACTTTGTGCAGTCTTCTATCAGAGTTTGATCGCTTAGCAGGACCTGGTGTTACAACTACCTACAACTTTAAACTCATTGACTAGCCGTAACGTTAGATTGTCTTCTCACCCCGATTTTTAACAATAGGTCTTGTCTTGTGGTAGTAACCCGACTAAATTAGCCACCTCATTAGTGTTATGGTAACGAGATCACAATTTTGATAGGTTGCTTTGACAAATGGAATAAGCGACATTGCACTGGATTTCACCCGCTTTCAGCATAACTATTGCTCTCAAGATCTCTTCTCTGTATAAATAGTTGCATGATACAAAAAATGAATATGTATTAAATCAAAGAACCGGTAATAAATCAAAAAGTGTATAAGTGTATAGTGTGTGGGTGTATATCAAGGGCTCACGATCGTATTTTGTGGCATTCCTTGAGAAATACATATGTTCAACAGTGAACGTGTAAAGAGCTGTAATGACAAAGATGATGAGACTAAACATCATCAATATTGTAATATGAGATCAGCTCTGGTCATTTTTGTTACTTTGCTGTCAAAGTAACATATTCTTCGGCTCAATTGGATGTCAGTAAGTGCTCCTAAAATTAATCACAAGTTTGTACCAGAAAGACATATGATGAAAGCAACTTAAATAAAGCTTTGCAAAATGAAATAAAGCAATAGATAATACGTTAACATATTGAACAGCAAAATGAGCTTAGGTAATATTATATTAAAAAGCTCCTGAATGCTCCCTAATGATAAGTTGAATTGAATTTTTATTAATGCTGTTAAGGCTGAGTTCGTATTTAACATTTATTATTAAAACAAACACCGTCTTTTGTCGGCTCCCTAAAGACAATAAGTTCCGCCATTAAAATTCTAGTAAAATCTGCGATAAAAACAATTTTTACCGTTCGCAATAAGTTGACATTGGTTTTTGTCAAGGGTATTACGAAAGAGGACCTAAAAATCAATTTTACCGTACAAATCGCACATAACGAGAACCGAGTACGGTAGCTTACTGAATTGATAAAAAGTAAACTCAATCCGATTTGGTATCATGCGGATTAGATGCTCTAGTTTTTTTTCAAACCAAACGCACTCACAAATACTATTACAATTCACAAATGAGAATAAATACTCCTGTTAAGCTCAGCGACATATTTTACTACCAAAAAGAAGCGTAGCTCTAGAATTTTGCGAGTTAATACTGCCTGGCGTGAACCGAATAGGAAATCGGCTAATGACACCGAAAAACGTCCTTCTTTCGTGCGCTCTTTCCTTCAGTTGTTTACCAAAGGGAGAGCAGGTTCTTGTATGGCCACATCATCTTTACATCGGTATCCAGCTCGGGGAGTCATCTACGAACCGGTTGTCCATGGTATGTATTTTTAAACGCACGATCTTCCTCCTAAAGGATGAGTCCTCTAGACTAGTCCGAGCCATCAAATTCGAATAATTTTTCCATAAAATCATCAAGTGATAACTTTATTCTTCTTCTTCTGTCTTGTTAATTGCTTTTTCTACGACCAATAAAAATTCACGCATACCATAAAACTATGCAGTATTTTAAGGAGATAAATAAAAATACGATATTTTCTCTTACGCAGATTTGTAGCACACTATTCAAATACAACATCATTAAGAAACTCATTTAACAAAAACTCATCTAAACTCTTCAATATGCAGTTAATTTTCATGACTACACATTTCTTAAAGAGTTTACAAAGAAAACCTATAGAATTTATTGAAATCGATAGAGACGCTGCGATAAGCCAAACACTAGATAGGATCGGAGCGCGTTTTGATGAAATTTATCTATTTTCACCTGAGTAGACGATCGCTCGGTTTTTCACGCAACGACGAACACGATATTCGGCAAAATCAACTTTTTTCTAGAACCCGAGAGATTTCAATCGGCTCGTGACATACCACTATGTGACTTTCTCCGAAATGAATCACAGGAGAACAGCTGAACAAAGGATGTCAATGAACGAGACAAAATGACCCCCAAAGTAAATAAGATTTATATCCCGATGGGCCTGAGAGGCGCGGAACGAATTTTGTTTTACGCTTTGAATGGTGAATAAATAAACGGAATTAGATTGCCGTCAAGTCAGTAATTTATTTACAAAAGGGCAAACAAACGAGTGGCAACAAGTTTTTGATTGATAAATCTATGAACATTTTGTGATTTTTTTAGAAAACCCGCTATCTACAAGTTTATTGAATCCCGTGAGTTCTTTTGATAAATAGAAAGAAGCAAGACAGATTATCTTTGTATAATATAGTTTAAGCATATATAAAATTATTAAAATAATTATTATCCTATTTACAAGTGAAATATAAAACATAAAGTATGTGTCATAACTACAATTATAAACTTATATCAAATACGTTAATTTTGGTTAAATATTATGAAATAATAAAACTGTCTAATAAAACTAAACATATATAATTTAAATAATATAAGAATTATTGTAAACAGTTTCATTATAATAAGTGAAATGAAATGAAATATATTTATTTTATCGACATAGAAAAATAAAATATCGTTTATCAAATGTAATTTTTTTAATTTACTACAGTTTCGATATCACCGGAGAAGAAATAGCAAAAAAAACTCCGCAAAAACTCTTTATTGACATTATTTTGAAGTCAATACTCATTACTAAGCATATTATAATATACAGAATAGAAATAATTATATTTTTAACTTTTTTATTAAAGTAGAAATATTTTTTAGTCTTCAATTACCCTTAATAAATAATCTATAGTAGAATAAAAAAAACGTAATCCGGCTAAAACTTTTTGATTCAAAGTAGGTCATTTATTTATTTATTAATTTATTCAATTTTTTATAACAAAAATACAATGGGGGACTTAATGCCTGGAAACATTCTCTACTAGTTAACCCATGCAGTGGTGAGAATTTGACGTGGGTATATAGAATAAAAAACTATAAATTAGAATAAAAAAACTTTTTTAAAACCAAGGGCTAAAATAATAAAATTGAAGTACTCGTATATTTTACCACATTTGAAAATTTAAAAAATTAAAATCAATCAGATCAAGTTATTTAATTTACTTGTTTATGTACACAGGTTAATCTCGCGACAAGCTTTTATATCATATAAATTGTGTAATGAGGTTATAAGTTGATAGTAAAAGTTTTGAAGGTAAAATTTATTTTATTTTTAGCGCATTTAAATAAAAAAAATTTTAAGTTTTTTTCTTTTAATTTATATTTAATTTTTTAGTTATTTTAACTCGCATTCGTATTCTCAGCAAGTCCTTTCATTTGATACCCATGTTGTAGGAAATCACATACAACTTAGTCTGCCATCTTTAGAAGTCCGTATATTGGATGCAGAGTGACGTCACTTTATTTTTCGAGTTACACTCAGCAAGCCCTTTCATTTGGTACCCACATTGTAGTTCATTAAAAATAACAAGTTCATCGTCTTGTGTTCCGCTATATTGGACTTAGAATGACGTCACACAGCTAACCATGCATTGTCATCCAAATTAAACGTGTATACAAAATTTTAAGCTCAATCGTTTAACGATATCCCCTTCGTAATTGAGTTGCAAGATTCTACCCGAACAAACATAGTTACATACATTACAAGGTAAATTAAAACTTGTAAAATAAAAATCAAAATGACTGCGTAAAATAGACATTTTACTTATAAATAAACTATACAAACTCACCCACATGAAACACAGAAAGGTCGGTAATGATCATTCTGCTTTTTAAAATGGAATAAGGGTGACAATCGAGCACACAGTCCACTTGATGAAGCCTCGACTTCAGAAACGGTTATGTGGAAATTATTTTATTATAGTTGTTTCTTTGAAGTCTTTAGTAGGGGTAGAACTTTTTCTTTAAATAATATGCGACTACACTCCAATATAACCTTTTTAATATAAAAAATATAGTTATAATCTGTTCCTAAATGGTAAAAAAAATCGCGTAATATACTTACAAAAACAGTATATATAGTCGAATTAAAACCCTCCTCATTTTAAGAAGTTGACTAAAAAAGGGTCTCTGGTTCTGTAGACTGTTGAGTTGCAAAATAATTTTCAGTAACATACGAGCATATCACGCAACTGAAAGCTTAGATATGGGAATCTACCTACACAATGATCTCGTTCGGCGCTCCAGATAGGAAATTTAGTTCGACGTTGTCAAGATAAAAGTGGACAGCCCTGACGAGTTGCTATTTCCTGAACTTTATGATTTCTGTTTTGGGTTAGAGCCATTCCGTTACCATATAAAAGACCACTGCTGAACCGATGTATAGGGAACATTTTGGCAAACGGGTTGACATAATGTTGTTTTTATAACATCCCGCTAAGAAAATTTTTCTACCCTGTTTTTCGAAAATTGAGGTTTCATTAATTCTTAACGTTTTGAGATCATAAGAAGCCACCCTGACAATTTTTCGACGGTGTTTGTATGTGTGTTCGTGTGCCATGCGTGCGCGTGTGCGTGCGCGTGTGCGTGCGCGTGTGCGTGCGTGTGCGTGCATGTGCGTGCGTGTGCGTGGGTGTGCGTGCGTGTGCGTGCGTGCGTACGTGTGTTTTAAAAAAAATAATTGAAAAACTGTTTTTTTTAATAACTTTTAAATAGCTTTACCGATCGATTCCAAAAGCTTTTAACTTTGACTTTTTTCGATCGCCGCCGGCCCCATCATAATCGGTGACTCGTTTGTGAAATATCGATATCGCAGTAAGTTAAAAAATATTTTTTAAATTACTCCGATATTTCATATTCAACGTAATAATTTGGTGAAATTTGGAGTGCTTTGCATTTAAAATTAGCGGGAAGTTCCAGGGATGGCCAGCAGGGTCAATCAATTTTTTTGACTTTTTGACCTGATGAAACAAGCAGATAGTCGATGGATGCTGGTGGCTTATGAAAGTATTTTGTAGTCAATCTATTAGGGAGGCCTATGTTCAGCCAAGTACTTGTAAAGGGTTGTAGTTACGATAGTAATACAAATTGAATTTTGTTTAAATATAACTAATTTTATTAAAAACAAAATTCAATTCGTATTACTGTATTAACTTGTTTTATACTTCCGACGTTTTGAGTACTTTATGTACTTTAATGCACCCATGGTCACGAGATCGTCCCAGTGTCATAGACTACCTTCGATTTAAAATTATTAAAAATTGCCGTGGTTGAACATGACGTTGGGCGTCGAACACTCAAAACGTCAGGAATATTATAAAACAAGTTACTATTCGCGATGAAATCCGTAAAAAAAACAGTTTCATATAAATGTGTAGTGTTTACGTAAACACAAGAAATCACTGAACATTGTTTTGAAGGAAATCTTTCATACTTCTGGTGATAAAAATACTTTTTCACTAGGAGGCTTATGTTCAGAAGTGAACTTTAATAGGCTGCAATCGCAACAGGTTTATATAAACACTACAAGCCACGAGTAATAACTCAATATATAAATTAGGAAGTATTTTAATTTAAAACATTTCTCGACTAAGGCCTCGAACGGTTTCAGAACCGGCACTCGAGCCACTGGACGAACAGGGCGTTTTCCAGCTAAATAACACATTATTCATGTCGCTAGTGAGTCATGAAGCGTCGCGATAGTTATCTTCAGCCACTAAGCACAGTAACCTCCGCATAGCTCTGCTGAAGCTTGTAGCACGTTATCTGATGCGCGCCGCTCGTCAGATGACGCCGATGGCTATTGGACACACTGCTCTGAGGAAATGATACGAATATCCATTGTTTTCATAACCATCAATTCTATCCATCTATTACAGCCTACAAAAGTCCGCTGCTAAACAAATATCTCTCCCATATATTGCTTCATAAGAGGGACTTCGACATAGTTATCGCGCTTGGCAGATAGTTTGGAAACCGCAGCTATATTTGCCGCATAATTTTGAGTTATCAGAAAGGTGACCATTAGTTTCCCTCTATTGCTTCTAACGACACCCATGAGACGATATGGGGTATTGGTTATTCTTATACCGCCACTACGGTTAAGTTTTCATTATACTGTTGCATAATAACAATATCTAGTGAAATGTTTTTAAAGTAAAAGTCAAAAATTAATTTGACAAAAAAATTATCTCAAAGTCCATCTAATAGCAGAAACAGAAGTAGACACTACCACTACGGTAAACTTTTCATTACACTGTTTCATATTAGCAATATCTAGTAAAATGTTTTTTTTTTAAGTAAAAGTCAAAAATTAAGTTGACAAAAAATATCTCAAAGCCCATCTAACAACAGAAACAGAAATAGAAACTTTTTTATATAACATACATATAAATAACAAATATTGAAAGTCATTGTTTCGTTAAATTTACCACTGATTCGAAGAAAAAACCTCTGTCCTGGGAAGAACCAGCAAGAAACAACAGTTTACAATCATATATGCTACACAATTAACAACACAAAACAAATTAAGAATAGCTTCGTAGCGATCACCTTATTCTCATGGCTTCAGCGATACAAATTATGGTTAAACTAATATTTACGCGAGATAGGGAATTAATGCACTTATTCGAATGAAATATGGAGACGTAGATCTTATTAACATAAAATACTGTGCTGGAAATGCGTTTGAAACGAGAAGCTTTACAGTCGTGGTAGAACGTTGCAGCTATATATTATGGTTGAAGCACGAATGAGTCGGCTCGGCCAGGGAAGGACCACGCTCTCACAGAATACCAGCGTAAAGTAGCAGCTTAATACTGCTGTGTTTCGTATGGTGAGTGTAGAGATCGGGAGACCCTTTTTTACTGCAAACGAGACATTCCATCTTAGTCCTCAGGGTGAAAACGCATCTACGTTTTGATTATCGCATATTATATATGATATTATTGATCGAGGATAAATGTAGATGTCTATGGGCCACAGCATCCACTTGCCATCAGGTTGACTGTGTGTTCGTTTGTCACCCTTATTCTATAAAAAAAAAGTCATTTTTATCACATTATTGATTGGGCTTTTTTGGGCTATTATACTTTTGCTAGACTTGGAGTCAGCTTAATTTATTGACTTTTATTAAAAAAAAAAGATTTAATAGGAATTGCAATTAGGGAACAGTGTTATCAAATGCGCGTGGACATGAGCGTCAGTCATTGTATAGATGACTTGCATTGATCGTCATGCCGATCGTAATACCAGACGTCTAAAACCTCTGACGCTCCTTCCCGTCGGCGGTGGATATTTTACGTCCGATGTTTGTATATATATGTGTTTGTTTGTACAGATACATGATTATACTCTTTTCAGGACGAAGTAGGGTGATTTATTCTCTTAGCCCCACCACACAAACCTATTAAAATATAAATCAATCCAATTCGAAATGAATATGTTATTGCAAGTAAGTTATATATGTAAAAGTAAGTTCTAGTTTATTTAGTTAAATAGGAGGCATTGAAAACATAAATTGATATTGTTATTTGTTTGATAACATTTCGAGCCGTGTGTATCATCAGCTGGTAGCAATGCAAAATGCAACCGGGCCGGTCGCGCCAGCATATTTGCTTACTTACCCTGTCGCCTACTGACAGGGTTGTCTGCAGAGACGCGGTAACTATTCACCTACCGTAACTGAGGGTAATAAAGCATTTTAAAATGAATACAATTTCTAAAGAGTTTCCGTATTCCAATGAAATACAAGTACGCTGACTTAAAGGCAAAGTTCATTTAAATTAAGGAAAGCTCGCCTCATCTAGTTGCATTACCGTTTTAATTGCAATAAATTCTTGTGAACAGCAGAAAACCCTTTTCATATTTTAAAAATAACTAACACTCTATGAATGTATGTGTGCTAGTTGCAGTACAACACAATATGACAACGTTTTTTGGATTCGAAACCCGACCGGCTCTATGAGTTTAATTGTTATATTTGCTTAATAAAAATCAGCAAACGTTGTTAAAAGTGAGCGCAAAAAAAATTTGACTTTCTCCTCATTTTCCACCCAAGGCCTCTGTGGCGGCGCTGTCATCGCGCCGCAAGCGAAAACACACCGAAGCCTAAATCACGCTATCAACATTCCGAATCATAAACAGCATATATATAGAACATCTCCGAACTATCACATGGAGTGTTGGCCGCTCCCCGGGCAGAACACCTTGTCCGGCGGGAGATCTCCCCTTTTCCTTCCACGGCCACACCTCTAAGTATGTGTTATTTCGAAGTGTTATCGCAAGTTATCGCCATTGCACTCTCATTAAAAGACGGTGATCCTCCCTTTGCAGGGTGTTTTTACTCTATTTCCAACCGGGTAAGGTAATTTCTTCGCCAACAGGAGTCTGATAACTCGTGAACCATAGTTTTTATTGGAGATCGTCTTTAACCAGTAAAAGAGTAATGCGCTTGCGCAAGAATGGATAAACTGTGCTTTAATTGAATATTTATCTCATTGTGAGCTGGGAGTTCATTTTTGATTCTCAATAAACAAAGAATGAGTGAATTTTTTATTGACGGTTTGAGCTGTACGGTATTTATTCGCGTTAAATCGATAGAAATAAAAAAGAAATACTTAACCATCACAGCAGGGGTATTTTTGAGAGGCTAAACTCACGCTATAAATACCACAATACGCGAGCGACCCCGGTTCAATCCTCGACGCCACCAAATCAAATCGATAATTGCAATTATTTTAAGTGCTGATTTAGCGCGTGATCATCGGTGAAAAAAAAAACATCGTAAGAAAACCTGCATGTCTAAGAAACAAAATATTTCGAGAACGTGTTAAGTTTAGCAATAGGCGTTGAAGC
This sequence comes from Parnassius apollo, assembly GCA_907164705.1. NCBI lineage: Eukaryota > Metazoa > Arthropoda > Insecta > Lepidoptera > Papilionidae > Parnassius > Parnassius apollo. The sequence goes on from CAJQZP010000644.1 coordinate 5,361,716, forward strand.
ATCGCAGCGTACTTATTACTCCATAAACATCTAGGAAATGAAAATAGACCTGTGATCGCTCGTGGGACGTACGTCTTTACCATTTTACATTTTTATTGAAAAATGTTAATAAATTTCAAAAAAAAGTTTCAAAAATAAAATTCATGAGGGCTAAAGTGCACTACTCTTTTCTTCCTTACTTTTGAGTGGCTTATCAATGAGTTACAGCATTGAGGGCCACGAGTTCGAATCCATCCCGCAAAGAACAACTATTTGTATGGCCTACAAACAATAGTTCCGGGATATTTATCCTTGTGCAAAATATACACATGTACATGTGTATATTATAGATGTAGGTGCAGTATACACAGATGTAGACTACATCTATTTATTTCAAATTTTAGTTCTCGAATATACAGGCAATGATTTTATAAACCTCACACAATAAATATTTCTTATCTAGACAAGAAAAAAAATGTAGGCAAATTGATGCTTGTTGGAACCGAATAAGAAGCCCGCAGTGCCGCAGGCAATTGCTTTGCTAATGCTCTACCGAGGCGTCTTTTAACTCGAATTTATTTAGAATTTTATGTAGTAGAGTCACGCTGCAGTTATATTATGGCTGTAGCACGAATGGGTCGGCTAGACCAAGAAAGGATCATGCTCTCAGAGAATAGCATCGTAAAATATCACCTTAATGCTTCTATATATCGTATGATGAGTGTAACGAACCAGAAAACTTTTTAGTAGAAGCGAGGAATTCCATATTATTTCTAGAGGGTGAAAACCATTGAGCTATATAAATCGATGGTGATAACATATCTTCGTTTTTATTCTTAATCGAGGGTAGATGCCAACTCTTACCATCAGGTGCTCTTTTGTTACTAATTTTATAAAAAACGTCAATAACTAATGTAGGTACAAAATCTAAAGATTTTTATACAGCTAGCTTATAAGTCGTTTATATGTAAATAATTTTACAAATACAAACCGTATGTTCAATAAATTTGTCTTAACGAGATAATCATACAAGCAAGCTTAAATACCTCACACGTACACGCGAACTAAATAAACCGTCTCGTCGTATACAACAGAATATGCAAATCTTAAGTGTGAGCAGATGTTTGATGTTGGGATTAACCGAGATTCGCCGATATTAGCTGAGTGCGGTTAAGACATTAAAGTGCTCGGCGGTAGAGTGAAGTACTCTTCATGTCGACGTGACGTACTTACGTGGATTAGGATGCTAGATCGTTGAAATGCAACACGCACATGTAGGTTGTATTATAGTATTTTATCGAATATTTTAAAAAATATATAAATATAATAACATTGAATAAAAATTAAAAGCCAACTGTAAAAAACTATAAATAAAATAAATTAATTTCAAAGTTGCGGTGGAAAATTTCGTGACAAGAACAATCGAAGCTGAAACGGTAGAAACTGACGTAATATAATACTTTTTTGTGGCAACCCTGGTCCCGAAAAATTTTAATAATTTAAATGTTTTAAATTCATAATAACCACCTCAATTTTATGTTATATGTAGTTAATAATTACTGCCGCTTTATATTGAATATGAATATTGAATAAACTTTTTCAGAATTCTAGCATATACAGTTTTATCTTAGTACTACCTTACTAAAAAAAAACTTTTACTAAAAAGTTAAAGTAGACTTCAAATGACTTAAAGTGGTGCCAAGACATAAGTGGTTCAGAAGCATTAAAGCCCCGAATTCAGAGTGTGAAATTTTATGCTTTTAGTTCCTTCCTTAAATTCCAAAAAAAGTAGGAGGTACTCAATTCGACTGTATGTCTTTTTTATTTGTTAACTCTTTTATGTGCAATAGTCAGAACGTTTTTCTAGGTGAACCGATTTTAGTGGACTGATAGTTTTAAAATTATCCTTAATAATGCGTATTTAATTGACTTCAAAAACATTAAAAGCAATGCCGCAGCACGGTGTCATAAGAGGCTTCAAAGAGAAACTGAAATAATTTTAAAATACTGCGATTGTCATCGCGCCCTCCATGCGTTACAGCTATGGCAAACCCGTCCTATGAGAAAGTCTATAGAGCAGGCCTATGTTTAGCAGTTGAACCCTTATAGGCTGTGATGATTTAATAGTATTCAACGGTCTCCATAGTTCCAACCAACAAATATAACGAAGTTTTTCTTACTATTTTAATACATCATCTTTATACCAAATCATTGGTTTAACCTCGTTCATAGTCATTCGTAGAGTATTTGAAAGTGAATTGGTAATTGGTCTATTCAGATTAAATGTCATTTGTTCACGGTGCGACCCAGTCCACTTAGATAATATAAAGAAAGTAATATTTGTTCATAGCCAACAGCCCACACAATACAGATAAAAGCATTAATAAAAGTTCACCGTTATGAATCATTTTATACAAAACGAGCTAGCCCGTCAGACCATGTTTTTTTTAACTTCCCGCCATGAAAATAATAAAATCGGGAAGTTATTGTTTTCACTTCGATTTTCGAAAATCTAGTTTTCATCATATCTCGACCTTTCAAGGTCCTAGGAAGCTTTTCTGGCTAGTTTGGGCGATGATGTCCGTATGTGTGTGTGTGTGTGTGTGTGTGTGTGTGTGTGTGTGTGTGTGGTTTTTTTTTGTGTGTTTGTGTGTGTGTGTGTGTTATATGTATGTAAAAATGTTTTTTTAACTACTTCGACACCCTTGTTTCGATCAACTCTATGATCTAATCAGCCCTTCTACTCAAAAAACAACGGTTTATTCGTTCGAGAGATATTGTTGTCAAATTTCAAAATAGTGTTTTTTTTTTTCAAAATAACTCGAAAAACTTTTAACGTAATTTCATAGCAGGTGAAATTTGAAGCGTTTTGCATATGAAGTTAACGGAAATTTGAAGGGATGGCGCATATATAGGATAAAGATAACAAACTAGCACAGTCTACCTTACGGTAAATGGTTAGTGTCTATAAACATCTTGGTTACTATGTCCATAAACATGAAATACAGATGCATTGTTACCCATGAGGACTAAGATCGATTGCTTCATTTCAGTAAAAAAGTCTCGTTTAGCAGAAGCTATTTATGCTGGTATTCCATGAGAGCTCTACTACTTGGCACTATAAGCTTCACTTTGGATTTACTTGGAACAGTGCAAATGCGAAATATATTAGCGATTCGACCGATGGGCTGCTTATATATATAAATATATATAATTATATATATAAATTGTAACTATAAGTTATTCTACATATATATATATATATATATATATATATATATATATATATTTTTAATGACTTGTTACCAGTTAATAGGAACTGCTGTTTTTTACACTCACCATACGAAACAAAGCAGCATTAAGCTGATATATTACGCTGGCATATTGTGAGTCCTTACTTCTCACTCTGTGCTTTGAGAGCGTGATTTTCCCGCTTTGAATTTGAATACAACCGTAATATAGCTGCAACATAACTCTACTTCATAAAAGCATACGTCTAACTTTGCATAACTAATAACCATTTATTAAATGGAATAGTTTTGATAAAATTTAGCTTTGAATTCGTCTTTTGATCCCAAATAAACATTATTTCCACTAAAACACCTCTCGTATATTACATAAAGTACATAAAGTTTACCGCACTGATCCTGAACAAACATATTCAGTGAGATTTAATCGGTTTTCTCTCAAACCTTTCGTCAGTATTAAATGTCAAATTAAATTTGTCGACTCCCAACCATCAAAGGCTTCCTGTTAGTGACTCGTCTTGAGGATAATGCGTGTTTGCTTACTTTCTAGTTAACCGTTGTATAAACATTCATAGCTAATGCAGAATACGTATTAATTCAATACGTATTTGAGTATTATTTATATTAGTCACTAGGGACCCATCCCGGTTTTACTTGGTTAGGATCTATTAGAATTCGCTAAAAATAATATTAATAACTCAAATAAGGGCTCCTCGATACGCCGCCGCGCCGGTTTCTTTCGAGGGTAGACGGACGGTATTTGAAGAAACTATTGCCGTTCCTCACCTCTGGTCTCCACCCAAAGAGTTCGATAGGGACAACTGCAGCTCAAAACGATACGTACGTATTGTTTCTGGCGGAAATCAAGACCTGAAATAAAGTCCCATCCAGAACAAAATGTATCTTTTTTGTTTTGTATGTTTATCTAACCAATAATTAATTTATTAGCGTAATACAGCAATTTGAAATTGTCAAGTACTTGCAATTTAAAAGTTTTCCGATGTTAACTTTGTTTTTCAACTTGTCTTAAACCTCCCAAAACCTCTTATACCCAAAATTTAGACAATTTGAAACCTCATATCCGTATTTTCTGAAAGGTGTTCTAAAAATGTTCTTTTTTTAAAATCAGCTACGGTAAACATTCCCAGAGAAAAATACCTGTGACAATCAGACGGACTGAGTTGTACTTAATTTTGTAAGCAAAAGTTAAAATAAAACAATTTCAAGTTTATTATTGGGTCATCAACATGAAGCTTACGTTTCGTATAAAACTATGACCAAATTCCAATTACGTACAAAGATACGAAAGGCATTGAATAATCTTTATTCTATTTAAGTATTCACAAACGATATTCTAACTTAAGTTCTATTTTAGTTGCAAATTGTTAGAATATTTTATTGATTTTTCAACATATTTTCCATGTTTTCCTTTTCAAATAAGTTACGTAATTTAATATCTTGTGTTTCTAAAAGCACCAAAGTTTTCCGAGGACAAATATAGTTAGCAACACGTCCTTCTTGTTACGATGTTGTTCTGTATTGTTTTCAAATATGTATTAAAAAATTTTAGTTTGAAAAAGTGGATATCGTATGGGAATTTTTTGTATTTATCATAGAACACTATAACCTATAGAAAAACCATCAAAAATCATAACATTTTTAATTAATACTTTGATTTATTTATTTATTCATGCATTAAATCCTGTCAAAAGACCATTTCTGAACATAAGGCTCTCCCATAGATTTACTCATGGGTAATTTGTTATAGTTGCCACGTATGGCAGGAAGGATGACGACCGCAGTATTTTCTAATTGTATTATTATGAGTAATTATCAGAGAGAGTAGAACCCTGTCTATATATATTTCATTTCCCTCCGTTGCCTCTTAATACACCCACAGGATGATTTGTACTTAAAGTAAATACTTTTATGAGTCAAGATTTCAACGTCATTATTTTGTCATACAAAAATAATGCTTTATACGCCTTCTTCGTGATAGATCCACGCTGAGGCTATATTATTGTTACAGCAAGAATAACTCGTCTTAATCGTGAAACTACGCCCTTACATCATATATATGAGCGAAATACCACTGTCATCATCATGTTATCTCTAAAACTATACACCCGATTGAATTGAAAATTAATATAGTTACTCATCTTGAAATGTAGACTCACTATGAACGGATTTTAAGATAGTCCCATAAAAAATCTTGATATTTTATACCTACGTTATTATCGTCTATTAGCGCAAAGCCGTGCGAAGCGAGCGGGTATCAGCTAGTGATACTTTATTTCTGCCGCCAAGTAGCAGTGTTCCGGTTATTTTTTATTTAAAGATACGTATTACATACAACACTCTTTTTCATTATCCTAATTCATATTCAATTACAGCCTCTCTCACTTGTGTATATAATACTGGACCACCTGTACCCATCCACTTCATGCATGTCTCACCAGGTCGTTACACCGTCTACTAAGTAACCGCCTACACTTCACTTAAGGGTGCGTGACTGCTATTCCCAAATTACCAATTTACCCAACAGGTAAATCGTACTTCGAGTTGGACTTACTCAACTCATTCTAGAGGTTCACAAAACCAACTAAGCTGGGCAGAGCTTGAGAGATTACGACTTTTGTTTTGTGGTTTATCAAGAAATAATGTAAAATGTCTTAACTAAATACATAATATTTATGTATGTTTGTGCTTTAATGTAATACACTACGGTCCAGTATTACATTAAAATTACATTAACTTCACCTTTATTTATTCAATGGTTCATCAACAAAAGTACAATATAACGATTACGATTTTCTTCCTTCATATAACAATTTGTGTAACGCAAAAGATTGCAGTCCTAATGGTGACTACTTACTGCAACCCATTAACGACTGTAACAAAATTGGAAAAAAAAATCAAACGATGAACATAAATGTTGTCATCAGTGTCATCATATCTATATAACGTATCTCTTCAATTTCAGGGCACTACTCTTGGTGCCTCTATTAACATATCCTCGGCGGAATCCTCGGCGTCGACATATCGAATGACGTGCAGTTTCGTGCTCACTTGAAAGGGAAAGCTAAATTGGTCTCTAAAAAGCTTGGCGTGCTCAGCAGAGTAGGACAGTAAATCATGCCGGCACACCGCTTGTAATTTTACAAGACACAAGTTCGGCCTCACATGGAATATTATTTTCACCTCTGGGCCGGGGCATTCTAGTGCCAGCTCCTTCCACTTGACCGCATCCAGCGCAGAGCGGCTCGAATCGTCGACCACCGAGTTCTTTCTGATTGACTCAACACACACTGGCGCTGCGAAAGTATATTGCATCCCTTTGCATTTTCTATCGTATTTATCACGTGTAATGATCTGAGGAATTGTTCGGATAAATTCCAGCTGCCAAATTTCACAAATACACATCATGAAAAATCTAACGATACCTTCTGCACCACTGGACGCTTAGCAGTCCACAACTGTGCGTTTTAATAGGAGTTTTTTTTTCCTTGTACAACCGCTTTGTGGAAAGTTTTACCACCGGCAATTTTTCCAGAATGATATGACTTAGAGACCTTCAAGAAAAGAGGCTACTCCTTTCTAAAATGCCGGAAACGCACCTGCAATTTCCTTAGTGTTATAACTGATCATGAGCGGCGGTAGCCTCCCTCTTCAATAAAAAAAGTCCAATCATAATAGGATATTTTCCATTAAAATCGGAAAAGTAGAATACGTGGTGGAGCCACTCTGCAGTTATTTTAGTAGTTTAATTGTAGCACGAATAGGTCGTCTCGACCGGGTAAGGACCACGCTCTCACAGAATACCAGCGTTAAATAGTAGCTTAATGCTGCTGTGTTTCGTATGGTGAGTGTAGAGAACCGGAGATCCTTTTTACTGGAAATGAGGCATTCCATCTTAGTCCTCACGGGTGACAACGCATCTACATTTTGATACGTAATTGAAGATAGATGTTGATGTCTATGGGCTACAGCAACCACTTGCCATCATGACTGTGTGCTCGTTTGTCAATCTATCCTATAAAAAAGAATAGTTAGAAAGAAAATAGAGCAACTGCGCTGCTATATAGTGGTAGAGCTATGAAGAAGCCAATAGACAAGTACCTATAAACAGAAAAGAATTCACATTATAAGAATGTTGTTTTTGTATAAATAAAAGAGATAAACCTGCTATAATAACTCTCTAAAGGAATTTCCAAATTAATATTCAAACCTAATTATATGTAAAACCGCCATATTATTAGCAATAAACGTCTTGTTTGATTTGTGGGAACACAAGTCCGTCTAGATATTGCTGATCTAGCCTAATGTAAATCACTTTCTACTATTAAAATTAATGACATGTTGATATTTTATAATAATCTTCTTGGATTAATTTTTAATTTATTTAAAAATTGGTGTGAGCGAGTTTCAAGTTCCCTACTCGCATTTGTTTAACGCCAGAAAGGTTCCGCCGTGTAAATTATCTCCCATATTTTATTAAATATTTAAAAGTAATTAGTGAGAGCTTTTCTCAGATTTTTTCCAGATTTTGATAACTGCTTTAAACGGAGAGAGTACATCCGATTTAATCAAAATCACAAAATATAAATTTTGTGATTTTGATTAAATCGGTTTGTTATAAGGATTCCTCGCGTGATAGTGGAATCCTATGCTAACTAAATTGAACCAATAATTTGTTTATGAGATAATTTAAATTTCTCTCAAATCATTTTAAAATGCTCATGTCAATGAAATCATTGATTTTACACAAAAATGTTGGGTGCATATTTTGCCAATACTTTCATTTTTTAATTTTAAAAGTTCCAAAATTCCTATACTGGTTTTATTCTTTTGATAAATAGAAAATATTCTAATATAAAAATATTATAATATATTACCGAATTATTTGATTTTAGCGAAAGGCGTTAAGTAGTAACTTGTTATTATTATTTTAATTGAATATGAAGCGACAGTAGTAATGGCAGGGTGCGGACCGCGAACTCAATAAGGTCGTGGGTTCGAATCCGCCATTCGACTACTGGCGTAAACCACTCATACCACAAGCAATTATCGAGATTACGGGAGTATTAGAAATGTTTATAGCATTATTAATATTCTTTTTATAAGAAAAAATTGCTTCCTAGCGATCCGCCACGGCCTCGCACGCCGTGATTTCTGGATCTCGATAAGAGCGCCACCTACCGGTTCCAAATATGAATTTAAACTAAATCTAGGGACCCATTCAAACACACACAAAAAAGTTCATTGTCTATAACAGACATAGGTAGAAATATTTTTTGTGTTTTGTATATAGATAAATTAGTGTGTTGATTAATGTAAATGGTGAACGTTCTGTGTCAAAGTAATTAACCCATTATTCTTCAGTTTCTTCTTTCTCAGTTCTCATTGCTAGACATGGCCTCCTGCTCCAATAGTGGCCATTGTGTCTAACCTTTCGATTATACTTAATCACTACTAATGGATAATGATAAGATGATAAATTCTTTTACGACATATTACAGTTGTAGCACGAATGGGTCGGCTCGACCGAGGAAGGAGAACGCTCTCACAGAATACCAGCGTAAAATAGTAGCTTCATACTGCTTTGTTTTGTATGGTGAGTTTATAGAAACGGAGAACCCTTTTACTGGATGGAAACGCGGCATTCCATCTTAGTCCTCAGGGGTGACAACCTAAATTTTTGATTCTTGTTGAGAGATAGGTGTAGAAGTTCATGGGCCGCAGCAATCATTTAACATCAGTGGGACTTATGTACAAAAAAATAGTAAGACTGCCTTGACTTTAAAAAAAAAGATTAACCACCAAATTTTTTAATCATAACATGAATTTTATAAATCTGTTTCTTGACAAAGATATAATTTATTCGGCCCAGATCCAATTCAAATTTCATTATAACTTTATCCATTTCCATTCGCAAATGTTTTAATCTGTACTGAAATAATCTAATTTAGAAACGTGGCTTTGAGATTTCGTATACTTTCGTATACGTAATAGTCCATTCAAGAAAAATTACTGCCTATATACTCCTTATATACGTCCGTTTTCTGGGTACATTCATAATCAAACTTGTATACTTCTGTAAGAGAAATCAAATTCTAGAAGATCTAGAATTTGATTTCTCTTACATAGGGCAAACAAAAAGATTCATGAAAACCTGAGTGAAACACCACATTGCTAATGTGAAGTACTGAAGCTCCGGGAAGTCCGCAGTATGTTAACATATTCAGGATCATCCCAACCATTATATCAGATTTGATAGACCATAAATCCTCGCAAAAGAACATCGATTCCTACCAAGGATGATTTGCGAGACTATTGAAATTAAAAAAACATTCTAATTTTAATAGAGAATTATGGCTGGGTGCTACCATCTGTCATCCCATAATTAATAAAATTAAATCCATACTCAAGCGCACTACTGTAAATCTTCAAGATACTGTAAGCTCGTTCTGCGTAGATCGGACCAATAATTAATTTTTATAAGTTGAAGGTAGCTTTCGTTAACTATGACATCGGGACGTCAAACACTTCAGTCCCCCCCGTAACTGAGGGCGCTGGAAAAAGCCCGAAGCGTCGGGAATCAAAAAAGTTAAAATTAAAGGCGATAAAATTCGTAAAATTAGTTTTATTTCATGTTTAGTATTCGCGTAAATATAAGAATTCATTATAAAAATTTGTATTTGTTTTGTTTTTATTATTACTTTTTATCTAGGTTAGCTTAAAATTTTATTCCTTTGAGCTAGATAGAACTAGATAGCCAACAACTACAACTTGCTGTAGCGAAAGTACCTAAGTAGCTTTTCATGAGGCGTCGAAGCAAGTGGGTAACACGGTAGCGGCGCTGACAATGTATTGACAATCATTCATTCTCTCTAAAGATTATTATCTGTTCACAGCAAAGCGTCAATTTATCAACACATTCCCGAGAATAGATCTATTGATACTATTCAATTATTAAACGAATTAAGAACAGCCCATTAATAATTCTTTTGGACGTTTTTGGCCGCTCCATTGTTTAAAATCACTCGTAACTTTCGATGGAAAGTATTTGATTTCTTAACAATGCCGACAATTCTTTTTGCTTTTATGTATTTTAAATAACACGTTCTTAAACTACTCAATATAGGGTCAAATCAAATTTAAAAAAATAATACTCGACCGCATGTCCCATTTTTTGAAATACTGTACAATCGCGGACGATATACGAGTACATCTCATTTTCGTATTAAATTAACAGCAGAATGTAACAGTACGTAATTTGCGTAGATAGTTCTTGATTTTATTTATCATTTTAATCAACAGAAACAAACATCATGCCCTCTATTTAAATTAGGGTCCCGTCGTCAACTGTGGGACGTGGGTTGTTAGTATAATTTATTAATCATTTATATTGTATTTGATATTTAATGTTGCAATATTTTCCTTAGTGAATCTATTAACTGATATATCATATTCTTACAATCACTTGTTTACGCTGTTAATTTTTTCAATGCAATACGAAAATTATATACATTGTTTTGGACTCAACGATACTTGCCGTCGTAAGACGGATGAAAGTGAAAACGACCTTAAAACTTGTATAAACAGTGGAACGTCTGGTTTCAGTTGACAAAAACAAATATTGGACTCACGTCCCGGGTACAATAAGATAAGTGCTATAGAAAGTTTCCGGCCCAATACGCCTTTTCTTATCATCCATTCATTGATTCATAATTTTTACCAGCACAATAGCGATCGCTACCAATATTTATTCAATAAGACTGCTTCTCATAAAGAATTATGAGAATCAACTATAGATAGAAACCTTTCCATTTTTTATAGACGCAAACGGTGACAAAAGAATACACGGTTCAACTGATAGTAAGCTGCTGTAGCTTATAGATATACGTTCGTCTTTCACCGATTTATAATCAAAATGAAGACGCTACGTGATGTCTGATTAGGATATAATATCTCGTTACCAGTATAAAAGGTTCACTTACCGTACGAAACACATTTTTACGTGGTAGAGCCATGCTGCAGTTATATTACTAGTATAGTTGTAGCACGAAGGGTTCGGCACGACCGGGGAAGGACCAAGCTCTCACCGAATACCAGCGTAAAATAGTAGCTTAGCAGCATTAAGTGTTTCGTATGGTGAGTGTAGAGAACCGGAGGCCCTTTTTACTGGAAAAAGGCATTCCATCTTAGTCCTCACGGGTGACAACGCATCTGCATTTTGGTTCGTAACTGGGGATAGATGTAGATGTCTATGGGTCACAGCAACCACTCACCATCAGGTGGATTATATGCTCGTTTGTCACCCTATCCTTTAAAAAACCCAGTATTTCACTCCTATTTTACGCTAGTATTTTGTGAGAGTGTGTTTCTTCCTGAACTACGCTCTGTCACGTACTACTGACGTGTCAAGTCGTTCTTTTAAAGCTACATCTCTTTACCAGTCTGGACACAAACTAATTATTTTCAGTATTCATTAAATACAGGTTTATTAAAAGGTTTACACAACGTACAAAAACTTTCCTTTTGTAAAATTCATAATCTGTTGTGGTTAATTAGTCTATTGACTGACATGACAATTAAAACAATTGAATAAAGCGCTTAATTCGAACATTAAATATGTTAAATATGTTTTTATGCTTGTGATATTTTTATACCTGTATTCATTTATACGAAACCAATGGTAGTGATCTTGTTAAAATAATTAAGCAATAATAACTGTAACTAAATTAATTAAGACATTAATTAATTAAAATAAACGCATGTGTTTTAAAATGGACTACAAGAAAATCATAATATGGCCGCTGATAAATGAAAGTATGCAGGTATTATGCTGCTATTTTGCGTTGATAATCTGTGAGAGTATGGTTTTTATATGGTCAAATGTTCAACTTGACGGCATCAACGTGAATATTCAGTTAGTCGTAGTAATTAACCAATTAACTATCCGTGAACACGATAAAAAGAGTTGAAAATTAAGACTAATTTAAGTCACACCAAACAACACTTTTAATTTCACTAGCCGTCAAGTCACGTAACGAAGTAAAAACTACTGCCGCCATTCGTACGTCGGTCACGATCGCACACAGCCCCTTTGAATTAATTCGCTCATTGCTAATTCCTGAGCGGGAGAAATGGTTGCGTAATTCGTAAAGTTTGTAAAAGACTTTATAATATATATAATATTATTATAACTATATATACCTTTTTTATAGAAGAAGGGTGATAAAGGAGCACACAGTCTACCTAATGGTAAATGGATGCTGTGGCTCTTAAACATCTACGTTTATCCTCGATTAAAAAGCAAAATTCAAATGCGTTGCCATCCCTAAGGACTAAGATGGAATGCCTCGTTTCCAGGAAAAGAGGTCTCCGGTTCTGTACACTCACCATACAAACACATTCACCATATAAACACACTCACCATACAAACGCAGCAGCATTAAGCTGCTATTTTACACCGGTATTCTGTGAGAGTGAGACCCGTTTGTGCTACAGCCATAATAAAGCTGCAGCGTGGCTCTACCGTGTATAAAAGTTAGTTCCTAAAAAATTTTAAGGGAGGCAAACGGACATACGTCTCACCTGATGGTTAGTGATCAGTCGCCTATGAACAACTGCAAAACCAGGGGAATTGCAGGTGCATTGCCAGCCTTTTAGAAAAGAGTAGGCTTTTTCCTTGAAGGTCCCTTGGTCCTATCGGTCCGAAAATACCGCTCGATACAATATATTCCTACAGAATGATCGTGCGAAACAGAAAATTTCGCAAATCGCAAGGTAGTGGATCGCTGTAATTGCTGTTAAAAATTAATTATAAAAGAATAATCTATTCTTCGATTTTCCATGTGGTGGTGGCGTAAGAGAATTCTTATACGTGGTAGAGCCACGCTGCAGCTATATTATGGTTGTAGCACGAATGGGTTGGCTCGATCCGAGTAGGACCACGCTCTCACAGAATACCAGCGTAAAATAGCAGCTTAATACTACTGTGTTTCCTATGGTGTGTGCAGCGATCCGGAGACCCTTTCTTACTGGAAACGAGGCATTCTATTTAGACCTCAGGTGTGACTACGCATCTGCATTTTGATTCTTAGTCGAGGGTAAACGTAGATGTCTATAGGATGGGATTTCTAACAAATTTTACGAATTTTATCGCGTTTAATTTTAACTTTTTAATTCCCGACGTTGTGGTTGCTTTACAGCACCCACGATCACGGAGGATGGGGGAGGGACTGAGGTGTTAGACGTAGCCACTGAAAGTAGCCAGGCTACGAGTAGTACGACATCATCACTTTCATTTAATTTGTGCCATTAAGATCTATAGCGGTTAACTTTGTGCTACTGTAACTAACACTGGATTAGGTATATTTACTTTCGCGTTTTGGGTCGCATTTTTTCCTTTTTTGTAATAAAACTTCAGAATGTATCCAATTTCTTCATTAGTTTCACTCATATTGACTGACAGAAAACTATTGAAAAATGGCGGGTAAGTGTTTTTTACTTTTCATTTTTCTTTTTCTTAATGTCCTATATGTAACGATAATAAAACCAGCTAGATACTGACAGCACAGCCTCAGAGATTAACATTAATTTTATTTTAACTTTTTGCCCGACCTATTATTATATACGTCACGGCTTAGTACAGTCCTTTCATTTCTGAAAGGGGTTTTAGGGCTAGGACATGCTCGCTGCGCTGACTCAATGCGTATTGGAGGACTCTGCATATACATAAAACAGTAAACATTAATTCCTTAATATTACTTAGTTCCTTTGTTTACCAAGCTAAACAGTAGAGACAGTTACTGCAAGTTAGGAAAAAATCTAAGACAAGCTGTAAAAGGCGATAAAAATGAGAACTGCATGCCTAATAATTACTTATACTCGTAATACACACATTTACATTTACCAACGTACAAAAGTATTGTTTTAATTATCTACCATATAATTACCATTACAAACTATAAAGGTCCACTACTGAACATAGGCCTCATCCATAGATAGTCTGATAGGGGGGATTTTGACATTGTTGACACGATTTTTTTTATAGAATATGGTGACAAACGAGCACACAGTCCACCTGATGATAAGTGGTTGCTGCGGCCCATAGACATCTACATCTATCCTCGATTACAAATCAAAATGCAGATGCGTTGTCACCCGTGAGGACTAAGATGGCATGCCTCGTTTCCCGTAAAAAGGGTCTCCGGTTCTCTACATTCACCATACGAAAGACAGCAGCATTATGCTACTATTTCACGCTGGTATTCTCTATACTTACGAGATACTATGAGGCAGTGAATATTTTTACACCTACATGGTATATATTATTGCTAAATGATAATAACCAAAATCTTTACCAGAATTTTAAGTATCTTACGTAACCGCGAGCCGTGGTAGCTCAGATGGTTAGCGCTCGCTGTAAATTTCACAGTACGCGAGCAAACCGGGTTCGATCCCCGCCGGCACCAATGAAATTGTTAATTGCAATTTTAAGTGCTGATTTACCACATGCTCGGCGGTGAAGGAAGACCTGCATGTCTGAGAAATAAGAAAAAAAATGTTTCGAAGACGTGTGAAGTACGCCAACACGCGTTGGGGCAGCGCGGCGGACTATTACTTTCCCTAAAACCCTCTCAGAAATGAGAGGAGGCCTGTGCCCAGCAGTGGAACGTATATAGGCTGTAACTTTACTTTACTTTTACGTAACCCACCCATCTTCACTATAAACTACAATAAGAAAGTTTTTGTCGTCTTAAAAATAAGGGCCCGTATGCATATAATTCAAATATTATTCAAAGAGAAAGGTATATTTTAACTTCGCTCTAATTAAAAAGTACGAACTAAGTAATTACTCTTCGACTAATCGAAATCAAAAAAGAAAGAAAAACTGTAGTTGTGCATTTTAATATTGTTTTAAGATTGCTTTCACTTTCGCCTCAAATAAAAAAACTAATAATAGAATTAAACTGTAGCCACAATTAAGAACTAAGCACGCTTACGTCGCCTGGTAAATCGGCATTGTCATACGAATATTTAGATGATGAAGAATGAACATCATCATGAGAATCCATTTGTCCATGTTCATCTTAAGATCTATGAGTTGGGAGGCACTATTGAGATCATTAAACATAGTGCTTAAATTCTCTAGCGATTCTGCCATAAGAGCCATATCGTCAGCAAAGATAAACGCATGTAACTAGAAACATGCTTGAGCCACGCTGAAAATATATTAGTAGTCTCGTTTTTTACACTATAAAAAAATATAAATCTACTTTTGTACATGTGTTTGTGTGTCTCTTCCAAGACGCGCCTTTTAACCCGACCTTTGGCTTCAAGCATTCAATTGCTACCAGCTGCCTTGCCGAGGTTATCGCTTTATCTAGCTGGGGGGCATCCCATATTTTGTGATCTTGACTATATGACACGTCTTTTTATGTGTTTATTTATTTATCAGAGATAGATGCTTACACAACAATCCAGACTACAGACGTATCGTCCAGTTTCTTGATTAAAAATCTAGGTGCAGGCAATATTTGTACCTATACATAAATATTGCTAATTGCTGCATTGAATTCTGAAAATCTCATCTTAACGTAAACCTGTTAGGTTAAGTCTGGTAAGCTCTGTTTGTACGTACTCTTGCGGTACCATTTTGTCATTTGCTGGCATCTTTATCAAGTATTCATCGAGTGTCAGGGGAAAGGCGCTGGTGGACGATTTAAATGATGAAAATCTATTTAAGACCGTTGAATTTAAATAACACAGACTGACGTTGTAATTAATAGAAAATAATAACTTAACTATTTCTTATTACACACGGAATAAAACTAATTATACGGATTTTATCGCGTTTAATTTTAACTTTTTTGATTCCTGACGTTTCGGGCACTTTCCAGCACCCTTAGTTACGAGGAGAGGGGAGGGACTGAGGTGTTTGACGTCCCGCTGTCATAGCTAACGAAAGCTACCTTCAACTTTTAAATATATAGGCAACCATTATATCATATTTGATAGACCACAAATCCTCGCAAAAGAACACCGATTCCTATCAAGAATGATTCGCGAGGTTATTTAAATAAAAAAACATCCTATATTCAATAGAGAAGATGGCTTGGTGCTACTATCTGCGTGGGATCGCGTAATTAAATTAAATCCAAACCCAAGCATAACACTGCAAAACTTTAAGATACTGTGAGCTCGTTCTACGTAGACCAGACCAAAAATTTATATTAAAAAGTTGAAGGTCCTCAGTCCCCCCTGAACATAGGCACCGGAAAGTGCCCGAAACGTCGGGAATCAAAAAAGTTAAAATTTAATGCGATGAAATCCTTAAAATCAGTTTTATTTCATTAATTACTCAAGTTTTAATACACTACATTCCATTCAAACAAACTTAAAGTTAGAATTCCTTAAATTGTTTTTAACTTAATTTACAAATTCATATCTTCATTATTATGTGAACGGAAGGGTAAGATAATATCTTAAGCGTAGATTATGTATTCACATGTCCTTTATAGATAAACAAAAACGGAATATTATATACAACTGACAAGACATGGGTTTCTAAAGTAACAAAACAGCAAATTGAAATGCGGGAAAATTTACACATTATTTTATGACTGCCTCGTTGGTCTAGTGGTCATAAAACGCAACTGTTGATCATGGGGTGGAATCCCAGGTTGAGCGAAAATTAGTTATTGGATTTTTCTGTCAAGAAATTTTCAGTAGTAGCCCGGAATCAGCGAGTTTGGTCCTACGTATGATATATCTACGGTCGTATTCGTTTACCGACCTATCGCACCATGAGACTGATGAAATATAGAGTGTACTTGTGCTTGTGCATACATTTGCACACTATAATCCTGTCTGATATTATATTACTTATTATCTGTAATGACTTGGCTCTACTGGTTAAGTACTACGCTGGTTTATGCAATGGGTCAGCTTGAACGGGAACTAAAGAAACGGGAAAGAGAAAGGGCCACACTCGCAGAATACCAGTGTGAAATCGGAACTTAATACTGCTGTGTTTCGTATGCTAAGTGAACAGTGTTAGGCATTCCATAGCTCAAAGAACCGACAACCGATGGGGAAAAAAGGGTTTCGAGTAATAGTCTCGTACCGTGAAGAGAAGTTTAAAGCGGTCCCCACTAGATGGAGTAACGACTTTGCAAACGATGCGAAAAGTCGATAGATGTAGATGGCTCAATACCATGCTTTGTGGTATACCTTAGGTTCCTATATTCAGGAGTGGATTTATGAGGGGCTTTAATAGTAATGATGATGATGACTGGGAAGCACTTGACACGAGCCGTTCCCTTTGGGAGGATTTGCTATAATTGCCACTAGTGACAGACGGGTTCTTAAAAAATTTGACTGTATAAAATATTTTCCACAACTAAGACTAATCTGGCAAAGTGATCCAAAGAAATACACATACATACATATTACATAGACATATAGCAAATTTATTTATAAAAATGGTACATACAAGTGGTAAAATTAAAATTTTTATACAACCGACTTCAATATAAATAAATTGAAAACATCATCAATGTATTCGAAGTCAACTAAATTCACATTATTACAACTCTAAAACTACTGATCAGATCTTGATCAAATTTATATGGAACCACGCGAGAAACATCAGCGTTCAAATTAAATAAGAAACGTCAAAATCAGTTCACCTAGAAATAAAGTTCCGACGTAACACACAAAAAAAACATACAATCGAATTGAGTACCTCCTCTTTTCTGAGGTCAGTTAAAAACGATCAATAATGTGGAACTGACATTTTTGTCATAATTGGCATGCAAAAATAAGATAAAATACCATTATTTATTACTTAGCTGATATTATTACACTTTAAAATTATATCGCCATTAGATAAAAATTATGTACAAACATTCTCAGTAAATTCAAATATTCCTCCATCTTATGTAGTCGGGTGAAAAAAGATTGTGCCAGCGGATAAAAATAATCATCTTGCATATTATATGTTACGTAGTTTAATACTGGTTCACTGGTGTGGATCAAATATGACACGGGTACTCGTGCGGAAAACCAGCTCAATCTAATAAAACATTTAGTACAAAGAAACCTACATAAGCATACACACGTTTCGCGACGCAACGCTACACGTGTGTGAAGTGTTTTCACTTTTTATTAGGGCTATTTTAGATGTAGCTATTACCGTCATGGTTTATTATAGGTACCAGTCGCTAGGGTAATTGCCCTGCTGTCGTATTTTGTTTCATTATAACTCTGCAATAATAAATGCGGTGTACTTTCATCGACGATTAGCCGGCGTTACGAGGTGGAGGCGTAAAGACATTGGTTGGACTATTTTATATTAAAATGGACACACGTCTTCTCAGATTACGCTTTCAACGTTTTCAACTTTATTATGCTGTATTGAGATATTATTAAAATCGCTCAACCACAATTATAGTAAGGAATGTGTTTTCTTTATAATTTACCTAATAACGGAGATCGTTTCGACAGTATCGTAACTTGTACTCAAATTCCGATGCTCACGAATATTTGGATAAAATAAGAAAATGACGTGTGTCAATTCCATCTAGCAGAATTTATTTGATGATTTATGGAGGATTTAAATTATTGATGTGAAAATATTCTAGCTCCTTTTCTATATAAATCTAAAAATGTAAATTTTTTGTGATTCGGATAAACACTGTACATGTTTCATAGTATTTATTTTATTATACGTGGTAGAGCCTGAATAATGAACTATATTACGGTTGTAGCATGAATGGCTCGGCTAGACCGGGAAAAAGACACGGTCTCACAGAATACCAGCGTAAAATAACAGCTTAATACTGATGTGTTTCGTATCATGAGTTTTGAGATCCGGAGACCCTATTTTACTGGAAACGAGGCATTCCATCTTAGTCCTCAGGGATGACCACTCATCTGCGTCTTAATACTTAAAGTTACAGCCTATATACGTCCCACTGCTAGGCACAGGCCTCCCCTCATTTCTGAGAGGGTTTTAGGGCAAGGAAGTGTCCGCCGCGCTGCCCCAATGCGTGTTGGCGAACTTCACATGTCTTCGAAATATTTTTTTTTCTTATTTCTCAGACATGCAGGTTTCCTCACGATGTTTTCCTTCACCATCGAGCACGTGGTAAATCAGCACTTAAAATTGCAATTAACAATTTCATTGGTGCCGGCGGGGATCGAACCCGGTTTGCTAGCGTACTGTGAAATTTACAGCGAGCGCTAACCATCTGAGCTACCACGGCTCCTCTATCTTAATACTTAATCGAGAATAAATGTAGATGTCAATGGGGCATAACATCCACTTACCATCAGGTTGACTGTGGGCTCGTTTGTCACCCTTATTCTCTAAAAAATGTTAGTTTAATAACTATTAAAACCGATTGGACAAAAGTGAAACCGGAGTTTCATCAAATGACAACACTCGCAAGTATAAATAATATTTACAATTGATTGATTGATTAAGCTTATACTTCTCAGGTATTTGTGATTTCATTCATTACTTATTATTAGGTATATCTTAATTATAGAAATATGACGTCTGCCCACACATCTTGTGACAGCGCTTAAACCTTCATAGAAATAAGAAAGGACCTGTATTCAGGGTTACCAACAGCTGGACATTCCTATACTGGATGACCTTTTTTATCGTCTGGAAAAAAATAGAGTGTGGCATGTAAACGGAGTAGAAGTCTACAGTACTGATATTTAACAAAAATAAAAACAAACATTTTGAATTAAACGTTTGAAAAAAAATTTTAAACAATTATTTTGTCACTTGCCCTTGCCTGTGACCCTGCGAAGTGACAAGGTCAGTGATGCCTACTAAATTTATAGTTTTACTGCCGTTCGTAAAGTAGGGTTGGATATGATTTGAATTTAGATAGATTTTAATTTATTTAATTCAAAACTTTTGTTTTTATTTTTTGTAAATATAATATCAGTGACATAGGCTTCTACTCCGTTCACATATTACACGCTATTTTTTTCCAGGCGGTTAAAAAGGTGACCAGTATATAGACATGATTTAGCTATAACATCATATTCTAAAGCATTAATTCCTCTACTATTTAAAAAGTTGATCATGATAATTACAGCCCATCACAAGGCCACTGCTACAAGAAATGGCACAAAGCACGGTCCTGAGCCTCCTGCAATCAATGACTTCCTGGATCTCTTACCAGGTAGTTACTCCATCTCGCAGGGCATGTCCTGCACTTCACTTACGGGTACGAAGCTGATACAACATAGTTATAGTGTGTCATTAAATCATTATAAAAAAATATAAAAGGATTTCAACATTAAACAAAATCAGCGCGAAATCTGATCGGGCGAAAGCAGAATCACTGACTAGCGAATGACAAAATAAATGCGAGGCACCACTTGTCATCCGTCACTCACATCCATTTTACTCTCGTTAACGGTAACTCTCGAATACATTTCAACCGAAGCACTTTGTCATTTTATAAATGTCAGATAATACCGCGCAGTTTTATCTTTATTTAACTTGTATGCTTTGGAAATTGCATTTGACTGTTTCTTAGGGGATGTAATCGCGATTGCCGACCATTCAGTCCCAGGTTCAAATCTGGAGTCGGCCCAAAATAATCAGTTATTGTTTTTTTTTTCATAGAATTCTTACTATTATCCCGGTGTTAGAAAGTTAAGCGGTATTTCAACCCCGTGCCTTGGAAATCACCCAAGGTCTGAGGAATAAGATGTAATGCCTCATTAGCCGTAAAAAAAGGTCTACGGCTCTCTACACTCACCACGCAAAGGTATTCTATGAGAGCGTGGGCCCTACCCTGTCAAGTCAACCTAATTGTGCTACAACTATAACACAGCTGAAGCGTGGCTTTTCCACCACGATGATATTTCTGATTCTGAATATTACAATAATGTAATATATTACGGCACGGTAATTCTGGATTTACAACTTATTTTACAATGCAAATAGATTTGAAGTTATTTTTATCCCCAACGTGACATCCTGTTCAAGGTCCGTTTGCTCCTGTCTCCAGGAAAATTGCATAAGACGAGTTTTTGCTCACAACGAGACTAGTCACTTGGAATTTTCTCAACATCCTTAGGCTCTAGGAAGTACATTCCATTTGCTCATATAATACTGAACGTTAAAATATGTTGAACTATTCTTGTTTTTTTTATTTTTATAAAATACCTGTACAACTGTAGCTTATTGATTCCACTTCTTTCATTTGAGCTGATATCAGGAAAATTCACAGTTTCTAAGGAAGAATTTCGTGTCGGTCCAGAAAAAACTAGCTTTGTATTAGCCATGCTTTTGTTACTTATCATCAATTTTTTTCTATTTAGTAGTAAGTGTCATCGAAATTCGGAATAGGGGACATTGCTTTTTTACTACATTTGTTTATTCCTTTGTTTATTTTGTTGTATAGCTAAGCTGAATATTTCACGTATTGCATACTCTCTATTAGCTTTATATTTTTCTATTATTCTCTTTACCTGCTAAGAACGTAGCGAACTGTTCTTGTTTTAGAACTGTGCTAAATTTCTAACAGAGAAAGAATTTCTTAAACCAAACCATAGTAAAAGGTTTCAGTAGGATATATGTATTATTTCTGAAATACATGTTCTACATCAAAACAAATGATTTATAATGAATCATATTTGACAAATCAGAATCAAGTTAAAGAATACGAATATGTCATTATATTACAGGGTTAAAAGTCCACTGCCAAACATAGGCCCCTCCCGTATTTCTTTTTTTTTTTCAGGAAAGTCATCCTGCCTATCTTATTTTAGTATCCCTCTCGTCGTATCCCATATCGTCCCGTTAGTGTCGTGTCTTACACACTATACGGGCGATATGGTATAGTGGATATTCTTACACCGACACTTCACGCTTTAATTAGTGGCCTGTAAATTAGAGAAGCGATCATAGAGATGCTGAAGTTAAACATAAATATAAAAAGTTCTGTGTGTCCATATTGGTGCCAAGTTCTATAGCGGTTCCTTACGTCATAGCTATTGAATTGTACGGTTTTTAATTATTTTAAAACAAAGTTTGTTATGTTTTTTCAAATTACATTTAATAGCATGTCAATTATAACAACCTAAATTGTAAAATAAAAACAAAAACTAAACAGTTAAATTTTAAGCTTGTACAAATATCACTCTTGGGTTTTCAAAATCCCGCTAGGTTACTTGCTTGTTCTTCCCAGGCGAAAAAACCCAAAAAAGTTTTTTCCGAACTAATGACACAACATAAAAGGCGATTTTCAATAAGAATTATGTTTAATCTACATATCATACAGAATAAAACTGTTATGTGAGTGTATCACAACCCCTTTCCCCATTGTTGAAAAATAATTTAAAAAGTATAAACTTACTTCATAATATAATAATGACGTCACTCATAACGAGCTAATTAATCTCCCACTCGTGTACTACACTCATTTAAATATTAACGGAGCTTGGTACTCGACGCAACGTGTCAGTGGTGCCGAGCTTACCTCCGTCAACCACTAATTACTGCCATCGCTTCGAATGACATACAATTATCACAATAAAATGTATCGTAATGGCGACATTTTTTCAATTTATCACTTTAAATAACGCAAAGATAAAATTACATAATTATTTACCTTTATGTTACCGTTACATCCTATAAAATACATAATTGCTGACTCTTATTAATTGATACCTGCATAAATTTACAAACAATTAACATGGACTTTTGTTAATAACTCAAAAAAATGTGGCGATACTATCAACACAAGCGAAAACGCATCCAAGGCTAAATCAAGCTATCAAAGTTCCGAAGTACTGCACTACATATAAAACAGCTCTGTATGACTACATAGAGTATTGGCCGCTACCCGGGCTGAACACCTTGCTCGGTGAGAGATCTCCCATTTTTTTTCCACACATAATGCAACGTTCGAAAACCTCAACTTTCTAGCATTTAGCTTAAGTACCTCCATTCATCTCCATCCATTCGCTCCGTAGCAGATATTGTATGATGTCTTCAGATCAGCAATGGAATAAAGCTTCCTGTTTTTTCAAGTTACTCACTGCTCTTACAGAGTTCAGCATGACTTTGAGCCTTACCAGATTACATGCATTATTCTCGACTCACCAAAGACTACAAGATAATCCCTGGCACTAGCACATTCGTTGACATCTAGACTGCACAATCGGCCTCTGGTATGAGCAGGGGAGTGTTGCGGCGGCGCTGTCGTCGCACCACGAGCCAAAACGCATCGAAGCCTAAATCAAAGTTCCGACGTATTGCACTATATAGGTATAGAACAGCTTAGTATTACCGCATGGTGCGTTGACCGCACCCAGGGTTGAACCCCTTGCTCAGCGGGAGATCTCCCCTTTTCCTTCCACGGCCAAAACCAAAAAATTTAAAACTCAGAATTTTCGTGAGGCAATATCACGGTCAAAAACTATACTATCTCCCTGACCCATCCCAACAGGTACACTGGTAGTTGTGGTATAGTTTGTAGCGAAACAAGCCACAGCACGAATAAACCGTAAAATGTGTAGAGAACCGTAGACCTGCATTAATGTAATTGAAGCATTCCATCTTAGTCCTCAGGGGTGACAACGCATCTGCATTTTGATTCTTAATCGAGGTTAAATGTAGATGTCAATGGGGCACAGAATCCACTCAACATCAGGTGGACTGTGTGCTCGTTTGTGACCCTAATTCTATAAAAAAAAATACCAACACAGACAACCAGCCAGAGGTAGAGCCTTTCCACCTAAGAGGGTATTTGAACTACCTTAATATTTAATCATTGGTTCAAATACATTCGAATTTGACGTTTATTGATATCGCAAAGCATTTGAAGCACTACATTAATAAAACTTAAAGCCCCAAACTCTTATAATGTCATAGTTATTGTTTTAAAAAAGTTAGTTAAAAAGGTACAGCCTATATACGTCCCACTGCTGGGCACAGGCCAGGTTTTAGGGCAAGAAAGTGTCCGCCGCGCTGCCCCGATGCGAATTAGTAAACTTCACATGTCTTCGAAATATTTTTATTTTTATTTTTCAGACATGAAGGTTTCCTCACAATGTTTTCCTTCACCGCCGAGTACGTGGTAAATCAGTACTTAAAACTGCAATTAATAATTTCATTGGTGCCCGCGGGGATCAAAACCCGGTTTGCTCGCTTACTGTGAAATTGACAGTGAGCGCTAACCATCTGAGCTACCACGGCTCTGCATTGCTTTAAAGCTTATTACAAAATGGTGGCAACCCACATACAACGTATTAATCACATATTTTACAAGGTAGGATTCTTTTTCTGCATCGGATTCCTTCTGGATGTGTATCACCCTCCTACCTATTTCTGCCGCCAAATAGCAGTGCACTGCTTAGTTTCAGCCTGAACGGTATAGAGAGGCAGTGTAATTACAGGCTGTGAGTCATTCCATCTTAGTACCCAGAAGCGACAACGTATAGTAGCCTTCTTTTATTGAAGCCGGTTGCAGGTGTCCATGTATATATGTACATTATTTAAAAAAAATATTTTCGAGCTTTTGTTTTTTTATAGAATGTGGATGACAAACGAGCACACAGCCCACCTGATGGTAAGTGGATTCTGAGGCCCATAGACATCTGCATTTAACCTCGATTAAGAATCAAAATGCATATGCGTTGTCACCCCTGAGGATTAAAATGGATTGCCTCGAACCCAATAAAACGGATATCCGGATCTCTACACTCACCATACGAATACGCTGGTATTCTGTGAGAGCGTGATCCTTCCCCGGTTGAGCCGACCCATTCATGCTACAACTATAATATAGCTGATGCGTGGCTCTACCACATATAAAGTTGTCCACATAGATACATTATTTTAAAAAAATTGGGCTATTGTTTACCAAAATAATTTTAACGAACAACTAAAATAATTTTGTTAAAGACGAATCTCGACAAGCTAAAATTATTTATTCCAGACATTACGTGAATACTTCGTCTTTCAGTAGAATATACAGACAGTGGTATGACATTGGCACGTACGAGAGAGTTCATTAAGCAATACATACATGTGAAATAATTCTGGGGTGGAATATATTTGAGGAGATTTATGAAAGATATATCTTTTCAAATTTATGATATTAATATTTTAAGCATGTGCTGGCGGACTTAACATGTTCTCAAAATATCTTTTTCCTCAAATATGCAAGTTTCCTCAAGATATTTTTCTTCATCGCCAATCACGTGATAATTCAGCAGCATGAAATTAACTATCTCATTTGTTTCGGCAGTTTTCTTGCGCAATTTTAAATTGTAAAAGAGAATCTGTGCGAGATTTCGGGTGGGGTAATCATCATTCCACCTGCCAAGCATGACAAAGTGAATACGAAGAATAAGAGAGAGGTAGAGAGTGACAGATCCTTGTCTAGTTATGAACTTTTCCTGACTCGTATACTCCTTGTATTGACAAAAACACTTATATTCTGTTCCCTTAAAATACGGTCGCTTTATTGTCGTCTCGTTATAGCATGTGACGCATCTTGACAAAAGCACCGCCGCTACATCAAAGGTCGTCGCGTACGGCATACTCCAGCAGGAGAATTTTGCATTTTAAAACTTAGCGGCGTAGTGGAAGTTTTATTTCGCTACTTACTTACTTACTTATCTTCACGCACAATCCCTAACGGGGTAGCCAGAGAGAACAGATCGCCAAGTGTCACGATCCTTACATACCTCTTTCGCTTCTTTCATGTTCATTATCTTCTTCATACATGCACGTCTAGGTATCCGAGTACTCTTGACCTTCCCCTCTTCGAGTAATTTGCTCACATGGTCTTCGAAAGTTAGTCTCGGTCTACCTCGACACCTTTTAATATTTACTTTCGCGCTATATATTTTCTTCACAATTCGATCTTCACTCATTCGCTCAACGTACTATACGTAACTATCGGAGTACGCCCCTATCAATTTTCAATCCAATCAGGTCATCTTTCAATCCTACCATATTGCGAATCTCTTCGTTTCGCTTTCGGTCGGCTATGGTAACGCCGCATTTTACGAAGAGATCGCATCTCCACTGCCTTCAACTTGCTTTTATGCTTCTTCTGGCATACCCAGGTTTCGCTGCCATATAACAAAGTCGGCACCAACACTGCGTTATGTATTGCAAGGCGTGCACCCTTCACTACGCCTTGCCTTTTGACTAACGCATTCAGGGCACCATTGACTTTGTTCCTGGAAGCGACACGCCTGTCCACACTAAATCACATCTTCCATCCCGACTGAAAGCACTCCCCAAGTATACAATTTCATTTTCCTGTTCTAGACATATTTCGCTACTTAAATTATGTTTATTATTGATATTCGTATTTTATTGAATAACAATAAGAAAATAGTATTCAATTTCATTCTTAGCATAGAAAAACATTTAGTTAACAAACACAGTCATCATCATCAACATTACAGCTCTTCACAAGTCCACTGCTGAACATAGGCCTCCACCTCAAGGAATGCCACAAATTTCGATCTTGAGCCATCTGCATCCATTGACTTCCTGCATGTCTTACCAGGTCGTCACTGCATCTAGTGGGGGGGTCGCCCTAAACTTGGCCAATACGAGGCTGCCACTCGAGAACCTATTTTCCCAATCGGTTGTCGGTTCTTCGAGCTGTATGGCCGGCTCATTCCCACACTTCAGCTTACTAATCCGTTGGGCTATGTCGATCACTCTGGTTCTACCGCGGATATTTATTTATTTATTTAAAAGCTTTATTGTTCTAACCATAAAGGTAACGAAGGGTGGACTTAAGGCCAGTTAGCATTATCTGCCAGTCAACCCACGGCGTGGTGAGAAATTAGTGGCAGGTGACTTAAATAACCAAATATAGTTATAAACAATAATTAAAAAAGCTGAAGGTACTCCGGGTTTAACAATGACATCGGGACGTCAGTCATCTCAGTCCCCCGTGACCATGGATGCTGGAAAGCGCCCGAAACGTCGGGAATTAAAAATAAAAAGTAAAAATAAACGCGATAAAATCCGTAAAAGTAGTTTTAATCATATAGATACATAATTTCTCTGGATAAAGGTAATAGTATTCGCATTATGTTGACGACATTGTTTTCGAGAGATGTTCCCGGATCAAAAGAAAAGAAAGACGTCATAAAAAAATAAAGTAAAAAAAACATAAAATATAAATTAATTTTTTTTTATATACAATTAACTCTTACTAAATACTCGTAACATTTTAAACAACTTCTCGTTCTGTATTATTGGTTTACTTTACCAACATATTATCTTATTATAAATTTATGAAAATATATGTTATAATCAGCCTGTATCACGATTATTCACAGAATGTAATAAGTTCACTATGTGATGTTACGCTCATCGCCTAAAACTATTTTATATTTTTGTACCCACAAATAGTTTGTCAATTAGAAAGATAACATTTAATGCACCTAATTTAAGTTGATAATAATATTAATGTAACTTTGGTAATGTAATGTATTATAAAGTGTTAATTATAATAATGTGTCGACAGCAATGGTGTATGGAAAAACTCTAATGAGTTTATGTTTACACTAAAACTATTCATCTTTGTAATCATAAATTTCTTAAATAAATAATAAATAAATGGTTGAAGCAACTTAATTGAAATTTTGCTTTAAGGTAGGAAGGGGATGAAAAATCATTTAAAATGGAGTAGAGAACAGACAATATTCTGGAAGTGCGACTTTTTCGGATAGGTAGCTATTTTAAGGCGAATACGAAATTGAGAGATATGTTCATATTTTCGAAGACCGAAATTAAACCTGATGCAGTTATTAAGAAAGCGCTCAACTTTATAGAGAAGATTTGGTTCAAGTCTGAGTAACAAACATCTGCGTAATCAATGACAGGTAAGATGAGGACATTCTCATTTCTAAGTTTATCACGCAGAGAAATCCCGAACATAACCCTCTCCATAGCTCGCTCTGCAACTCTGAGCGTCCTCAGACGGCCAGCAGTGAAAGACTGCAGTTTTTTAGGTATGACTGTGTTATAATCTCCCGAACTCTGCCCGAAGTGCCTCGGTCGAAGTTGGACTACCATCGTCGGAATCGTAGTTTACTTGGGACACTATTTGTCTCGTCAACAACTTCGAGTTTGGATTTTCAACCCAGTTTCAGAAACTCCGCTGTAATTCCATCCTCTGTAGCCTTGCGGTTTTTAAGGTTCTGGAGAGACATTCTAATATCACTCAGAATGACGTCCTAGACATCATCGGAAAATTGTCGGATAGGACTTTCTCTTGAATCGTTACTCACACTTGCATGTCGCTCCAACGATGATGTGTGCTCCCACATTCGGTTTTCAACTTCGACAGTTGGCTCTTTCTGGCAGACAGATCTCTGGCAAAGACTTTGGAGCCCTAGTTCCGCTCGATCGCTTCTTCAATACGAGTTATATTGAAGTTGAGTAAGTCCCATCGCATGAATTTGGAGATCTGTCTATTCAGTTGCCTGTATGCTTTTTTTTTTATATAGAAGAAGGGGCAAACGAGCATGCGGCTCACCTGATGTTAAGTGACTACCGCCGCCCATGATCAACCGCAACACCAGGAGAATTGCGGGTGCGTTGCCGGCCCTTTAGAAAGGAGTAAGCTCTTTTCTTGAAGGTCCCCAGGTCGTATCGGTCCGGAAAAATCGTCGGTGGTAAACTATTCCACAGAGAGGTTAAAAAAAACAATGACGTGTAGTGCGTTCACGAAATTTGGCGGCTGGGATTAATCCGAACAATTCCTCAGAGCACTCCCCGTGATAGATGCGATAAAATACGCAAAGAGATGCAACATCTCTTCGCAGCGCCAGTGAATCGAGCCGATCGGAAAGCACTCGGTCGTCGACGATTCGAGCCGCTCTACGCTGGATGCGGTCAAGTGGAAGAAGCTGGTACTGGGGAGCCCCAGCCCAGAGATGGGAACAGTATTCCATGTGCGGCCGAACCTGCGCCTTATAAAGTTGCAGGCGGTGTGCCGGCATGAAATACTGTCCCGCTGTGCTGAGCACGCCAAGCTTTTTAGAGGCCAATTTGGCCTTCCCTTCAAAGTGACCACGAAACTGCACGTCACTCGATATATCGACGCCGAGGATTCCGATACTGGCTGAGGCAACAAGGGGAGTGCCTTGAAACTGAGGGGATACGACAAAGGGGTTCTTTTTAGCGGTTAACGCGCAAACTTGTGTCTTCTGGGGGTTAAACTGGACTAGATTTAGTCGCCCCCAATCCGAGACTCTGTCCAGCAGAGACTCGACTTCAGACACAAGTTTTTCCCGGCACTCGGAGACGTTTTCCCGAGAAATATTGGCTCGGCCGGTGTAAAGAGCATCACCAGTGCTGTCATCCGCATAGCAATGAATGTTACGGGTATGCAACATGTCATTGATATGCAGAAGAAACAGCGTTGGCGATAGCACGCAGCCCTGTGGAACACCAGCATTAATAGGCTTGCGATCGGAGCTTGCACCGTGTACAACGACCTTGATGCTCCGATCTGCAAGAAAGCTGGTGATCCAATCGCACAATTTCTCGGGAAGCCCATAGGAAGGGAGCTTCGAAAGAAGCGCTTTGTGCCAAACCCGATCGAAGGCCTTCGCAATGTCCAAACTAACGGCCAATGCCTCCCCCTTGAACTCTACTGCCTCCGCCCATCTGTGAGTTAGGTAGACCAGAAGATCACCAGCTGACCGACCACGGCGAAAACCATATTGGCGGTCACTAATCAGCTGGTGATCTTCAAGGTACCTCATGAGCTGGCAGATTACAATGGACTCCATTGTTTTGGAGAACAAGGAGGTGATGGCGATTGGCCGTCATGCTGTCAAATCTGCTGAAGACTGCACCTTCATTTTCTTTCTAACAAGCATAAAACTTAAAGTGTAATCGGTGAATCTTTGTGTTCTTCTGCGGCGAGTCTTGCAGGACTTAGCTCCGATCGCATGGACAGTTTCCACGAACTTATCATTCATATCTTACACTTCATTGCAGTCCTCTAGGCACTAAAAACGGTTTTATAACTTGAGCTAGAAGGTTTTGGGACTTTGGATTAGATCACGAAATGGGACGAAGCAATGACCTCTCCAACTTAACGTTTAGGTTCATTGTGCCTCTAAACATTCGATATCGCTGCCAGTTTTTACCCTTGCGATTACTGAGATATCACTGAACAGTTTCCATCTAGTCGTCATGATGAAGTCACTAATTTCGTTTCAAGGTTTTCGTGTTCATTGCTACGTTGGTTTAGTGGTCGTAGACGTGACTGCTGGTCATATGGTCTCGGGCTCGAATTCCGGGTCGACCCAAAATTAATTGTTGGGTTTTCCTGTCAATAAATTCTCAGTTAACCAGCATTTTGGTGCAAGGTAGAGCCACGCTGCAGATATATTATAGTTATAGCACGAATGGGTCGGATCTACCAGGTAAGGACCACGCTCTCACAGAATACTAGCATAAAATAGCAGCTTATTCTGCTGTGTTTCGTATGGTGAGTGTAGAGATCCGGAGACCATTTTTTACTGGAACGAGGAGAGAACATTCCATCTCAGTTCTCAGGGGTGACAACGAATCTGCGTTTTGATTCCTAATCGAGGATAAATGTAGATGTTTATGGGCCTTAGCATCCACTTGCCATCAGGTGGACTGTGTGCTCGTTTTTCAATTTATCCTATAAAAAAAGCATCAGCAACCAGGAAGTCAGGAAATAAGATCTCTCCGATCTTATCAGATTGCCGTCCCATCGGACTTGAGAGTGAAGAAAATAGAGAGTGCGCCTATTCTTGTGAACATGCTCGTACACTATGATCCTATCCTGATCCACAGATGTTTAGTCTCCGTTGAGAGTGATCGCGGTGTCCAAACTTCGGTCTAAATGATTTCATGACGTTTCTGTGTAAGAAATAAATTAACTGCAGTTATTATTAGGTTACAGTAGCCGTTTATCATCTGGTCTGTCGGCTCCTGTCATTTTATATTACTTAAATAAAGGGAAAAAATGACTTTCATCGAAACGATGAATTTCATCGTTAAATAAAAAAAAACATGTGTGCAGCTCACACGCGGTAGAACTGAAACATTCAAATAAAATGAAAAGAAAAAAAATCACGTCAAATAATTTGTGTAATAAGATAATTTACAAGTGCGTCATAAAACGTAAGTTTCAGGTTTAATAGCAAATAGATGTTACAATGCTTATTTTAGACCAAATTTTATCGTAATAAATCAAAAGAATATTTTTTCGCGTAAAATTGATTTGTAATAAATCTACTTCAGTCATTTTTTCGAACATAAATTGATTGACAATCAAGTTGGTAGAATAGAAGCTAGATTACCTGACGTCTTGAAATTGGTATTTTATTTATTTAACAAATTTGTGTTCGTTAATTTGTTATATAAAATAAATTAAAAAACCTTAACATTAAAGAACACAGTAGTTGATTTCCAAACCATAACCGTCGCGGTGCATTCTATTTCATTCTCACGCAACCCAAATCCTGTAGATGGATATTATGTTTGTCTCTTTTCAGTGTCACTTTTTCATTTCATCGCGTTTCAAATCACAACGATTTTAAAAAAGTTTTCACTTCAAAAATAGTCCTAGTGGAAGGAGTTACCTTGGTCACCCTAAACAAAGGTAAACCATCCGCTGGCTGGTTAACTTGTTAATGAGTCGACGGTATCTGGATGTGCGTATAAATTGCTATTAAATCTACTATTAAAGATCCCAGGAGCGGTAAATATCTGCGTATTAAGGACTTAAACTGTTTTACAGTAATTTTAATCCTAAGTTAATTATCACATAGACTGTTTAACTGCCAATCTTGAAACCACTTGCAATTTCTGTGTAATAAAACCGAGTGTTATCCATCTTTAAACTGCTAATGAACGTTCAACAAATTACTTAAATAAAATAAGATTTGCCATAGGATTAGCCATATCTCTAATACCTTACGAGCCAATATTCTCCAGACAAGCTTATTACGAGCTTAATTAAATCGTTGACTTCCAATTTACCTTTTAAATAATCGACACATTTGCGATCAAAAACAATGAGACCTAAATTTGTTCACAGTACAAATTTAAAAATAGTACGACCAAAATTTGCGAAATTATGAATAATATTTATTTATTTATCTCAAAATGTATTTATTACATGTTCTTAAATTCATAATGTCGCAATTATGAATTTAACTTTTATTGAAAGACATTAAATTCATTCAATATTTATTGAAAGTTAAGTGTTACATTTGGCGTTAATTTAAAATATGATATATCTTACAACTTAACGATCCTTTTCGGGTACTACAATAATGACTTACATAACAATAAAGAATAAAGTTGTTGGTTGTAATAAAACAATTAATCAAAGTTATAAAAAATACGTAATAATAAATTAAAGAATACATAATATGTAATTAGATTTATTGGATATTCTTCCTACTTGTAAAACAGCTTTGTATTAAAAAATATTTCCTATTAAATGGAAGCATA
Source organism: Parnassius apollo (assembly GCA_907164705.1). Classification (NCBI taxonomy): domain Eukaryota; kingdom Metazoa; phylum Arthropoda; class Insecta; order Lepidoptera; family Papilionidae; genus Parnassius; species Parnassius apollo. The sequence goes on from CAJQZP010000644.1 coordinate 5,394,485, forward strand.
TTTTTTTAATTTCTAATATTTAAAGGTAATTTACGAGGGTGGATTGAAAAGTACTCGGCCTAACCAAGAAAATAAACACATACTAAATCAGTTATATTTTTATTTTTCTACATAATCACCATCAAGTTCAATACACTTTTGCCACCTCCCCTTCCAAGCATTTAGACCGTTGAAAAAAAATGATTCTTCCTTAGAGTCAAAATATGCGTCTACAGCTGCTTTGACCTCGTCGTTTGTCGAAAATCTTTGAACTCCCAAGTGCTTTTTTAGGTTAGGGAATAGAAAGAAGTCTGATGGTGCCAGATCAGGTGAATACGGCGGATGCGATAACAGTTCAAAGCCACAGCTGTGAATTTCAGCCATTGACTGTACTGACGTGTGAACACGGGCGTTATCTTGATGAAACAGGACTTTTCTTCTGAGCATTCCTCGACGTTTTTCTTTTATTTCCTCTCGTAAACGACGTAGTAAGGTGCAGTAGTAATCAGAGTTTATAGTCTGACCCCTTTCAAGATAATCAATCATAATCACACCTTTCGAGACCCAGAATACTGAAGCCATCACCTTATTTGCCGACAAAATCGACTTAGCCTTTTTTAGGGGGTGGTGAACCAGGTCTTCTCCACTGTTTTGATTGTTGTTTTGTTTCCGGTGTACAGTAATGAACCCATGTTTCGTCTATAGTAACAAAACGATTCAAAAAATCATCTGCATCGGCTTCAAATAACTCCAAACAGTCGCGTGAAATAGTCAATCGCGTCCTTTTTTGTTCAACTGAAAGCAGTCGCGGAACCCACCTCGCAGACACCTTGTGGAAACCCAACTCGTTGACAATGATGTTTTGAGTTCATTCATAAGAGATGCCTATAATCTCGGCTATCTCTCTAATTTTTAATCTGCGGTCTCCCATTATTAACTCAAGTACTTTTTTAATATTTTCGTCAGTAGTTGACGTCGAAGGCCTTCCAGAGCGGGGTTCATCTTTCACACTCTCTCTACCACGCTTAAATTCTGCTATCCATTTTTTGACGGATGAATATGACAGAGCACAATCGCCTAATGTACTGACCATGTCATCATGGATGGCTTTTGATGATAGCCCCTTCTTATGGAGGTACTTAATGACGGTACGCTGCTCGATTTGCTCCATTCGCGGAAATTATGTCCGATTACTTTGTTAATAAATTTATAAAATCACAACTAATTATCGCACACGTTTCGAACTTCACACAATGAACTAGTCTGAACTGAACTAAATAATGTGGGTAGATTTGATTTTTAGAATTGAATGGATCTGTGTTAGGCCGAGTACTTTTCAATCCACCCTCGTATTAAAAATTATACCTACTTTATAGTTCAACTGTCTTTTGCCCAATAGACATTTAAATTAATTAAATATCAAGCAATTTCAACTGCAGTCACATAATTTTATCTTATCCCGTGGGTGACGGTGGGTATTGACGCTATATTTTGTGGCGATATAAACGCTTATTTTACGCCAGACGTAAAATACGCAGACCGACGCGCCGCGGCGACGGGCAACAGCATCAAAGACGCTAGGAGTTTTCTGGGACTGCAATCGTCTGCCGCTACAAAGGAGAGGGTTATATCCAAGACTGCTAAGAGCTGATAAGGATAGACCACAAAAGTTTATCTCTAAATCTTATACGTGCTGTACACGTCGTTCGTCGTCGTCGTTGGCCAAGTACGCTGACCCAGCGTATACTCGGTCCACTGATGTATTTTTACCAGGTCACATCGACCATAAGACATGTGTCGGTATTTCATCTACAATTTAAAGTCGCTAATGCGCAAAGAGTATTTATTTTACATTGTAGGTACACCGATAAATTCTTATGCGTCGTCAGCGACGGACCACAAACGAAATTATTAATTACGAACGCGTCTGTTAGGGATTCAGGAGTGATGGCTTGGATTCAAGAGGCAACTTAAAAAAAAGCTAGGAATTCCATCAAAAATAACCTGTGATAATTTCACATATGACCAACATATACAAATTAGCTTTTAATAATAAGTAAAAGCCGTATATGAGTATCATTATAGCAAATTAATATATTTTGAAATTATATTATTTATAGATTGGTAGCCTATTTCCCAAACCTATTTCAAGCATTGTGAAAATACCAAACACACACAAAGGCTGTAAACTTTGTAGGCGATATAATAGTACCAATAATGATGTTTCATAGGTCAAAACATCTTTGAGTACCAAAAATATGCGCAAACACAAAAACACGTCAAGTCATACGTCCAGTGGTCTTAACTTACACTTGCCTGACGTGACGCATATACAATTAGATATAAGTTCAAATTTAAAACATAATAATTTTCACTTATGTATATTCGCGTGACACGAGATGCTAATAATGCTCACAGTTGACCTAAAAGCATGAAAAATCTGTTTATAAATGAAGTCACGTAATAAGTGATATAAATAATTAGCAGTTTGTTCACTTCAACGCGTCAACACGGCAGCGGGCTCTATGACTACACGTGTCTCAGCGTCTTAGGTCTAAATAAATATTATCTGTGAAGCTGTTTGTATGTTAATAGCAAAAATATATTATTATGATTTTTTTCATGGTATTTATAAATTATTTATACATTTTCGAACAAGATTTAAAAAAATGTTAAATAGAATTTTAGATAACTATTAAGTAAAAACGATATTTTAATAGTTTATCGACCGACGTGTTAATTTACCTTACCTACATTCCAAATACTTTTTTTAATAGGATAATGGTGACATACGGGCACACATTCCACTGATGGTAAGTGGTTGCTGTAGCCCTTAGACGTCTACATCTATCCTCGATTACGAATCAACATGCAGATGCATTGTCACCCATGAGGACTCAGATGGAATGCCTCGTTTAAAGTGAAAATGATCTCCGGTTCTCTACACTCACCATACGAAACACAACAGCGTTAATTTGCTATTGTACTCTGGTATTCTGCGAGAACGTGGTGCATGCCCAGTCGAGCCGATCCATTCGTGCTACAACTATATTATAGCTACAGCATGGATCTACCACATGATAATATATGTAATATAATAAATACGTATATATAATAAATACCTACCGAATTTAAATTACCAAGGATGTGTGGAATATTCCAGGACACACAGCTACAAATTCCTAATAAATAGGTTCGATGCAGGACTCGGGAACAATTACGACAACACAGCAGCATTAAGCTTCTATTATGGGTTAAACTATGTGAAAGCTTAGTTCTAACCCAGTTAGACCGACTCACTCGTGCTACAACCATAATATTTATTTATTTATTTATTTGTAATTAATATATTATTATAATAATTATAATAACTGCAGCATGGCTCTATCAAGTTTTAAAATATATGCCATGAAATAAAAAAAGATACGCAAAGTGCTCTGAGATTGAAAGCAAAAAGTGTAATTAAATTTATTTGAATCATATTAAAGAAACGACGTAAACTTAGATCCGATATAGGTTCCACTGCTGGACTGCCTCCGCTCATTAAGGAAATGTTCGCCGCACTGCACCCAATGCGTATTTGCGGACTTCATGTATCTTCCCACGATTTTCTTCTTCATCACCGAGCACGTAATAAGTTAGTAAATTAAACTGCAATGATGCCGGCGAGGATTGAACTCGAGTTGCTTTGGAAACTTCAAACTACGTGAGCTAACTACTTCTCTCTTTCTGTACTTAAAAGCAATCTTCTACCCAGATTTTTATTTTAAGAAGTAAGGCTGAAATACGATTACACCGTCTTTCTACTTAATGGTAGGGTGATAGTTATCATAGAGTATTGTAAAAGAACTAGCGTAGACCATAAGGTGTGTAACACGCGTGAGCCAGCCATTAGACATGTGTCATTCATGAATGACACGTTCGTTTGAGCTGGTACACTTAAAAGTATTGATGGTTCATTGATCTGTTTTTGAATGTTCCGGTACAACCAATCACAAACAATTGACGGAACATTATTAAATAGTGATTTGTGTGAATTGTGAATGAGTCGAAAACCGACCGAATCCCGAATGATCTGAATGAACTGTTTTAGTGTAGGATACTGGAGCCCGAAATGATCCATTTGAATGATTGATCCAAATGTAACGAACGATACGCGTGACGAAATGTACTGGAATGATTTGGTCATGAGAAATGAATGATTGACACATGCCTACCAGCCATTTAGTCGCCATAACGTAAATCTTGTCGCGAACCTTCGCAAACCCTTAGGGGTTCGCATACCCCGTACTGATAAATCTTGGTATAACAGATGGAAGTCGTTAAATATACCTCATTTTCCATAAATAGAGAGTTGCGTGAGTTGTCGCATGTAAATTTTAAATGCTTCGCAAAACTACGAGCATAAGCGTAGAGCCAGACCAGTCGGAAAACTAGTGCAAAGTAATTAAATTATTAATATATAAATAAATTAGATTATAATGATTATAAAATAGGACCTATATTATATAACTGAACTATTAATTTATATAATATTCACGTTCGGTTATATATTGAAAATACCATGCCTTACAAGTAATATTTGAAGTAATATGTAATATTTTTATATAATATAACGTTAAATAAATAATTCGTTATGTTTAACTTATAATATTTTATATAATATACTACGTTATTGTGTAAAAACATATTTTTAGCCGTGGTAATATACCCACTCATCATTCTCATAAAGTCTACATTACGGACATACTTATCATTTCTCAAAAAATATATATATATATATATATATATATATATATATATATATATATATATATATATATATATATATATACGTGCTTGAGACTTTAGCAAAGTGCTACAATTACAACATTCCAACAAAGTAACCACAGTATACTATAAAATGATATTTATTTTGTCGTTAGCCTAGACGTAAATACCATTTACACATGTATTCGTAACTACAACAGCGTTAACTTCATTTTTACTCAGGTTTATCAACGACAAACATTCTTCGATATTTAAAAAAATTGTTAATTTTTTAAAAATTTACTGAAAATCTTTTTGAATCCTTGATATACATAAAACACTTTTATATAAAATATTATTGGTAAAATAGTAAATTTTTCAGCAAGAAAAAATTTTGAACAATGAAGTCGCTTATTGTACGTACTATTTTAAGTACTTATCATCTTTCGTTGCTTACCCACCTGCCAAGCGCAACAAATATGGCAAAATCGCCTCTTGGAGGCCTTTGTTTAGAATGAATGAATGGATGAATATATTATAATGTTAATTTTGGCCTCCACCGTCCTCCGTTATAAAATAAAGTAAATTATATTACTTGTCATCGCCAAAGATGTACCTTCCTTGTGGAGGCATTGCAAGACATGATCAGTTATTATTTGATATTTAAAGAAAGTATACGATCATTGTGTCGTCATCATCATTCATTATTACAGGTACAAGTCAACAAAATCACCAATGCCACAACCACCACATGGACTTCCTGCATGTCATACCAGGTCGTCGTCCCATCTAGCGGCGGGGCCGGCCTATAAATTTCTTAACCATCATTATCGTATCGAGACTTCTACTCGAAAACCCTTTTTCAACATCGACAGATTTTCATATTTAAAATCATTTTCCATAACAAAATAGTTAAAGAAAAAAGAACGAATATAGCGCGCTGATAACCAAGCAACTGTGGCCATACGCTTAGTGAGGTGTGTATGCAAATGATAAGCGTCCTATATTCATAATCATTAGATCATTACAGTAGTGACTGAAATAATTTCACCGCAGCGGCGAGCCTCGCTTCGCTCATGAAATATGCAACGTTCGCGTTTGACGCTGCAGGTGGAAAGCGCGACTCTCAACGCATTGTTTTGCTGATTGTTATTGCTTGTTTAGATCTCTGTATCTGTTACGTTTTCTGTGTGTAATATATCGACCCATTTATCCATCGCAGCCTATGAAAAGTCCATTGCGTAGATTGGACCAAGAATTACTATTAAAAGTTGATGAGATTTCATTCGTTATTGAACTAATTAAAACAAAAATTCAGGAGATAAAGAAGTTAAAATTAAACACGATAAAATCCATAAATTAGATTGAATTAAATGTCCTCTGCTAGAGCCGTGGTAGCTCAGATGGTTAACGCTCGCTGTAAATATAACAGAACGCGAGTAACCCGGGTTCGATCCCCGCCGGCACCAATGAAATTGTTAATTAAAATTTTAAGTGCTGATTTACCACGTGCTCGACGGTGAAGGAAAACATCGTGAGGAAACATGCATGTTTGAGAAATAAGAAAAAAAATGACATGTGAAGTTTGCCGACACGCATTGCGGCAGCGCGGCGGACACTTCCTTGCCCTAAAACCATCTCAGAAATGAGGGGAGGCCTGTGCCCAGCTGTGCAACGTATATAGGCTGTAACTACTTTACTTTACTTCAAGTGTCCTCTGCTGAACATAGCACCCCCCCCCCCCCATAGATTGTCTCGTAGGGAAATATTTGCCACAGGTGCCACGCTTAGCAGGGAGATTGATAACCACAGTGTTGTTTTTATCAGGAAGTTTTCGCTGCCCACCGCCTTTTTCAGTTTCCTTTTGTCGCCTCTTACGACATCCACGGGACGATATTGGAAAGTGGATTATCTTACACCGCCACTACACGGTTATAATATGTCTCATGTCAAATCGTTCATTATCACTTCCGGTGTATATTATGTATATAGTGATATAAAATACAGCGTGTGTCAGAATTTTTTCTAAATGAGTTTCACGCAGATATCGGGCATAATTTTAGGATTGTTTAAATATTTTAGCTCATCTTTTGAGGTGGAAAAAAGTTCTAACGACTAAATTATAAATATATAGAGTATAGTGTATATGACGTCGGCAATGCACAGCGACTAATAATTTTAATTACAATAATTATTATTTAAGTATAATTATAATTACATAGTTTTCTAATCTGGTTCGACTGTATAAATTATTTAATAAAAATGATATATACACACAAATCTGTATAATCAATAAAGTAAAATAAAAATATATATCTAAAAGCCCAACCAGATGAAAGCCCTCGCCAGGGGTGACCAAACGGCCGAGGGTCAGGGGGAAAGGGAAAGAAACCGGTGCACGATGCGGGCGGTATCGAGGAGTAATTATAATTTTTATTATAATTATAAGATTATACATTATTATTATAAGTAGTAAAATTATTATTATAAGTCGTAAAATTTATAAGCTATGATATATAAAAGGAAATAATAATACAACATATACGGGAATAGCTTTCGGCAAATTTTAAATAAAATAAATAATACAGAGTCACGCAATTACTTTTAAATCGTGTAAGGGAATGCGGGCATAGTATAAATAATTCCATTATTGTTCCTACTTTACACTCCAGTTTTTATTTTATACTTGTGTAAGGCGGTACCGCGATCATCTAGCTTCGGTTCGAAATTACCAACTTAGAAAAAAAACTGGCAAGATAGTTTTATGGACGCCTTATTATGAAAATATTGATAATATGTTGTAACTTATTATGATTGTATTAATAATAATAATAATAATAATTTTTATTGACATATAGATTTAATAAATGTAAGCAAGAACAGTAAGGTACACATCCAAACAATGTTCAAGATAAGATTTACAAATATTTTCCGTTGGACCCCAAACTAGGATAATCCTGTATCTTAAGGTCCGAGAGCGCAAGTTAACTAAAAAATCGTACACAGTCTAACAAAAAAAAGACATATTTTTATACTGAAAGTATCATAGTGTAGTGTAATTTTACTTGTAAGTGTATGTGTGTGTGTTTGCGTGTGATACACATAAGATAAGTTAAATAACTCTCTGGTGGGAAATCGCGCATGGTTTTAAGCAAGCTCGTTGAGATCTCTCTATTCTTAACATGTGAGTTTTTGCAGCACCTCCCCATGCCGTAATACAGTATTGCATAATGGACTGGCACATTGCATGGTATAATATTTTGGGAATATTTATGTTAGCACTGTTGCGTATTAATTTGAATACATAGATAAGTTTTCGAACTCGAGCAGCCAGATTTGTGATATGTTGACTGAACGATAGATTGTGGTCGACAACTACCCCTAAACATCTATCGATTGGCAATCGCACGTTGAGAACGTATAAGATAGGGCACAACTAGGGAAACTTGGTATTCTGCATCTATGAACTTTTAAATTAACCAATGAATGAGTATTTACCTAACAACCACGTTATCGTCATAATTGGTTCTACTTCTTAATAAACAGTCTCTAAAGCCTTTTTGGCATACATAATAATTACATAAATATTTATTTAATCTCACATTTAAAATAAAATCTGTTACACAAAATAACTCCCACGGAAATATGCTAAACAAAATGTTATTTTAAGAATTTTACAACTAATGTCAAATTTCACGAAGACTGTGGTGCCGCAGTTAAAGGACTAAGAAGAACTATTCTTAAATGATATTTTAAACCCGAGACTATTAGTTAGTCGTGTTTGTAACAAGATACTCATTTCATTTAGTATTTTCTTAACGTGTTTTTTTTTTTAAGAAAAGATCATTTTTATTTGCGATTGGCCAGAGAAACAAGATTAACTTTTAACTATTAATACAAATTTGAAAAAATATCGGTATAAGTTATAAATTCAAGCAAACTTTCAGAGTTTTGTTTTTAAATTAGTCATCCAAAACAAAACGAGTTTAAACGAGACGCTTGACAGTTGACAGTTGACTCAGTCGAAGACGATACTGCTCACAGGTCATGTAAAATGAATTCATTCTATTAAAGAGAGTTTACTAATTTAAAGCAAATGATGCTTTAACTTAGTAAACACTCTTTGAGATTATGAAATTTATAATATGTTTCTATTTATATATTAATATTTCTCTAGAGTTTGTGAAACCTCTAATAATTAAAAATACTAAATTTCTTACCAGCAGCATAGTTAATTTTTTTTATAGGATAGGGTGACAATCGAGCACACAGTCCACCTGATGGTAAGTGGTTGCTGCGGCCCATAGAGATCTACATCTATCCTCGATTACAAATCAAAATGCAGATGCGTTCTCACCCGTGAGGACTAAGATGGAATGCCTCGTTTCTAGTAAAAAGGGTATCCGGTTCTCTACACTCACCATACGAAACACAGCAGAATTAAGTTACTATCGTACGCTGGTACTCTGTGAGAGCATGGTCCTTCCCCGATTGAGTCGAACCATTCGTGCTACAACTATACTACTAATATAATTGCAGCATGGCTTTTCCACGATAAATTACGTAATAATGTTTACATCCTGGTCTTGGTCTCGTATGCCTTACTATAGCTATTTTTTAACATTGTATACATATCTACCAATTTTAGTTTAGTAAAATAAGTAATAATAAAATAAAGTAAGTTTTTGATTAATAATAGCATTTATAATTTATTTGAAACTCTCGACTCGCCCCGTCTCCGCCTGCCTAGCTTCACAGCATTGACGTGGCGTTATTTGAATTTAAGATAATCAAAGAGCCAAAGACCAAACCTAAACGTATTTTATCAATTTCTTGTTTTCAAAAAATAACTTCAAGTTTTTCGGATAATATATAGCTTATAGAGAGCAATGCTAGGAGGAATTCGCTGGCATTGCCAACGGTTTTTAAACGGTTTATCCATTCGAAAGATCAATCCCGTACAGACAAACCGACATTTTTTTAAATGGTTATTTATTTTTTAATAGCATGCAAATGACTACTTATAATAGGCTAAGCTTAATAATAGCCAGTTATTTTAATATTATAAAAAAACACTTCAATTTTATGTGTATAGATGGTTTTATAAAATGGCTGACGTACCTGGTGCGCGGGCGGCATGCATATGTCGAACGCGGGCGCTCGCGGCGCATCACCGCACTTTCTGCGCATGCAACACACACACACACACCCTGCAACAATATCACTTTATATTAATTATTTGTGCATTAAAAACACGTATTCAATTCAAGGATACTTAGAACCTGAAGGGACTGGTAGGATAACATAATTTACGAAATCGAAAAATTCGATAAGGCTCGAATTAAAAAAATTGCGTGAGACGTGCAAGATTTAAAAAATAAAACAAATAACACGCATTGATCCAAGTGAAAAAAATAGGTCATAGAATAATTTTAGTGTCATTGGTTCTCATATGTGCAAAATTTTAGATTATTTAGAAGTCGGGAAGTAGGTGAAAACAGGTAGCGCTGACTCTTTGAAAAATAACCCTGTAAATGTAGGTATGTATTCATTTAATGCATACATAATTCACAATTATTTTTCAGAGTAGACAAATTTTAAACTTAAATTCAAATGTAAATAATGATATACCGTTTTTAAAAATACGAGTAAATAAAGCTTCTTCGTTTATTTTAAATTACGTGAAATTGATTGTTATTTATGGACAACAACGTTTTTGCCTACCGATTGACCCTAACGAATGTGTGCGTGTCAGTAATTTCAGTTAAAATGATGCATTACTGCGCATTTTGAATTTAAAAGATAAAAAGGAAAGAATGTTTGAGATTTTATTAATTAATTTTTCTTCACCATTTGCTTACATTACTTTATATCCTGAACCTTCTCTGCAAAGGCCGGTATATTACAATATTACCCTGTATACACATACATCTTAATATATATATAAATTACTAATAATGTCACGTTGTTTATCCATGATGGACTCCTAAACTACTTAACCGATTTTAATCATATTTGCATACCGTGTGCAGTTTGATCCAACTTGAGAGATAATTTATTTCACATATGTGATCCACAATATATTTTTTGCGAATTTAAGGATTTTTAATAGGACATGAAAAACTGTCGCCGAAAAGAGCAGAACAACGTCTGCCTGGCAATATAGTATACATATAAACATACATATAGGACAATTTAGTAAAACCGTGTTAAAATAGCCTCACTACAAGCCGTAGGCTATTATTTAGTTGTGCTATTGAAGTCTGACTGCCTCGTAGATCTAGTAGACCTCCAATTCTCCCATTCTCATAGTGCGATGGGTCGGCAATCCGACACTACCGGAGAGGAATTAAGCGCAAAACCAACGACCTTACGAGTTTCTCGAGGTATGGGTGTGATATAAATTCAATGACCCGAAGTCAAAAAAACTGGCTATATAGCCAGTTTTTTGACTTCTGGTTTTTACGGAAAATTTCTTATAAGAACTATCAATAACAAATTTTTGTCCAACCTAGCCTTCGAACCCGGGAACAAATGTGCAGCAGTTGCACTTACAAAAACTAAACCGCGAGGCAGTAGAACGCCGTTGTTTAATAAAGTCTAATATTTAATGTATAAAATATGCATTTTCTTCTGAAACTGGTAGGTCCTTGACGTAGTGATGGTTGAGCTGTTAGTCGGTATCACGTACAGTTAGTCAAGTCGCGCATGCGCGCTATTGCGGTCAGCACAAAAGGCATTTATGCCTAAATTAGTGAAAATTAACAGTGAATTAATTTAAAATGGAATAACTGTTATTACATTGATATGTTATGTTATAACCAGATAATAAGATAATCTTTGAGAAATTAGTATCGGAAGCAGAGTCGGCAAAGGAACGCCTTAGTCCTAGACGGAAGTGTCAAAGATATTTTTAATTTTAAAGTATGTAACTTTTAAATTTGAACACGAAATTCAATTCCTGTGTAATCTTTACGTGTGGCAAGTATCCATAAATTTTTGTCACCCTAACCAAATAAGATATTTTTAGTATTTTAATGCGTCCTTTTCCCAAAACATCCTTCCTTAAAATTCCTAAAACATTTAAAAAATAATAAATGTGTAAAATATATATGCCATATGTTTTTACTTTGCTCAACTATTACACCCCATTTTTCCTCACGAAAAGAAGTCAACCAGTAGATACGTCAAATATTTTTTTTAAGAAATTCGCACATATTTTAATTTTTAAATTAAAGAAAATTAAAAACAAAACACCATTTCATCAAATACGAACAACGAGAAACTAGAATTACCCATTGGTAACATTTCTCTAAAAAACACAAAACAAAAGCCATTATGAAAAACTTATACGACAAAATAATAAATTGCATTGAAGTTATTTTATAATTAGAAGATATCTAGCTTAATAACAAAACGGCAAAACAACTGTCCACGTTCCAATTCCAAGTGTAATAAATTTCGTCTTCATAGTAACAGCGGTCAGCGGTAAAAAAACACACGCGAACGAAAATAATACGGTGAGAGTAGAAATCCACTTATGCTGTATTAAAATCAAAATATCTTCATGAATTAGTACCTATTCTTTTGCCCAAATAGTTCATTTAGCGAACAAATAGTTATAAATAACAACATAACGTATTCCATTGTGTGACAATTTGTGAATCTACTTTATTATAATAAACGCGATTTGCTGTGTGCAAATTATACCAGTTGTGAATTTTGCACACCCGATATACGGATTTCCCCATATACGCACAAGACTTTGACTCTTTCATCGAAGTCTCTTGCTAGACTTTTCTAATGATTGTTGAATGAAATGATAAAAATTATTCATATAAATCAAGTGTTTACAAAACAGGGGATGTAAGCTAACTTATACAAATACCTATCTGACATCTAATACCTTTAAACAAGCGATTCTTGTCTTTATATATATATATATATAATCGGAATCTCGGAAATGGCTCCAACGATTTTCATAAAGTTTAGTGTCCAGGGGATTTAGGGGGCAATAAATCGATCTAGCTAGGATTCATTTTATAAAATGTCGTTTTATCCGTGTTTTCAGGCAATGAAAAACTGCTACAATATCATTAGAATAAGAAGGTAAATTTTGACAATGTGTTAATGATTACATTAGCTCAAATGGGATATCGTCCCAAAATCGTAGTACCCTGGTTCGAGTCCTGACTTCAGTCCGACTTTTTTCCTTTTTTTCAATTTCCCTTCTTTTCTTCTGTTATTTCGAGCCCCTTTTTTAGTATTTTTTTAAAAACACGAAAAATTAAATTAAACTAATTGAACTTTACTTAGTTTTTATTTTTTTTAATTCAAATAACCAGTTCAGTTTTTTTCTATTATGTCAGTAAGATCAAAAAAAATTAATCATATTTCATCAGTATGTAATTTGTATCTAAATATAATTTCCAAAACACACGACTTTCAAAAAAAATATTGAGCAAAAATCGGTCATCCAGATACTTTCGCTAATAGACTGGTGAAGCCACCCGCCAGAGGGAAACTCTTGACAACTATAAATTTTATTATTTCGAAAGAAATTAAAAATGACTTGGAGGTTACATATGGACTGCTTGTGCGTGAGATCAGGCTCTGCGTTTATCACAAACCTACTCCTAACGTAAACAAAAACATAATTTAATTATTCTTTGTTACAATTTTAGCGTAGGTATTTAGTAGTAGTTTTTGAAATAACATGAATAAGCAGGTCAAATACCCCTGAGTGTAATTATTTATAAATATTTTCAGGCTTACAGGCAGGGGACGTTTAAAAAGTTCGCGGAATGGCGGGGTTGGCGAGGCTGATTTATTCATCCAGGTAGACGTAAGTTGAGTAAATGATTGTTAGTATATATATGTACCGAGTTTCAGACTAATCGGGTCATTTACCTTTTGAGTTATCAACGAGTAAACAAGTCAATCCGGAAGAAACTAGCCACTATGGACAAAAATTGAATAGGGCGACGTCATTAAGTTTCTCACCAAACAAGGAAAGACACCTCAAACCATTTTTTAAGAGATTTCAGTTGTTTGATTATTTGTTGTTTATTTGTTATCACCAGCTTGTATAACCGTTAAGTAACGCTTTCTGAAATAAATGAAATTAAATATTAACTATCTCCGTACCTGTCAGTTTTTATTGTCACTTAGAGGAAAAGGAACTTTAAGCATTTCTGAAATTTACGTTGTTTATTATAAGTAAGGCCGACAATGTTTAATCCAAATCACCTAAATTCTAATCTCATTTTTATATTGATTGCAACAAGGAGTTATTTTTAATTTTAAGAAGTCGCTTTGAATTTTTTGCTGTCCTTAGAATGAGTGTGTATTAAACATAATTGCTAGAGCGGTCAAGTGATCCGAAGCAATTGGCTAAGATGTAGGCCACTCCTCTCACAGTTCGCCTTAAGATGATTCGACTGATACACTTAGACCGTATTTTGAAATGCAGTTTACAAAACCTAGTATTATAGATGTCGGATTATATTTTAGTATAATAATATACAATGTATGTAATAATAACAAATATTAGTTCAAACACGAAAGTAAATAATGACTAAAGAGTGACAAAGCAACTTAACGCTGCAGAAGTGAGTGGTAGAGTTAGTAAACGACACCCTAGACGAAAGTTTATCGACCAAAGTTGCGATATATTGAAGATGGGTTCTCTTAACCAACGAGGATGTTTGAGTGAAAACATGGATGTAAAAAAAGCGAGAGAGTTGTGTGAGGATCGTGCCAAATGGAAGTCCGTAGCCTTTGCCTTCCCGTCTGGGCGACAGGTGTTAGAATCTATGTTTACGTATACTGATTTTTTGTTGGTTGAGCAAGTGGATGAGTTTGTATATTTGGGATGTGTAACGACGAGTGAACGCAAGAAATAAAGTAAATGGGACTCTACACTCTGTTGTGAAAATTCAGACTGTGTCAAAAACGGCACGTATGGCAATTCACAATGCAGTGTTAGTCCTTACTTTAACGTATGGTAGTGAAAGTTGGTGTGGCAGAAGAATCACGAGAGTAGAATAAATGCAGCAGAAATGCGGTTCCTAAGGAGTATGTTAGGCTGAGTCTGAGTGACAGGGTGAGAAATTGTGTGATAAAAGAATAGTTTGGTTTGCAAGACGATGCTGTGACCAGTATTAAGAAAGGAATGCTTCTTTAGTTTGGTTATGTAGAAAGAATGAATGAGGAAAGAGTGACAAAGCAAATTTATGTTGCAGAAGTGAATGGAAGAGTGGGAAAGGGACGTCCTAGGCAAAAGTTTACCGACCAAATTAGTGATATATTGAAAATGGGTCAAATTAGGAATACCCTTAACTGACGAGCATGTATGCTCGTCAGTTAAGGGTCTCCTATCTAGTATATGAATGTCGAGGAAACGAGAGAGGTGTGTCAGGATCGTGCCAAATGGAAGTCTGTAGTCTCTGCCTACCCGTCTGGGTGACAAGCGTAAGAATCTAGTATGTTCAGGTTTTTTTTTAATAACAATTAGTATACTGATCTTCGTGTAAGTTTATTGCCTTACTTTATGTGGTCAGAACTGTGTCCGTTGCGGTTGTAATACGACGGTAAGATTTTTTATTAAGCTACTGATCGCCACCTGGGCTTTTTTGTGGTTGTTTATAAAATAGCGAAAGTATGTTTTTTCTGAACCCCGTTTAAAGGCACGCGTGCTCTCATTACGTGTAACCTGATTTTGAAAAATTAGAATATTTTAGTCCAAAACTTAAATATCTTCTTTTCCTTCTTCATTTTAATGATACAACTGTACATCACCAAAACATTGTATTCAGAGCACCCTACCTGATAAATCAAATTGATTTTTTAAAATTATTATAGGTCACCGATTAGTCACTAAATCTTGACACATATTTCATAGCGAAAGACATCAGAGAACAACTCCAGAAGTTATTCTCTTTTATAATCTTCAAGACAGAATCTAAATTCTAATCTCACTAAGACAAATGAATAACTCCAGTTCTGTTAGAGCAATATGTTGAAATCTCGGTAAATGAAAGTCACCAATTGCTCAATAAATCTTAAAATAGAAATCACATTTTAAAAGCAGATAGTAATAGAATTTCCGAGGGAGGCTGCCAGCTTGAATTCAAGCTAGATCCTCCCATAAAAGAGCTATATCTTCTAAAGTAATTAGTTACTAATTTTCTTTCTTAAGTCACTACTTGCTACGAATTCCTTACTAAATCTTGACATAATAACATTTAGAATATCGCGATTTTGAAGATATTGAATGCTGCGGTGAAATGACGATCACAGTGCCAGACGTCTTGCACCTTTGACGCTGCTGGCAGTCGCCACTCGAGTTAATTTATGCCTGGGGTAAACGACATGGCTATGTCGCCCAAACATCTCTGCTACCCGTCGTGGAAAATTATGTCTGTGGTAAAAAAATGCGTTACATCAAAAGCCATAAGATATTTGTGACAATTTCCTATAACTTTTTACGATACCCTCAAGACCGTCTGTGTCTAACATAAACGAGACGGTTATAGCGCCATCAACCGGAATCCATACGATTTTTAAATTTAAATTAAAGACTCGTGAACGAACTGGTAAGCTCCATTCGGTCTAGGGTCCATCTATACAAATATACAACTTTACTGTTTTGTTAAATATGCTTTCAAGTGTCAAACATCCAGTACAATGACAATCCGTGAGGCTTATACATAGTAGAGCCACGCTGCAGTTTTATTATGGTTGTAGCACGAAAGGACCACGTTCTCACAGAATACCAGCGTGAAATCGCAACTTAATACTGCTGTGTTTTCTTTGTTTAGTAGAGAAAACCGGAGACCCTTTTTACTGAAAACGAGCCATTCAATCTTAGTCCTCAGTGTTGATAACGCATCTACATTTTGATTCTTTATCGAGGGTACATTTAAATGTATGGGTCACAGCATCAATTAACCATCAGATGTTATTTGTCAAGTACGACTAGTAATGACTAGTCTACAGCAGCCAGTTTTCGTTTAGTTCAGGTTCGAGCCCCACACCAATAAAATTGTTTATTAGTGGTGATTTACCACTAGCTTCACAGTGAGAGTACCTAGATATCGTCAGGAAGCCTATTTAAACCCTCAAGCCCTTTAAAAATCCCGTGCAGTCGCATGCGCCCAGCAAATCCCGAGCGCTCGCAAGCGACCGCACCCACCCACATCACTTAAATCCATTAAAACTTATATTTAGAGACGATTTTTCTATAAAGAAGCTTAGCATTATAAAATCTATACAAAATTTTCTATCTTGTAGTCTTAACCTTAACCTTAACTTTAACCCATAAAAACATATATATAGAGACTACTTTTCTATGAAGAAAAGTTTGCTATTATATAATCAATATGAAGTACTCTATCCTCTAGTGCAATAAAAAAACTGTTAT
The DNA here is from genome assembly GCA_907164705.1 of Parnassius apollo. Lineage (NCBI taxonomy): Eukaryota > Metazoa > Arthropoda > Insecta > Lepidoptera > Papilionidae > Parnassius > Parnassius apollo. Next base: position 5,411,637 of record CAJQZP010000644.1, read on the forward strand.
CCTATGAATATTTATTTATAATCTACGTTCATTTTGTACGCCATTTTCGCGTAAATGTTATTGTGTTGATTTTTGGACTTTTCTAGTTTTTATTAGTGTTTTAGTATAGTGTTTTATTATGAAATTGTAATGAAATTTTTTGTGTGAATATAATTTATCTTTTTACGTAAATAATTTCGAGTAACATATATTGAAATAATTGTGATTTTACGATGCCGACATTCGCTTGGTATATTTTTTTTTGTTATCAAATCACAATAAAGTCTGTATGAAGTAAAACCTGACTTATGTATAGACCACAAGATAGAGAATTTTGTATAGATTTTATAATGTTATTTAATGGTTTTAAGTGCTGTGGGGGGTGCGGTCGCATGCGACCGCTCGGGATTTGCCGGGCGCATGCGACTGTATGGGATTTTCATGGTGCTTGAAGGGATAAGAAAGTGACCATATCAATTGGATGAACATATTACACTTACGTACTATAACTTAAGCACGTTTTTCCGTAAAATAACATATAAAATATTTTTAGAGTAATATTGGTATATATTATGATTAACACTCTCCGTGGTTTCGTAACTGCATTAGTTGAGCTTCGTATCAGTTCCCGCGTTTGTCCAACCGCATTTGACACATTCATTCCCAATCATCAATTATATATAGTGTCTCAAAGACGCCGGTTTTAAAGCGATAGATAAATTTTACGTATAAGGTTTATTAATTAAACATAATTTATTAGGCGATGCAAATTAATAGCTTTTGATAAAATTGTGTAGTCCTTAAAAGTAAATTGGGAGTAGGTTGTGATAACGGTAACAGTTTCGAGATTTTAATTACCTATAGTTGAAGAATAACTGCTAACGTTTATCATAAAAATTATCATAAATAGGGTAGGCAGGAATTCATAAATTTTGTGCACAAAATGGAACAGTTAGTGATAATGTTTGTGCTTTCACCCACGATGTTTTTTTCATATTCGTCGGACTGAGAGCTCATCTACATAAAAGGCCTGACTCATGATTAAGGTGAAGACGAAGATGACGTAATCGTTACGTTTTTAGTGGTGTGATTTTTAGTGAAGTGAGTCTAACTCCTTTCTAGTATATGGACCCTTGCTCTGATGGCTTAACTCAGTTTTATCAAACTTGGCAGTGCCTACCCCGAGCGCGGGTTATAGGTGATATCGCGGTATAGATGTATTTTCAAACTAGGGTTAAAAGATTTTCTTGGAGTATTTAGAAACTGCTGAGAAATGACAATCTTTGAATATATCGAAGTGGAATTATAATTATAAGCGACAGTAGCCTAATGGCAGGGCGCGGACCGCGAACTCAAAAAGGTCGTGGGTTCGAATCCACCATTCGACTACTGGCGTGAACCACTCGTAACACAAGCAATTTAAGCTTAACACGAGTGGTTAAGGGGAATATTAGTAATGTTTATAGCATTGTTAATATTCTTTTATTTAAAAAAAATTATGAATTGTAGTTTTACCAGAATTCGTACATTTCAAAGGTGCCCTCTGTGCAAGACAAAAATAAATAGGAACGACATTAACGTAAAAGGTGATGGAAGTATGGAAATATTGTGTGCACGGAAGAGAAATATAGAATGACAGGGCCATATGGTGTGCAAGCTAGATAGATAGAGTTTTTATATTTATATTATATAAGTAGGTTTATATTATGTTTGCCGCTCGCCATCAGTGTATGTGATTTCACACGTGGCTTCAAAACACTATGAAAAATAACTGCTTAGCTCGCCAATGTATCAGGGGTGCCGATCCGTGAGTGAAACTATCGTAATTTTTAACACGGGTGAGCCAAAGCGTTTTGTAGAAGCAACGTACCAAATTTCATACAAGTACGGCAAGTCGCGAGCCTGGCTCGTCAACACCGAAAACTAAATTATATATACTATCCTATTACTGGTTCCTTTGTCACCTTCATTTACAAAATATTATGACTATACATAGTTTTGACAACATGTACAATGTACCAAGCTGTACATCTGTGACACACTCGTTGTAATTTTTCCACTTGTATCAATGCGCGTACATCACATAAAATATATTCTCCCACACAATGACGGCGTCAATAAAAGAAATTATATTATACACGCAAAATTAAAAGTTAAAATAATTATAATTAATATTTCGAAGATATTTGAAGTCTGCCATGTGAAATCAGATGGACTGTGCACTCTTTCGTAATCCTTACTAGTATAAAAACATGTTGTTGAAGTTAACAGTTAACATCTCTTAAAACCTTAACCTAACACACTATGTTCAGTAATCTGAAGTGGCAAATGGCGAGGACAGAGAAAAATAACAAAAAATATTGAGGGTTTTCGCAGTCCTTCAACCAAAACTGGTTGGAGAAGCGAATGGACACTGCCAGTTCTACTCATGTACCAACAGCAAAATGTATCTCTTAAAACCTTAACCTAACACACTTTGTTCAGTAATCTGAAGTGGCAAATGGCCAGGTCAGAGAAAAATAACAGAAAATATTGAAGATTTTCGTAGTACTTAAGCCCAAACTGGTTAGAGAAGCGAATGAACACTGCCAGTTCTACTCATGTACCAACAGCAAAATGTATGTCTCCATCACTGGATTATTACAAAAAGTTAAAATTTCTTGCCTTGGAAAAAAGTTTTGTTTTATTGCAGTTTTAGTCATTCTAGGAAAAATATATTTCGTGATCGTCGCTTCTCTTCTTTTTGTAATTTTAAATGACACTTTTAGATTTAGATATAACTTGTTAATTGTGACATTTTGCAGGCGGATTAGTTATTATAAAAACATCGCACACCATTGAAATAACTCCGGTTTCAGCAACAAAGTTAGGAACACGAGAGGATTCTGTATTCGATCGATTTGTCCGAATTGGTTGAACCGATTAAAATTTCCCATATCTATTTAAAGAAATCACTCACTTAATGGGGAAAAATAGGGGATGAAGATGTTTACTCGTAAACTACTTAGACAACATTCTAGTTATTACCCTTTAAATTTAAACGTGGTAGAGCCACGCTGCAGCTATATTATGGTTGTAGCACAAATGTGGCGGCTCGACCGGGGAAGGACCACGCTCTCGCAGAATAACACCGTAAAATAGCAGCTTAATACTGCCGTGTTTCGTATGGTGAGTGTAGAGATCCGGAGACCCTTTTTTACTGGAAACGAGGCATTCTATCTTAGTCCTCAAGGTTGACAGCGTATTTGCGTTTTCATTCTTAATCGAGGATAAATGTAGATGTCTATGGGTCACAGCATCCACTTACCATCAAGTAAACTGTGTGCTCGTTTGTGACCCTTTGAAAAAGTTAATGTGTACTATGTACTAAAATTAATTTAATTTCTTTAAGCAAACAGAACGATATCTGTAAAAGTTAACAAGAATAGCAACACTCGACTAATAAGTCGTGTGACTCGGTAATTTTTTTCCGACGTCTGCAAAATATTACTTATTTGAGGCTATAAAGGGTTAGGGATAATGCAATAACCGTGTAATGGTTCCCATGGAAATATTCTCAGGATATTTATCATTTCAATCTTCAATCTCGTTTTAATGGTTTTAATAATTTATCGTAATAAGTTGAACACTAACTATGGTAGCTTAGAACATAATCGCTCGCCGTAAAATTTCATATTGTCCGATCAAACCGAGTTCGATTTCCACCGGCGCATTAAAATTGTTAGCACGATGAAGGAAGCCATCTTGAAGGAACTTACCAAAAAAGTTAAGTACACACAACCAAAGAAAACCCAACACCCACAAACATACACATTTTCGTATATTTACACGATCGTTTTTAATTAATTGATTTCTTCTTTTTATAGTGTCATTATTGACAACTTTTTAAAGAGGTTCATCGAACCACTCAGTACTTTAAAGACATCGTTCACTCCATTTAGGTTACGTATAATAAATAAGTCACAAACTATTTTAAGTTTAATTAGTAAATATACTCAAACGATATTATAGTTAAAACTACTTGATAATTCTTGCTATGAATTATATGGTAATAGATCACCACAGTAAATAAACAAGGCGCATGTTACATATTTTGTAGATATAGAACGTAACGTGAATTTTCACACGCTAAAACAATCGATAGTGAAGGTAACAGTACTTTAGCATAGTTCTTATTAAGTCTAGTATAACGAACGTTTATATCAATCTTCGACTATCGCGTGACTCGTTGACTATTGAATCGGTAGTTCTAGATTCAAATACTAATTAACAACAATCTGTGACTAGTGGATGTTCATGATGTGCCTTGTCACAATCCCGTTATAATTACCCATCACTAGCATTATACTAAAGAGACATCAACGCATAATAAGTAAAGTTCCCTTTTTGACGGTAAGTAATGCGAAAAATAAAGCCCACGTCCCACAGCTGGGCACAGGCCTCCTCTCATTTCTAGATGAGGTTTCAGGGCAAGGAAAATTCTGCCGCGCTGCTTGATTTTTGTTGGCGAACTTCAAATGTCTTCGTAATATATTTTTTTCTTATTTATAAGACATGCACGTTTCCCAAACAATGCCCTAAACGAAACCTTACCCCTCAAAAAGTGATAGTCACTGTTTGGTGTTCTATCGCCGGTGTGATTCATCACAGCTACTTACCAAACGGGATGAGCATTACTGCAGAAGTGTACTATGAAGAACCAGCTTTGGTCAAACGTTCGTCCCCGCTGCTCGTTCACGACAACGCGCGACCTCATACTGCACAACAGACGGTATCAGAGTTACAAAAGCTGGGGCTGGAAGCTCTCCGTCATCCGCCGTACGCACCAGACCATGCCCCGACTTGTGACATGTACAGACTTTTACTTGCGTAATAAAACAGAATCTCTTTTTTCAAGATTTTAACTTTTAGAAATTTTAACTTTCTGTAATAACCCAGTGATAAAGACAAACATCTTACTGCTGAAAGATAAGTATGAAAAAAATTATAAAAATTGATCAGTAGTCTGAAGAGACAAAGGTCCAGAAGTATAGCTCAAAGAACCGAGAACTATATTGACTACCAGACCGAAATTTTTCGCTACGAATCTATGGGGTTCAGCAGGGGACTTGTGATGGGCTGTAGTAGTGTAGTAGTAGTAGTGTGTAGTGGACTACCACTAGTTAATTACAAAAACACACAATGGGTGCGTTTGGCAGAAAAAAGCGCTAGCAAGCGCTTGTAAGCAAAATGGCGATCGTAAGCGGTAAGCGCTGTCAAATCGTAAGTAGCTATTTTCCTCTAGGACACGATGTTAGTTTTAACCGAGGAACCTAACCTAATTTAATTATATGTTTGTAAAGTATTCATATTAAATACTTACCAATCATGAATTTTTAATAACATGTATATGTTTATTCATGTCATTATATTACTTAAAACTAATATTGCACAAAACAACTTATAAACTCTACTTCAAAACAAACAAATTAAATAAGCAAAATGGCGGATTGTGTCAGCGCTACCGAAGTAGCAATCGTGTCCTGGCCGATAACTATTTCAGCGCTTATAAGCGCTTGCTAGCGCTTTTTTCTGCCAAACGCACCCATTGAATATTAATTTAGTAGTAAGTATAATACAGAATTTAAACCATGTAGTGGCAGTGTTAATATATCCACTACCACATATCGTCTCGTGGGTGTCGTAAGAGGCGACAGATGGAATCTAAAACGTCTTCCTGTAAACAACTCAATATAATATAAAACTACGGTTGCCAGTCCGCCGGCCAAGCGTTACCACTATGGCAAATCATCCCTAGGAGGAATGCTCTGAAGAATTGTTCGGATTAATCCCAGCCGCCAAATTTCATGAACGCACTACGCGGCAAACCTCCCGATACCATCCACACCATCTGGATGCTTTGCGGTCCACCACTGTACGTTTCACTAGGAGTTTTCTTCCGCGTACGACCTCTCTGTGGAATAGTTTACCATTAGCGATTTTTCCGGACCGATACGACCTGGGGACCTTCAAGAAAATAGCTTACTCCTTTCGAAAGGGTCGGCAACGCACCTGCAATTCCCCTGGTGCTGCGGTTGTTCATGGGCTGCGGTAGTCGCTTAACATCAGGTGAAAAGTATGCTCGTTTGACCCCTCTTCTATAAAAAAATGAGGCAATCTACAGGAGAGTCCTATGCTTATCAGTGGACTTTTATAGGCTGTAAAAATAATACAGTATATTACAAGTTTAGTTTGCAGTTAACATCTTATTGAAACGTATTAAAATGCATTGATCGTTAAACTAGCTGCGTCGAAAGCTCGCCGTCGCAGCTTTCAGAACGATAAAGACAATCGTTTTGCCTTTTACGCACGGGTTGCTATCCCGGTTCTAAAGTTTCAAGTTTTTTCTCAAATGCACGAGATATTTCCACGTTGACGCGCCATGGCAAGTGGTTAGTGTCAATTATAGACTACAGATATCCATAATAGTAAGACTAATCAAGAACAACTTAGACAGAAAATGTTCATCGCAAACTAATTTCTTCAACATTTTTGAGATACATTTACGGTGTCGATTTGATTGAAAGAAATATCGAATACATACGAGTATATATCGATGTTTCATAACGCATCCCATATAATCTTTGCAAGTACGTTACTATCTTGAATATTAATCTTCATTAGTAAAACATCATCATTAAGAAACGTTGAGATTTGTTTTTTTTACCATATACTTTCTTTTTTAATTGTATAAATTAAATCCCCAATTAATTAAATCTCAGACAGACGACACATTTCACGTCTTTCAATGTCAATAAATGTCTTTGACATTTTGACGAGGGTAATAGACCAATAAATCAATTTGAAATGAAAGTGAAAGCAAAACCAATACATTCGGAGATGAAAAATTTTACCGTCAAAGACGATTTAGGTAAATACTATCCTTTTCTGTTCCTGTAGATTATTCTTCATGTGATGCTTCTATGCCAGCCTATCGGTATTCTAGAGGATACAAATCTGGCATTGGTTTGTAATAGTTAAAAAATTACGTGTATCAATCGCCTCACTCATTTTTAAATCTATCCCATAGGTGTCGCAAAATCCACAGTGAGAAATGCCAAAAAGACTTCATAATTTCTGTTAGTAGACAATAATACCATCTTGCTTACGCTATACATAAAATATCGGGTGACAAGGAGCAACGTCAATTGCGGCAATTACGGCAGTAGAATGAGGAGATCTTTTTCGTTTGTAGACTTGAAAATACTTGAATGAAGAAAACAAGAAAAGTTTTATGACAAACACGCGTACAGCTTTCCTGACTTCCAAAAAGAGTTTTATAAAGGCCCATTTAGAATGAAAATGTTTTGAATTTGACATTTAGTGTGGACTTAAGCCACAACACCATCAAATTCATTATTTTTTATATACTCGTATTATTTACAAAAAACATGAAGAGCTTTTTAATCTAGGTAATGAATTTGTATTTGTATGTCATTATCAAAATCATTACAGACTCTCAAATCCACTGCTGAACATTGGCCTCCCCCATAGATGTACGGAGAATTTTACCACAGTGAGCAGGCAGGTGCACACGCAGTATTTTAGGTAAGGTACTACTGCCCATCTGCTGTTTCCTTCGATCAATAATACTACTAGATTCCCGGTAAGCGCTTCAAAAACGTCCCGAAAAATAAGACCACAAATACTTTTGTATTTGTATTTATTTTTATTGAATTTCAAATTAGTACGGTCCAATGATAGCCATTTTAACGAACATTGAAATGTAATACCGAGAATAAAATGGAGTAACCACGAAATTGTTAACATAATATTTTTAACCTCATCACGTAGACTTTAAGTTTCATTTTAGAATAAATATTTGTGTACTTATGACTTTTTATATTCAAGCAGTATCTTTGTCGGATGCCATAACTTAAATAAACGTATTTTGCAATGATATTTAAACTTTATGTTTGCGTGATAATTAACTGAAGTTAATAATATTTTTTATCTTTTTTCTATATTTCATAGTAAGAAATATAGATGTTTACGTGTGTGCAAACCTAGCCACTTGAGCGACTTATTTTTGTTCCTGATCCTTAACCTAGTATAATCATTGATCGAAGGCTGTTTCAGTTTGTTTCCGACAGTCGCGGTATAAATGTGGACACTCTAACGCTGCTACTACACTACACGGCGTATATTTGCGTGTTAATTTAGCCAAATAATGTTCTCATTAGCAACGTAATAAATTTTCGCAAATTAACGGTTTCTTTATTAATCATAAAAAAAATAACGATCTAAGTAATGTTAGTTACAAACCAGTATTATAATATATTCTCATTAAGAGCAATATTTTAACACAAAAATTATGTTTTTACTGTTATACTGTTATTATCCTAAACTGCTTTAAAACTAATTCACGCAATTATGAGTCTTAAACATGAATAGTAATTAGTATTTTATTAGTAATGCTAAAGTGGTGACTAATAGTTTAGCTACTCGTGATGTCTGAAAGCACGGGTACGTGTAAAAGGTTTTAATTGTGTTTTAATTACGGAGGTCGATAACGCTCTACCTTCAATACGGGACTTATCCCATATCCTCTTAAAGTCAAGAGTTAATTTAACAGGTTTTGTTCTTCTTTAGCTAAGCAAACGTTACACGTAACGTATGACGAATTTTTTTTAATATTTTTTCTTAATTGTTTTAATATTGATCAATTTGGTAGTGGTGTAGGAAAATGTTTGATCTATCGTATGCCATTGACACCGCTTCGAAAAGACGATGGTAAGTTACTGATAAGTTAGTTAATAATCTTATAGTTTTATGTATAAGTTTGAAGTAAATACTTCGTAAATCTTTTAGAGTACTATGTAAAAGGTGATAATCGATCGCTAATCCACCACAGACTCTGTCTATACAGTAAATCTGTTCTCACTGCAATTCCATTCATGCTTCCATTACAGCTTTTAAAAGTCCACTGCCGAAAAAAGCCCCCCCCCCCACGTATGGCCATATATGGGTCATTACACAACAGATATATAGCTTAAAAAGTGAAACTTGTCACTTGACAGAGTTTCATTTAATAAAAAAGTATTAACATCAAACCCTACATTGTTTGTGTTTACATACTAACCAACTCACAGGAAATTAAAAAAGACTATATTAAGGTCCCTACTTTATATGGTGGATATGGTATATGTCGTAATAATCAGGCATTCCAGGAAATGGCTGTTATATTTCCAGGTGGAACTTTGGCGTTCCTTCTGTAGTGGCGCTGTAAGAATATTCGCTACCACAAATCGTAAGAGGCTAAAGAGGAAAATTGAAACGAGAGATGGACAGCGGCATCTACCTGATAACAGCTCAAAATAATACAAACTGCAGCTACAGCCCGTCTGGCAAGCGTGGCAACTATGGCAAAACACTTCCAATCAGACTAACTTTGGGGGAGGACTGTCTTCACTGGTAAAATTTTATAGGCTGTTGTGGATTAGAATAGATATCGGAGCACCATATATACATAGCCGTGGTAGCTCAGATGGTTAACGCTCGCTGTTAATATAACAGAACGCGAGTAACCCCGGTTCGATCCCCGCCGGCACCAATGAAATTTTTAACTGCAATTTTAACTGCTGATTTACCACGTGCTCGGCGGTGAAGGAAAACATCGTGAGGAAACCTGCATGTCTGAAGAATAAGAAAAAAAAATTTTTCGAAGACATGTGAAGTTCGCCAACACGCATTGGGGCAGCGCGGCGGACACTTCCTTGCCCTAAAACCCTCTCAGAAATGAGGGGAGGCCTGTGCCCAGCAGTGGGACGTAATATAGGTTGTATTTATATCGGTGCACCATTACGTAGTATTAACGTAATCGCGACTGCTGACCGTAAGGTCTCACGTGTGAATCCCTAATTATGCTAAAATCTAAAATCGAAAAGTATTGGATTTTCATTTAAAGAAACTCAGCAGCCCGAAATCAGCAATTTAGCGGTGTTTTACCCTCATGTTGCGCTTGAACGCTCTCCGATCGTATCGAATATCCGTTCCTAAGACTAGCAGAGTGCAAGAATAAAGTGCACATGTGCTTGCGCACATACTCGTGGCTAGTCTTCGTTGAGACTGGCCGTCAAGAAAGACATTATTCTACCAAAAAAAAATACTTAAAATTTTAAATTAAGAACCTATATATTTACGGAAGTTGAAAACATGATGTTTTGATCAGAATACGTTGTCAAATTTATAATGATAGTTTATAATTTGTAATGTTCAACCATAATACTTAAAGTTCAATAAACATAATATTATTCCTCGCGATAGCTTACGACCTACATAAGGAGGAGCTTTAAAATAGCTTCTAATAAATTATGATCAATTACCTCCACTCAACTAAATTACCAACGTAGCAATCAAATGACGTAATATTTAAGAGAGAAAGCGGTCATATTGAGAAGAGGCCAATATGGTCTGGGTGGCCAACGTGAGGAAATGTTGGTTATACGTTATCGGCCACTGACCATTCACTCCAGCTTAACGACTACGCCCATCTATTACATTTCCCAACGAGTCGAGCACAGTTGTATTAAACAGTCCATGATGATTCTCGTGCCGATAGATGAAAGTATAGAATTTTCGCTAAAGTATATCTTTTAAACTTTAACAATGATATTCTTTAATGTAATATTTCAGAGTTAAAAGCTCGCTGAGTGACTGATAAAAAAATCAAGTGAGGAATTGAATATGTATTCATAATAATCTTTTTTGGCTTTTAACTTTTAGGGTTTTGTTTATGTTCGACCTTTTAATTATGTCTGATTGTTTTTTGTCATCGTTCGCCACAGTATTAAATCTTCTCGTTTTTGGCGAATGAGATACACATTTTGTAGTGTATTTTCTAGATATAGGTATCCATTTTATGATGATCTTTAAGAAATATTTCCTTAAAGAATAATAACCCCTAGACCAGTGTTCCTCTAAGAAGCTCGGTAACAAAATCTTACCTGAAACATTCTACCATTTACATGTTGTCTTGAATCAAAAAATAATCATTAACAATATATATATATACATATATATATATATATAATAATATATATATATATATATATATATATATATATATATATATATAATAATTAATATAACTAGGACTAGCAATCGCTGGTATTTTAACTTTAAAATCTATTCGAGAAAATCTACACAACGGAACCCTGGCTTAAGTTACAACACACACTTGATTTTTTGAATACTTTGATTTTTTTCATTATCTCAAAAGATTAATATCTTAAAAGATTAACTCAAAAGCTTTCATGTGAATATTGAGAAATGACACGGATCATTAGAGCGACGATAAAAAATATGAAGTACAATCGTCTATTTTGCACGTGCCTTACATACATAAATTGTACAAGGAAACATCCAGAATATTCATAGACTGTGAAGACAATTGTTTCGAACAGAATTTGAACACGCACTGTAGCGATGCGACCAAACAACGAGTCGAGCACAGTTGTATTAAACAGTCCATGATGATTCTCGTGCCGATAGATGAAAGTATAGAATTTTCGCTAAAGTATATCTTTTAAACTTTAACAATGATATTCTTTAATGTAATATTTCAGAGTTAAAAGCTCGCTGAGTGACTGATAAAAAAATCAAGTGAGGAATTGAATATGTATTCATAATAATCTTTTTTTGGCTTTTAACTTTTAGGGTTTTGTTTATGTTCGACCTTTTAATTATGTCTGATTGTTTTTTGTCATCGTTCGCCACAGTATTAAATCTTCTCGTTTTTGGCGAATGAGATACACATTTTGTAGTGTATTTTCTAGATATAGGTATCCATTTTATGATGATCTTTAAGAAATATTTCCTTAAAGAATAATAACCCCTAGACCAGTGTTCCTCTAAGAAGCTCGGTAACAAAATCTTACCTGAAACATTCTACCATTTACATGTTGTCTTGAATCAAAAAATAATCATTAACAATATATATATATATATATATATATATATATATATATATATATATATATATATATATATATATATTTATATAACTAGGACTAGCAATCGCTGGTATTTTAACTTTAAAATCTATTCGAGAAAATCTACACAACGGAACCCTGGCTTAAGTTACAACACACACTTGATTTTTTGAATACTTTGATTTTTTTCATTATCTCAAAAGATTAATATCTTAAAAGATTAACTCAAAAGCTTTCATGTGAATATTGAGAAATGACACGGATCATTAGAGCGACGATAAAAAATATGAAGTACAATCGTCTATTTTGCACGTGCCTTACATACATAAATTGTACAAGGAAACATCCAGACTATTCATAGACTATGAAGACAATTGTTTCGAACAGAATTTGAACACGCACTGTAGCGATGCGACCAAACAATCACTACACTATGAAAGCATAAAACAAGTAACAAGATTCTTACTCCAATAAAAGTCAAGAGATGAAAGTTTTACAATGCACCTTATGATATTTCGTCAATCGAGTCATGATACTGTGGCAGTGGTGGGAAAAGGGGAGATCTCCCGCCGGGCAAGGTGTTCTGCCCGGGGAGCGGCTCACACTCCGTGTGATAGTTCGGAGATGTTCTATATACTGTTTATGATTCGGAATGTTGATAGCGTGATTTAGGCTTCGGTGTATTTCGCTTGTGGCGCGACGACAGCGCTGCCACATCACCCCCCTGCTCAGACCGGAGGTCGATAGTGCAGTCGAGTTGTCGACGAATGTCGAATGTGGCAAGTGCCAGGAGATTGCCTTGTAGTCTGTGGTGAGTCGAGAAGAAGGCAAGTAATCTGCGAGAGAGCCGTGCCGAACACTGTATGGCGCAGAGAGTAGCTTGAAGGAACAGGAAGCATTATTATTCCAGTGCTGCGATGAACCTTATGAAGCTAGATGGCTTGCAGGATATGAAGACTGCAGACGATATCTGCTCGGGAGCGAATGGGTGGGGTATTTTATGACGATGATGAAGCTTGACGTTTCCGAAGGTTGTTTGGTTGCGTGTTCAGATCACGTCGGGGTCACCATTGTGGCAGTGGTGGGAAAAGGGGAGATCTCCCGCCGGGCAAGGTGTTCTGCCCGGGAAGCGGCCAACACTCCGTGTGATAGTTCGGAGATGTTCTATATATTGTTTATGATTCGGAATGTTGATGCATTTCGCTTGTGGCGCGACGACAGCGCTGCCACAATATTGTCCTGATAGTGGTGTCACCACATTCCGTTATACCAGATGTATACCCAGATAGGAGACAGGAAACAGATTCGAAGGTGTTAACATTGATCGCCATTCAACCCGCCAAACATGGTGATTACAGCAGATTCTTCCTGTAGTGAAAGAGGCGCTTATACACTCGTTATCTTGTAATTTGTTGTTTGATGTTGATTATGATGAAAACACTACAGACAAACTTCTTGAAGTAAATAAAATTCTGAACACAATAAATTAAACTCAAGCTTTGTAAAAGAAAACTTAAACTCCTAGATTGGCTAATTAAAAAAAATGTTAAACAGGCTGCGAAAAAGGACAAAATTTATTATAATTGTTGATTAACGCTTAATTATTAAGAAAATTATCTCTGTAGCTTTATGTTTCTATTATATTTTAATGAAAATATACAGAGTAATTTTAAGCAGTTATTTTTTTATTTAGGTCGCTTATTTTAGCGTACTACAACCTAGAATAAATCGATTTGTTTTATATTCTTTATAAAATGGAACAACTTTGAAACAACTTGTGTAAAAGTTCAAACAGAAATAAAGTACACAGAATTCTGCTTCAAGTCTTTTTATTGTAAGACCGACTAAGCCCGAGCCTTCCGTCCAGTTGTATATAGGTGTTATCTTATCCGAACAAGGATTTACTACCACGAATGACATATCTGCTCACATTTGCATGTTATAACCCGTTCAACTAATAGTGTTTGAGATAAGCTTGTTACCTTCCACAATATTTATACTGATACAATTTACAACACAAGTATCTCATCAATCATTAAGTAGGATTTATTGGTGTAATAAGTTATAAATTGGGTTTCGGATAAACTAAACTGTAAACTGAATTCACTCTTGTGTCTATGTGTGACAAAAACACGATAAATGTGTATGCTAGTATGTGCGTGTGGTTTTATACATCTCTCATCTCAGTGGTTATAAATATCTCTCCATGCTCACCACGCTGGGCTGAGTGCATGACTGCAGACCTGAAACCTTTACACTAACAATACAACCCAGAAACTATCTGTGGGATTTAGATTCAGCGTCTCTCAATGGTTTTAGTATCATCAGTATAGCTTATTCTGTCCATCAACAGGATGCACCACGTGTAAGGGAACCTTCCTTTTGAACAAAAAATAACAAAATATAAAAAAGAACGTTAAAATCGAATTCAAAATACTAGCAGATTTATTATGCGTGATTTCAAGATATCAAATTTCAAAATATCTCTCGGTATTATATAGGATGCTTTTCGGAGGGTTTGCACAGGATTTTCTTGCGTTAATTCCTCCCTGCCTTTTCCATCGGACAACGAGGCACTCGGCCAGTCTCCGCGCCTTCGTTGTTGTCATACCACGTATTCAAACCAAATGGTTTGCTTTTCCGTTCGTAATGCGTACAGCGAAAGAGTAAAATAATTTCCCAGTACCTGCCTTTCTAGTTTCCAACCTAGAGTATATTGTGTCTTGATTTCAAAGTGATTAAGCTTTTGTTAAGCTCAGTGCGTTTTACCACATTCAACTGCATCACCACTTACCATCAGGCGGGATAGTAAGTCCAGCACTGGCTTATAACAGCAAAAAAATTAAAATTACATTACTCTTTAAGTTGATGTGCAAAATTAGTGCAAATTATATGTCGATAGTTTTAGTATCGACGAATATTCGAATATGCAATACAAAAATGTAAATAGTCTACGCAGTATATTTTGAACTAAAATTTCATTAACTTTACGAGTTAAAATACATATAAATATATTTTAATGACCATTGATAAGCTGTATGTATCTCATATATCTATCAAACTCGTGAAGTATTTTAAAATTATACAGGGGCGAGGTGATACCGTGAACGCAAACGAGTCTTAAATATATCTTAGAGTTCAATATTGATCGAAAGTGAAATGCCTGTACTAACAGCTTAAAGATACGGTAATAAATTAGGAGCATTGATAAATATTTGTCTCTCAGTAAAAATGTAGCTCTTACAACCTCTTGTATATTTACATAATATGTAACTGATGTTCTCAGATATACCACGTAAAGATATTATTGATATTTTTAAAGTAATATTAAATTCTAACTTTATGAAAAATATTTGTCTCTCGATAAAAATGAAATTCTTGCAACCTCTAGCATATTTACATTAAAAATTATGTGATATTATTATACTATATAAAAATATTACTGACATTTTAACGTCATATTAGATTCTAAGATTGTTCTTTGTTTCCATTTTCATCTGTGTAGATCGAATCTATTATTTTAATTTTACATATTATAAATTATACAGTCGAAGCGAACAAAGTAACTGTCGCTCACTGTTGACTTCCCCTCTAAAAGTTCTAAGTTGTCATTTAAATGCTGACATTTAATACCAATGATATGGAATAAATTAATTATAAGCGATTTTCTGAATTCAAAATTATTATGGCTTCCGATAGGCGGCAAACCAGCGACGTACAACAGCGTCAAAAGTGTGAAGTTTCTACGATCGCAAATCCTCGAATTTCGGTCACGTCTACGCAGGATAGGATTATATTAGTGCACGACTGGATTATAGTGTGCTATATAGTGGATTATATTAGTGCACGAGTGGATTATAGTGTGTTATATATTGGATAATATTAGTGGACGAGTGGATTATAGTGTGTTATATAGTGGATAATATTAGTGTACGAGTGGATTATAGTGTGTTATAAAGTGGATAATATTAGTGTACGAGTGGATTATAGAGTATTATATAGTGGATAATATTAGTGTACGAGTGGATTATAGTGTGTTATATAAGTGGATAATATTGGTGTACATGTGGATTATAGTGTGTTATATAGTGGATACTATTAGTGTACGAGTGGATTATAGTGTATTATATAGTGGATAATATTAGTGTACAAGTGGGTTATAGTGTGTTATATAGTGGATAATATTAGTGTACGAGTGGATTATAGTGTGTTATATAGTGGATTATATTAGGACAGAGAAGCACTCTGTTATCACTAGCAGTTACAATATTGCACGTGTGTGCAATCACAGAAAGAAGAAGACACACAGAAGCATCCCTGTGTTTGCGCATTCTATTCCCTATATTCAACCTTAACCTCGCACTCTCCGTCCGATGAAAAGTCAATCCGACACATCCTTAGAGAAATCAGACCGAACTAACACCGGACACTTCCTGACTCTCGGCCGCTACTAAGAATTGACAGAAAAACCCAAAAACTGATTCCGTCGCGCTTACCAACATTATACCAATGTTGGTAAGCGCGTATAACCAACATTATACCAACTCGAGGCTGTAACTACTCATGTAAGCTACATAATCTTTAAATAAAATTATAGATACGGCCTATATACGTCATAGGCATAGGCCTCCTCTCATTACGGAGAGGGTTTTAGGGCGAGAAAATGTCCGCCGCGCTGCCCCAATACATATAGGCGAACTTGACATCATATCTTCGATATATTCTTTTTATGTTTCATCATGACGTTATCCTTTACCGCCAAACACGTTATAAATCAAATTTAATTGTTACCGGCGGGGATCAAACCCGAGTTGCTTGCGTACTGTGAAATTTACAGTGAGTGTTTAGCCCCTGAGCTACCTAGGCCGTTATATAACGGGACTAAAATATTAAATTCACAAATTATTACTTAAGTATAAAACCATACTCAGTATACTGTCGTACTAATATCGATCGTAACTCCCTAACATATGATTTAAGCAGACAAATTGTTGCCATTTATACGTATTCGGTTCCTCTGCAACTCATTTACAATTATTCTCGCACGTCCTGTCTGATTGCATTCGCTTTCCCGGTATTCACAACTAATAAAGCGGCATCAGATCGGTTAAATTAGCTATGCTAATGCCTTATAATAAGCAACTGAGAGGTCGCGATTAATTCGAAAGGTACACAGTAGTGTACTATTTACCACAGTAATCTAATGGAAAGTTGCAAACTCGGAGAGTCGCGGGTTCAAATCCTCTATTCGACTGCCGTGGTGAACCATTCTTTCGCTAACAAGCTTTTTTAAGCTTATTTAGACTGGCTAACGGAAGTATTAGTATAGTTATAAACGTTACTATTATTCTTTTTCCTAAAACAATAAAATAAAAGGTATACAACTATAGTATATGTAGCTTAAACTCAAAGTCGTAACGTCGAATCCGTCATTCAACTACTGTCATACATATAAAAAATACCTTTAATTCTCAATAAGACTTTTTCGTAAATTACTGGTGAAACCAGCAGAGAGAGTAACTTAATATACATGGGTTGGGGTGTTTCGTAACCATTCCTTTTAAGTCTTACTCAAGTACCTACTTTAAAGCCTACTTAGATAGATATACGAGAATACGTATGGCATTGCTAATATTTTTATTTAAAATAAATATGATAAATATGAAAATAAGTCACAATAATATTTTTAAAGGCTATTGTAATTTTGGCAGTTTATATTAAAATTTTAATAAACGGAATGGATTTATAGTAAAAACTCGAACTACTTGGCCCAATTTAAATCGGTAGTTTGTTTTTGCTCCATTTATAAATTTTAATCTTTTTACTTATACAAATTTATTTGTTATTTATTGAAACAGAAAGTTATTACTACAGTAAACAACGTACTGTTTATTAATTCGCCAGATGTGAGGTATTTGATTCGCTGCTTTAAATATTTGCTTTACTGCTTTGAATATTTAGCTTGTACGTAATAACCTGACGGCAATAATATAACTAATTTAAGCTATATTTCATGTACAATCATATGTAGACTCTCTCGATGATCTAGTGGTCGTAAACATGTCAGGAAGTTGGTGGTGTTCCAACCTCGTACTTCAGAAAGCACACAAAGTCGTCGATCCTGCGCCTGATCTGTCTTTGGTTGTGTCAGATTGCTGTGAACGAATAGAATTCACCTGCGTTTGCACGCACATATCTGAACCATTATCATCTTGTACCTGTGCAATCGCGTTTATAACAAAAACACTTTTTAGATGCTTGTATTATATATAATGTTTCAATATTTTCAATATTATGTATGCATTCTCTTACGAAATAAGTCAAATCTTCATTATTTATAAAACTACCAAAGGTTTAAATTAACTTTAATATCTTTTATATACTTTTTTCATAAAATTATTAGCTAAAAAAACATAATTCAATAAAGTTATTGTATCAACTTGTATCCATAAGCAACTATAATTAATCTGTAAAAGCTGTTTTAAAATCGCAAAAGATTTCTTATCTGACATCCATCATAGATTTTATCTAGCAGCACTATTTAATACAATGTCTTAAAAGCGTTAGATGCATCGCACGATGAGAACCAATGAGCTTAAGAGTCGAACGTAAATAAATAACAGCATCTTAACCAACGGGTCCTCAAATTGACTCATATCTAACCATTTTGAAATCCGCACTTTATACATGCGAAATCTTTATAATATTCGTATAATATATGTATTCCTTTATTATCTATGGTTGTTGATAAATCATAAATATATGGTGGCATCTTTTCTCATTTAAGATTCCATCTGTGTTGTGATGATCTTCGAGCCTATTTCGGCCGACTAGCAACAGCATCCACCGTATTACAGTTTGAAATGTACGAAAGTTAGTATAACAGGGTGGTGATGCTATGGGTTGACTGGTAGAAAATGCCTCAAGGCATTAAATCTGCCCTTTGTATTCTTTTATTTTAAGAAATGCAATAAAGTATAAATAAATAAAGAAGGTGCGAGGTATTTCATCTTATTCCTTAGTAAAATCGCTTTAAAATGTAATAGTCAGCCTTCTGCAACCAATCTCCAATAAAGAAGTTTACATCTTTACTTGGCATTGCAGTAATGACTGGAATAGTCGCTGATACTGGCCATCAGGTAACTGTTAACAATCATTTCCAGTTTTATATAAAAATGTATGGAAAGTATAATATCTATTGATTTTTTTATGTAAACATGAAACAGGCAAGAGACTAGCAAGTAAAAGCTTTAGTATAAGCTTTTGTGAATAATATTAGAAAACTTGCAATAACACTGACTTTTACTTTTCTGAAAGCGATTTTACAATAAAACCGTAAAATTAAGTCTTAGATAAGTCGACGAGTAACGTTATAGTAATGGACGATCTTTAAATTGGTTCCCAACGAGTGGTCAAGTAGCTCTCATGTTACTAATGCTTCGCTAAACAAACTCGAGTCTGGAAGTACAGTTTATTGCTCCTGTGTAAAATGGTATTATAGTATAGTGTCTTCAAAGTTTAGATATTTCACGATAACCGACCGACGTAATCTATTGCGAACCGTTTCCGAGCTTTCGTGATTGTTTCCCGACATTTATTTTTTTGTTACCATGTCACTATTAAAAATTATTTTATGAATCTGTAGATGCTTTTTACTTTTATAAAGATATTACAATTATTTTGTCAATAAAATTTCAGTAAAATCTTAGAGTAATTACATATATTCATATACAAGTAAAAGAAAGTAAAATATTTATTTTGTCATTAAAAGAAAAACATATATTGAACAACATACATCGATGTTTATGCAATTATTTAAAAAATTTAAAGTACACATATACAACGTATAAACGTAGTAATACTCAACAAACATGAAAAATGTGCCAGGGATAATATTTATCTTCCTCAAATAAATAATTTTGAATAGATGTCGTAAGAAAAACGTCTTTTCGCGATAATATTTGAAATTGTAAATAAAAACTCCATTCCACAAACGAAAAAGTTCTGAGCATTTTTTATTTTTTATTAAAACTGGGACAAGCCCAGCCGCAGTTAATTTCGGAGTACTGTTGAGAGTCAATACATCGAGCTTTCATTACAACAGCCTATTTGTTTTTCAAATTATATTATGAAGGGAATATAGAGCCCGTAGCGTGTGTTAATTAAAATAAACAATTTGCAAATAACTGAGAATAAACTATCTAAAGAAATTGAATTTGAATAACATAATATTTACCAAAAAAAACTTTTTTTGTACTGGCTACTTATATTCCTTAGGAAGTAGCGAACCTGACAATTTAATTAAAACAACACTATTAAACAACGTTTTAATACACATATTATTTTTTAAACTTTTTTGTGCGGCTTAGACAATCAATATAATATTCTTTATTGTCACAAATATGCATTAAAAAATTACATAGATTATATTGAAGGTACAATAGGCGGTCTTTCGCCCTAGAAGCGATTTCTTACAGACAACGTTTCTGCGCAAAGAACTGTTGTTTATACAGCGAATTGCGAATAGGGAAGGTGTACATAAATTAGAAAATTCAGTAAAAAGAAAAAAATATAAAAACACATAGGTATTTTAGATACAATTAAGGACGATAATTATGGTAGGAAATATTAAAACTCCAAGTAATAAGCTTTGAGTAAATTTTTAAAGGAAAAAAAGACTGAGCACGTCGAATATTTATAAAGGCAAAATGTTTCACAAGCGTACAGCTGTAACCGAGGATGATTTATTACTTATTTATAATACTGAGGGAGTGGAGTATATGTAGCTTAATTTAATTAAAGTCAATATTAGTAGAATAATACTATAGTGCTTGAAATAAAAAGATTTACTAACCGACTTCAAAGAGAAGGAGGTTCTCAGTTTTGAGTGTATGGTTTTTTGTATGTATGTTACGCGATATCTTCGCGGATTGTGAAACGAATTTAATAATTATTTCTTAATTAAATAGGCTTTACCTCAAGGATAGTTCCCCTAAATTTTAAGAAAAAACTCTGCCCCCTATTGTTTAAGAAATTTTAATATGTATGAAATCTTCACAAATAAAGAATTTAGAAAAAATTTTGAATGATTTTTTTTTCTTAAATAGCTTATACTACAAAGGTAGTTCAATATAAATTTGGAGAAAAAATACGATATAATAAAAAATGCAATTTAACAACTACTTTTTTAGTAATTTGAAGTCTGTTTTTACTTTTTGTTAAGTTATAATTATTTAATATTCTACGTGGACTACTTTTAAGTTTATAGAAATTTAAATAAATAAGCAATTATAATATTCATATCAATATTGAAATTAAAATATTGTAAACCCTATTTTGTGGTAATAAAATTTATAATTATTATTAATAATAATAGGGCGAGAATTCGTGATATAAGAAAAAATATAGGTCGCAAGACGTACGATTAAGAAAGAAATGCTTTAGGTGGTTTGGATACATAAAAAGCATGCACGAGGAAAGAGTGATAAAGCAAATTTATGCTGCAGAAATGAGTGGCAGAGTCGGCAAAGGACGCGCTAGACAAATGTTTATCGTCCAAATTAGCGATCTAATGACGATGGACCGAATAAAGAGTACCATTAATCTACGAGCATGTATTCGTGTATGAGGGTATGTAAAATAAGTGAGAGAGGTGTGTTAGTATAATGACAAATGGAAGCCTACATGGAATGAGAGTTTATTTATGTTATGTTTTGTCATACTAAGTTTTATTATAAACAAAATTAAATAAATATCAAACATTGGCTGTAACTTTTCAAATGCTTTTAAATATTTTCCTGCTTTTTACAAAGTCTCTGCTTATTAGGACGGACGGATGAAAAACACTACTAAAGTTTTATATAATCAGGAATAAAATAAACTATTTAATTTTAATTTTATCATAAGTTGTCCGAATGCATTTGCAGGTACAAGTCATTTATAAAAAAAATATTTACTTGTTTGTTTTTTTAATAGAAGTAATGGTCATAAACGGGCACACAATCCACCTGATGGTAAGTGGATACTGTCGCCCATAGATATCTACATTTGTCCTTAATTAATTATCAAAACGCATTTTGCTCATAGGCACTCTCTTCTTTCTTCCATCATCGGACCACCAGACGCTCGGCTGGTCTCCAGTGCTTTGTTGTTGTCAAACCACGAATTCGAACCAAATGGTTTGATTCGTCGATCTTTTTACGTACAGCAAATGAGTGGAATAGAGTGCCAGCAATTGTCTTTCCTTCCGATTATAAAGATAATGTCTTTAAAACAAAAGTCAATAGGATTTTGTTAAGCTAAAACAGTGCGCTTTATCAACTTCGGCTGCATCATCACTTACCATCTGATGGGACAGTACAAAAATTGCTTGTAAAAAGGGTTTGGTCACGAAAAAAGTTTCTTGTTACTAACCCCATGAAACAACCGTATTGTGGTGCTATTATACGTCAGTATTCCTTCTCCGATCGAACCGGCCTATTCGTGCTATAACTATAGTTCGCTGCAACCTGATTTTACTATGAAATTTTTTTGTTGAAAAGGAGTCATAAACGAGCACAGAGTCCACCTGATATAATTGGATGGCCTATAGAAATTTACATCTATCCCCGATTAAGAATCAAAATGCAGAAGCGTTGTCATTTCTACTAAGATGAAATGCCTGATTTTAGTAAAAAGGTTCTATGGTTCTATTTACTCATGGTATACGGTGAAAGCGAGGTCTTTCCCCGGTCGAGCCGAGCCATTCGTGCCACAACTATAATATGGCTGCAACATGGCTCTATCACGTATAAAATAAATAAAAGTTGGTTGTTCATCAATTTGGCTCCAAGTAGCCTAATTTGCCTTTCACAATTGCTCAGTTTATCTCCCGTCGTACACGCTATTGTGCTGCTTGGAATTATTATTAAAATATGTATTAATTTTGTTTACGGCCGCTAATTCGAGTAATGTGTTACAGGTCGCCGCTACACATTCTAACTCTCACTGCCCGTGCACCACTAACACACTCGTGCACGCGCGGAAACCATCTCCGATTATAGTTAGTGACCAAACGACTGTGTTTTGTGAGACATACTACACGTTTTTTATTTATTAAATATTTGTTTGTGTGTGAAATAAATAAGATTATTAATAATTAGTAAATGTAAAATAAAAAATAAAACACTTACTAGTGATATATTTGAGCAATAAATTAACAAAACGTAAATATGCTTAACAAAAAATAAAATAAAACACATATTCCAAAAATATTAAAAACTTATTCAGTATTTCTTATAATATTGAAATTTCATTCGTTCATTCGTTCATTATAATTAAGCGGTTTACTAGTTACTAAATATGTTCCTCAGTATTGAACCACCTTATAATTTTATTGCAGCGAGTTCGCCAACAATGTACACGTAAAAACTTCTTGTTAAATAATTTTAATCCTAATCAATAAATGTGTACAATGAATTAAAAAAATAAGTATAAAACCAATAAGATAAATTGTTCAATCTAACGTTATTTTTTTTCGCTCAATTCTAAGTTAAGGTGCAATTTTAAAGATAGAGTTTATTTTGCATTAGAAATGACTACGTGAGTCACTCAAATCATTTCGGAAAACTAAATAAAAGTCTTTGGACAAATTTCTTATTACAAAATGCATTAAAAGAACTCTTGATCAGCATATAAAATTTCATGAACCAATTTGAAAAATAATTATTCCATTCCGACTCAGACACCTGTTTGACGACATGCTTGAACACTGCCAGCGATTTTTCAGCTATGGAAACTATATCCCTTACAGCTGAATTTTCATTTTAGGGAATAAAAAGAAGACACACTCTACCAAATTAAAGCTAAAAGGAGTGTGACCCATAAGCTTTTTTGTTATAGGATATAAGCTATTGTTATAAGCTATTTTATTATAGGATAAGAATGACAAACGAGCACACAGTTAACCAGATGGTAAGTGGATGCTACGAATCAAAATTCGGATGCGTTGTCACCCGTGAGGACTAAAATGGAATGTCTCGTTTTCAGAAAAAAAGGGTGTACGGTTCTCAACCCTCACCATATAAAACATAGCAGTGTTAAGCTGCTGTTTTACGCTGGTTTTTTGAGAGCGTGGTTCTTCCCCGGTTGAGTCGTGATACAACTTTACTACTAATGTAGCTGCACTATGGCTCTATAACGTATAAGTATATATTCAACATCGATGCTACTTCGACTTCATAAAGAAATCAACAACAGATACCCCTCCAAAGTAAATAAAGCCGCGGTCAAAATGTCCCATATGCTTCGTGCTCGCATTACTTTGGTGGGCGTTGGTCAGATTTGAAACCGCCAAACCGACTGGCATTTTGTTTCGAAAACTTATTTTTATATTTAAAATTTACCACTTGTAATAATTTCGTAAACATGCCGAAAGTAGCCTGTTTTGAATTAATTAATCATGTCACGGCACGATTCCACGCAGGCCTGCTTTTAAGTACTATACACTTCACGCAAAAGTGTTCATGTCCGCTGAATCTCTTCGTACGTGAAATCGCTGCAGAGAAAATTTTCATTAAAAGAGTAGCCCTTTTATTTATTTTTTCCGCTAATACGTTTCCTTTCATAACAGCTGTCAAAGGACTACCACTTCTTACTTCAGTTCTCAGAATTAGTTTACTGTGCTGAAATTTGATAAAACAGCTGTATACGGTTGCCTTATCATATATGCCATCTGAAATCCAAACTATGTGTTCAGTTTTAAGCGACATTTAAAATCAAAAAATCAACGCGCGAAAATTTTCTCGATACAGATCAGTTTTTTAATGAACCACAATAATTCAATTCAGCTCGTAAAAATTTATATGGAAATTTGAAATTGGAACTCTCTTCTTTTTACTTGTAAATAATTGTATTATCTAATAATCATTTATGTAATAATTCATGTATGAGATATTGTATAGTTATAAATTATAACTATACAATATCTCATACAAAAAAAACCTTTTTTTCCGAGCACTTCTGAGTGATCTATCGTATTTAATATTTGATGTATTTTATATAATTTACAATTTTTTCGTTGTATCTATGTCCTCGCGGGTTCTAAAATATTAAATTAACATCAATTTAATTTCAGATTTCAGACATAGATTCAAATTATGAACTACGTCCGTCAGTAACTCTTTAAAGCTGGTAACTATAGCAGGAGCTAAAAAGATTCATTGCATTTTGCATGAGCATTAGATTTCGCTACAATATATTGTGTCACTCTATTATTTTGAATGCGTCATGCTCTTGATTAGCTTTCATATCTTAGCTGATTGTAAGTTAGATATATAATCTTACAGCTTGGTTAACTTAAAAATATTTATCAATTTTTTTATATCAGAGAACTATTCCTGCTTAAGCTGGTGGTTTGCCATTAATCTCGTAAAAACATATAAATTAATTTTTCGTAAACTTTTTTTATTAACTATCGGTAAATTGTCTTCAACTGGACAATGATATAAGTAAATATATAATATATATATATATATATATAGATATATATATATATATATATAGTTAATGAATTTAACATCTGCAATAAAATGTGTAATAATATGGACCTCATAACAAAATAAACACTATCAATCCGTGGTACGATAGCCGCAGCGTTCTGCGGCATTTTGCGGACGCCGCCGAAGTACCGCTTCAGCGATTTCTTTAGTTTTTTTTTCAAGTGACGTCTTGGATTTCTAAATAATTTAAATATGCGCACGTTACAAAAGAGATAGTTAGTAAATGGATATCATGTATTGATGTGTTTCTCCATTTGTGCTGAACTTGTCGTGCGTTAATTCTTGCATTTCTTTACAGTAAACTGAGCTGAGATACAATGAACATATAATTTAAATTTCTATGCAACTATTTGTGTATTACATTTTAATAGTTTTTTTTTTTGTAATTTTGCGTGCAATGACATCGCACATCGTATTTATCAAATTCGCGATACAATATCGTAATTGGTGTGAATCACGGAAGTGACACTTACTTTTTTATTGACACCGTAAAGTAATCCGTTTAGAGCACAAAACCATGTCACTGTCACAGATGTTCCTAGGTTTCAGTAGCACTGGCTGCGCGGCGCGGTTGTGCGGCCCCGGTGTCGACTTGAGGCGCGTGCGAGCCTCGTCGGTGCGCAGGCGCAACTGAATGCGGCGTGCGGGTTTGGTGAAATGATCCACTGGGATGGAAGTCGCGGAACGAAATCGCATAAGTAAAATCTCTGGGTGTTATAGACGTAAAAGTGGCCCTACTTCTAATCGCCAGCGAGCGATTTGTTTATCGCATTTTCCGGTGAAAACACCGGACGGCTGAAAGTTTTCACTCAAGCTGGTTTTGTTGCTGATTTACTAATATTTGCTGCATTGTATTTTGCAAATACAAGTGAATTTGGATCAATTGTACAATTTTTCACTTGTCTAATAAAATAGTAATTGTATTCATCATTTATCATTAATATTTACGAAACAAAAACCCCCCCCAAGGGGGGAGACAACCCCTTTCCCGCCCCCCTTAAAAAATTAAATATTAAAAAAAACAAAAAAAAATTAAAAAAAAAAAAACCTTTCCTCATATCCTGCTAGACAAAGTTTTTCTCACGAATTGTGAGATGATGAGGTAGATTTGCATTCTGGAAGAGTTACCCGTACTCACCACCACAAAGGTGCATTGGTGAGTGCAGATCTGATATTCTTGCACAAGGAAGATTCAAAAGTTACAGCTTGTATTGTCCTTCAGCTGGGCCTAGCCTACTCTCATTTCTGAGAACGTTATATTTCGCCACCCTACTTTAGTGCGTGTTGATGATCTTTAGATTTCCTAAAAATATATTCGGACATTGTTATTTCTTCACGAAGGAGCAAGTGGAAAATTTTGTACTTCAACCTGCAACTAACGTTTTTTATTTAAAAAAAAAACTTTACCTCAACCTCAAGGTTCTGCACAAGGAGAAACATCCAGACAATTATTTGTAGGCCACACAAATACTTAATCCGGACGGGCTTCAAGCCGGCGACCTCAACTCAATTCTAAGCCACTCCGTCAAATTTCATTGGTGCCGGCGAGAATCAAACCCAGGTCAAAGAGTTTGTTGGATGGTTCAAGTCAACTAGGGAAGAATCACGCTCCCACACTATATTAGCGTACGATGGAAGCAGAATGATGATGTGTTTCAGGTGGTAGGTGACAAGAACCACAGCAACTTTTTAAAGGTTTTATTGTATAGAATAAAGATGACTAAACGTGCACACAGCTCACCTGATGGTAAGCGGATGCTGTAACCCATAGACTGTAACAATAGATATACATCTATCCTCAGTTAGGAATCACAATGCCGATGTGTTGTCACGCCTGAGGTCTAAGATGGAAAGCCTCGTATCCAGTAAAAAGGGCCTCCGGTTCTTTACACTCAACATATGAAACACAACAGCATTAAGGTTCTATTTTATATGATATGTGTGCATTATGGCTCTACCACGTGGTAATATCTCTATAACGATAACGATGCACTCTTCCTAAGTCTTCAGTGGTGACAAAGAATCTATATGTTCTTATTCGGGAATAGATGGAGGTGTCTCTAAGCCACAAGATCCATTTCTTTCAGGTTGATTGTGTTGTCAAGGCACTTATTCAGTACCTTACCTCTTATATTCTTTACTTTCTCTAAAACATTAAAAATTGCTCTAACGATTTAAATAAAATCACAGGAAGGTACAATAATCTATTTAAAATTTTATAACTTCCAAACGAGCTTTAATTAAGAATTGAACAGGAAATACATAAAACTTTCGCATGTTTACTTTCATTTCTTTACCATCCGTACCTAATTACAAAGAAATTACGATTGAAACAAATTAACCTGATTATTACCTTGTTATAAAAAGTGGATTTCAAACTTTTACTAAGATAAAAGATGTTTTTGAATCCACACGCAGATAAACTACGTACTTTAATTTAACATTTAACATGGAACATATAACTAAGTCCTAAAGTTTAAGACTATTTTTAAAAATATATATTAAATCATCATTCCTTTTAGAAGACTGTGTAGCCTAATGATTATACCTATTACATAAAGAGAATGATTTAAAGTGTCATACTAAAGACTTCAACGCGTACGCTTTTATGAGTATAAATTATTTATTCAACCTTAAGCCTGTGACAACAATTTAAAAAAAGGATTTTAACATTTTATGTATTGGGTTTTAACATTATGAAGTTATAACATAGACATGTAATCAGATAAATACACACAAAAGAGATCTGAAATGATACTGAATCGAATGTCATTTATCGGATTCACTGACATCTCTTCCTTAATTTTTTGCTACATTGTATATAACCAATGTTATATCGCCCTCGTAAATATTATATTTACATTTTGTACCTGATATATACATATATATATATATATATATATATATATATATATATATATATATATATATATATATATATATATATATATAACAAAAGAATATAACTCGTACTAAAATTTACAAAACATATCTAACCTGCATGTTGAGAACATTTCCTAAGAAATTTGTTAACTAAGGATCGTCATAGATCATCATTACAGCCCTTCACAAATCCACTACCAAGGATGCATGCACTTGGTTAATGGGAAATGTAAGTCCAATAAGTATTCACTAGCTCGTAAGATCATCATCATCATCATCATTAAAGTCCTTCATAAGTCCACCGCTGAACATAGGCCTCTCCCAAGGTATGCCACAAAGCACGGTCCTGAACCACCTGCATCCATCGACTTCCTGCATGTCTTACCAGATCGTCACTACATCTAGCGGGGGGTCGCCATACCCTACTCCTACCGGTACGAAGCTGCCACTCGAGAACCTTTTTTCCCCAACGATTGTCGGTTCTTGTTCGAGCTGTATGGCCGGCCCATTGCCACTTCAGCTTACAATCCGTTGAACTATGTCGGTCACTCTGGTTCTACTGCGGATATCCTCATTTCTATGTTTATCACGCAGAGAAACCACGAGCATAGCCTTCTCCATAGCTAACTTAGTGCCCTTGAGCATTCTCATACGGTCAGCAGTTAAGAACGATGTATCAGATCTATAAGTCATCACTGGAAACACGCACTGGTTATGAAATCTCGTTTTCAGGTTTTGAGATATACCTGACCAAAAGATGTGCCGTAATTTCTCGAACGCTGCCCAGCCGAGTTGAATCCGTTGATTGACCTCTGGGTCGAAGTTGGACTTACCTAGTCGAACTATTTGTCCCACGTTAACATGCTCGTCAACACTTTCGAGCTTAGTGCTCCACATATCTACCGGCATAGGTGTGACTTGGACGTTATACATAATCTTTGTTTCGTGCATGTTCATGTTAAGACCTATCTGTTGGGACACACTATTGAGGTCATTGAGCATATAACTTAGGTCCTCCAGTGATTATGCCATAAGGACTATATCGTCGGCAAATCGAAGTTAAGTAATGTATCCACCATTGATGTTAATACAGTATCTTTTCCAGTCCTTGAGTCAGTAACTTGAAAACGTCTTCCGATGCAGCGGTGAAGAATTTCGGGGATATAACGTCGCCTTGTCTTACACCTCTCTACAGTTGGATAGGTTTCGTACTCTGGTTCTGTACTCGAATGGACATCGTAGCCCAACCGTACAAACACTTCAGCACTTCGATATAAAGAAATTCAATTTGGCACTGATGACGGAATTGTAGCTCTGCCGAATTTTGACGGGATCAAAGGCTTTCTCATTGTCCGTATACGCAAGACAAAGTGGCTTGTACTCTTTGGTCTTCTGTACAATTTGCCGAAGAGTATGTATGTGTTCTACGGTACCAAAACCTTTTCGGAAACTGGCTTGTACGGGAGGCTAGAAGTCGCCGAGTCTGCTTGCGAGACGATTCGTAATGGACTCTCGAAAACTACTACTAACTACTACGTAACGGGCCCTTTGGGTTTTGTTGCCCTATTCCGAATTTCTTTACGTTCAGCTCACCATTCTCTCTTGTTTTGCATTGAAGTCTCCTATTAACACCGTATAGTGAGTTTTGAAAGAATGCATGGCTTTAGAGACATCCTCATACATTTCGTCCACCTCCTCATCGGGATGTGACAAGGTTGGTGAGTAAACCTGTATGACCTTTAACGAATACCGTTCGGTGATTCTGAGTTTGAGGTACACAACTTTCGTCAACACACAATATTTACAACGTTGTTAACGGGAGACTTGTGGACGATAAATCCGACAACTCCTTTGGACAGATGGTTGCCCTCCTGATGATAGAACACGTTGCCGGATTCGAGGATTACCGTGTCCTCTCCCTCTCTTCAAACCTACAATAATCCTATAACATCCCAGTGCAACTTCTGTCTGTCTATCTCTTCTTCCAGCTCCAGTCTCTTCTTGTCAGTCCTCAGGATACGTGCGTTATATGTTGCCAGGTCAAGTTGTCTTAAGTGGCAACTGTATCTCCACTATAGATTCTTAGCACCCCTACCCCGCCATTGCCGTAGTCGTCACCGTAGCCAGGAATAGCGGGGTCGTCGGGGACTGGGGCCGTTCCTGCGTAACTCTCATCATGGGGGGTGTATTTCCATCGTTACCACGCGCTGCGAGCGTGCTGGTAACCGCAGTTTTTTAATTGTATTATTGTTGCTAACAGGAAAAAGCTTCTGCCCATCTCCTACTTGTTGCCCTCTGTCGCCATTTATGACACCCAAGGGGAGATATGGGGTAGTGAATATTCGTAACCGCCACTACACGGGCACGCCATTTTTGATCATTATAAGCAAAATTGTTTTTTATAGTAAAACTAGTGAAAAACTACCACACAGAACAACTGATCTTTACCGTGCCCCATAGACGCCTTATCGTAAATTACTTCTTTAGATTTAATTCAAAATGCAGAGATGCGTTTGCACCCTTGAAGGCTAAGATGGAGTGCCTCGTTAACAGTAAAAAGGTTCTTCGGTTCTCTACACTCACCATATGAGACATGCATTATGCTGTTCTTTCACCTGTTGGAGCATGGTCCTACCCTAGTAGAACCAAACCCGTAGTTCACTCATGTAAGGGATTAATAGTTTTATTATAAATATATCGAAATTTGCTATGTGTTGACGACTTCAAAAATACATCAACCCATTTAGATACTTCGGTGTGATAAAAGTCGACCGAAGGGAACCTGGCAATATTAGATATTTGATTGACATACATATTGACACTGAAATTATATTTATTTTACAGAAAAGGGCCATTAGAGCAATATATAATTTAAAACCAAAAGAGTCACTGAGACAAAAATTTAAGGAAATTAATATATTAACTCTGGCCTCTCAATACATTTATGAAATGTAATGTACGAACACAAGAATAAACGTAGTTTTGGAAAAATAAGTGATATTCATTCTGTAAATACTAGGAACAGACACAAGCTAGGAGTACCAGTTACTCGACTCCACCGAGTCAGTAATTCATTCTTGGTATGTATACTCTTTTACAAATATCCAAAATATATAAAATTTGTCGAACGCAAAGTTCAAAAATTTTTATGAAATTAAGTTTGTATAAAAAGGGTTATTATAATATTAAACAATTTATGTATGATAATAACCCCTGGGAAGGGTGATAGCTACCAAGCTATTTTTAATTTGTCATTTGTTGTTAATGGTAAACATGATTTTAAGCTATTATTTGAAAAAAAAATAGTCCCGCTGGGTTTCTTGCTGGTTCTTCCCAGGACAGAGGTTTTTTTTTAATGAAAAAATTGGCTTTCAATAAGTATTGTTTATAATATACATTGAATAAAAAGTTTCTGTTTCTGTTACAGCACCCAATAGTTTACGACTGCCTCGTTAGTCTAGTAGTTGTAGTAGTGTGACTGCTGATCATAAGGTTTTCGAATCCCGAGACAGGCTAAAAAATATCAGTTATTGAGTTTTTCCATCAAAAACTCTCAGTAGTTGCCCGGAGTCAGGAGGTTGGCGGTGTCTCATCCCCGTGCATCGGAAAGCACGTAAAGCTGTTGTTCCTGCGCCTGATCTCTCTTCGGTTGTGTCGGTTTACCGTCCTATCTGACTGTGAGAGTAAAAGAGAATAGAGAGTACACTTGTGCTTGCACATACACTTGATCACTATAATCCTGTCCTACGTCGATTGCTAGTCTCCGTTGAAGCTGGCCGCCGTGACTGAAATTCAATCTGGAGGCGATTATTATTATTAGTTTACAAGAAACTATTCATCTAATATGCATCATGCATCGATCAAATAAATCATTCATCATTAATTCATTCATTCATTGCAAACTGCGAAGTTCATTGCTAAACACAGGCCTAGCCATTGATTGCCTCATAAGAAAGACATTTTTCATAGTTTGCCATGATTGGCAGGCGGGTTGCAGCTTTTTGATTTCTAAGTGATTTCTAAGTGATTTCTAAGTGAAGTCTCTAAATCTCCTAGTTTGCTTCCCTCTCCTCTTACGATACCAATGGGACGATATGGTCTAGAGGATATTCTTACACCACTATTACGCCGTTAAAGTAATAAATTATTGAACAAATAGTAATAATGACCTCATAGTTATTTTCAAGGCTTTGAATATAACTAATTTTACGGATATTACTTTATCATTTCAAATACCAAATTTTCGAGTGATTTACGGTTGGGATATACTAACCCAAGCACACAAATGCAAGACTTCAAGACTAATTTTAAACTGAACATAGCCATGGTTAACTATAACATAATATAATACAGCATATACGTTTTTTAAAGCACCCATGGACACGGGGGTGACACGGAGTCCTCCCTGTGACGATAGGTGCTGTGAAGTACTGAAAACCTCTATAGAATAAAATAAGTTAATAAATTGTAATAATATCTGTCTTTACGCGTAAAAGCTTATGTTATTATGTATTTATATTTTAGATTCATGCGGTTACATTTGAAAATTCCAGCAACGCCATATAGTTTCCATAATCGCCAAAGGAAGCCCATAACGATGGGCAATAACTTCGCATCTACATCTTACAACGGGTACATGTTCATAATTTATAGTTTTATGAATGGGCGCAGTCTAATTAAAGGCGGCAATGATTTCTTACTATTTGCATACTAGTTTTGCCTGTTAAGTCACACTGTAAATTACATAGTAGTTATTTTATGATGGTACTGTCATTATTTTATTTTTCACTTGTCTTGATATCCAAACGAAACCCGTGTGCAATAGAGGTATTAATGATGTCTGCCTCGTTAGTATAGTAGTCGTAAACGTAACTACTGATCATGTTGTCTCTGGTTCGAATCTCTGGTGTAGCCAATATCACATAATTTTCTGTCAAGAAGTGCTGTGTAGCAGCCTAAAAACCATACAATCATATTGGCAGTGTTTCACTCCCGTGTCTCAGGAAACGTGTAAAGTACTCCATTCCGCTGAGGGCCGCGGTTTCGAACCCCGCACGGAACAAGTATTTGTATGACCTACAATTAATTGTTCCCAGTCTGAATGTTTATCTTTGTGCAATTTATTTATGTAAACGGCCTACGATACAGGAAAAATTCTAGTGTGAGGGTAATTTTTTTTAATTCAACTATGCTTAAGTGCGCAAGCACTCGTTTGTTCAATGTAATACTGTATTGCGCAGATAGCAGCTCTCCATTGGAACTGGCCACCGAGACCAAAACTGCAGTGTGGACAATATTACTATTAATATAATGAAGATCGTTAAGACAAACGTGGAGTTCTGGCTGGAAATTAATTGCATTCCCTGTTCGCTTAATCACCCTTACTCTTTTACTTTTTTCTGCTGCCGAAATTAAGTATGTCTGTTGCTGTGTTCTAATTTGAAGGATCGAATAGTACTGACTATTTGATCCTTTACACTGATAAACACAAACTTTGGGTCATTTTATCTAGGCATTAGGGTTGACAATAGATGACAACGTATCTGAAATCTCCTTTTAGATGTTTGCAGATGCTCATAGCCACTATTAATGGCCGAATACCATTATGTCGTTTACGTTTACGTTTATTGCTCATTTATTATAAACATAATTTAAAAATGAGTTTGCCGGCTATCGTTACAGCTTATTAAGTCCTAAGTCCACTGCAGACCTGCCACATAGATTGCCTCATTGCGGAATATTTGCCACAATGGCCACGCTTGGCAAGCGGATTAGCAACCGCAGTTTTTATATTTTTAGTCCTTGTTAGAAAGACACAGCTGGCCACTTTTTGATTTGTTCCCTCTGGCGCCTCTTAAGAAATCCACAGGATGATAACCTTACACCACCACTACACCATAAAAAATGAGTACAGGTTACTAAAAAGTTAAAGTTAACCTAATCAAATAACCTACTAGGTTTTCTTAAACAAAATCGTCACCTCTTTCAGCTTGATATTGTGCAAAAAACCCAAAAACATTCTTAACCCTACTTATTCCTAACCCATACTTGAACTTTTTTTTCGTAAAATTTTAATTTTTTTTTAATAACTGATTTAGTTAGGGTCTAAATGGTACGGGAAAAATGAAAATAAAATTCTTGCTTTTGTAGTTTAAGAAATATTTATTGTATCTTTAAAGATACTGTGCCAGATAAGCCACAGATCAAATAAAAAATGGTTCGTATCCCAAAAAATACTGTGCCAGGTGCGTAACAAACCAAAAAATAAAATTCTACATGCAAATTAATTATTTAACTTTAAAGTTTCTTATAGTATTAAGTAACATTATTTTAGTTTAATTAAAAACAAATCTATTTTTTATTTCTATCGCACAAATGAATCATACAGTATATCACAAATTGTTGAGATCAATAAGTAACAAATTGAATTGTAAAACGGCATGTAATTTCAAATATAAAAACCTTACAATAGATTCTCTTGACAAACAAATAAGTTTTTATTTATGGTGGCTACAGCCCCGAAATTGTGACTATTTAATAAATACCAACAAAACAAAGGTTTCCTTTATCTGAAGTTACATGTTGCATCTTATTAGATAAATGACATAATTCAAATTACTAAGTATTTAGCATAAGTCCTTAAAATATAATTAAGTATGGAAAAAAAATTTAATTTCTTTTAACATTTTAAATCATAGTCACAGCTCAATTTTTAAGATCAGTACCTGAGAACATTAATCATTATGAATTGCCACATTTTGTATATAGTCTTAGAATTTAGGTATATCAAAATATATTATTTATTTATTCTGTATGAAAAGCCTGGTAACAATTGCGCTTTCTAACCAAGCAAACTCTGACATTATATTTTTGACAGAAAACCGTTATTTGTCCCAATTTGCAAAAACGACATGATCCTTTAGAATAAAATGTTGGTAAATGATCTATTTTATCATAACGCACATCATCGCTAGGCCTCTCAACTGTTGGCTTAGGATGTGTGTTTACAGCTTTGTCACGAATGCTGTTTTTCTTCATGCATGGTCTGTCAAACTTTAGTAGACTTTTAAAAACTTCAAATCGAAAGTATTTCAAGCTCATCGGCTTTTAATTTTTTTCCTTGTCGGTATAAAATCCATACATTGTTAATGCAAATATCGAGCATTTGGGAGAAAAAAGGCAAATACCTGCGATGACCACGTAATTTTCTGTTGGATATAAAACTATCAGCATATCTGCCAGGTATATCCCTCCCACATTAGTTTTATATTCTTTGATCAGAGGAGGACATGAGATTGGCAATCTTTTTTTGGCATCTTTGGTATATCGTGGCACTGTCTCCATAGGAAAAGAATAAACATAAGAGCTGGCTGCAGTAACGCGTTTATTATTGTTCCACTTGCAAGCGACTACTTTGTTTTTATTACAAACAAATTGAGCGTGAGAGCCCCTGCCCTTCTTTTTTTGATTTTTGTCAGTTGGTAGCTTTTATTCAGTACCTCTTAGTTGGATCGATCTTATTGTACCCAAGAAAAAAATCCCATATTCGTTCCTCAGACGACAAATGAGTTCAATTGATATAAAGAATTTATCAAAGTACGACGTCTTTCATGCTGGGGCTTGTATAGACTGTGCCAGTGCCAGAACCACCATCGCTCCTAATCCCATTCTCTCTTCTTTCTCCGTAAAACTATGGAAGCGAAATGTGACTTCCCCTCCATATACTAAAAAATCATGTACTAATCCGGAAACACCAGCTCGTACAAATATTTTGTTTATTTTGTATGTATTGTCTTTTGTTTCCAGCTCTTGTGCCTTTATATAGCACCATCATCTCGTCTATACTAAAGCGAAACTCCTAATCTGTTTTAAGCAATTTTCCCGTATTTTTTGCTGCTGATGAAGCTGAACTGGATGCACAAACTCTTTGCAAAGGCGATAAAACCTTAGTTGACCTATTTTCAGACAAAATTGACGGCGAGCAGGGATTGGAATCTTGTGAATTCCGAAATAATGCTGGGGTATCATTGACAACATCAGTAGTCTCTTCGTCAGAAAATAAGTGCAGATTTTCAAGAGAAGACTGCAAAGATGGTGGTGAAAACTGCTGTTAGAATTGTCTGGCGGGACATAATTCTGCATTTTATCACCAGATGAATCACTACACTCGATATCAGATTTGGCTCCAGGTTTTGGAACTAAAGCCAAAAAGCTTGCGTGTTCTATTTCGTTGTTGTAGATGTATCATCTGAAAAAGTACGATTCAGTCAATATTTAATAACACAGGCGAGGCCTCAGTAAGCAGCTAGTAATTTTATTCATCATCAAAACAAAAAAAAAATAACTTAAGTACTCTGCGGATAATCTGGTAGCGTATCTTTAAAGATACGGCCAAGTTATAAGGAAATATATGAAGGCCACCTGGCAGCGTATCTTTAAAGATACGATTGAAAAAACGTTAAGATATAGCCACTTTGGAAAGCAGTAAGGAACCAGAAAGTTATGTTTACATAAAGAGTATATTGTTAACAATAAGGTCACACTCTCAAATCCATGAATTATTAATTAAAATAATTAAATAAATCAAATGTTTACCTTGCCGTGCGTAGGCGCAATAATGACAAAATAGTGTTATCAAAAGCACAAAATCAATTTCCTACTTTTAGATAAATAAATGAAGATTATTATTTAATAGAAAAAAATTATCCAAGTTAAAAAGTTTAAGAGCAGGATTTTTTTAAATCGATCGTATCCTACAGTTCACCGTGCCAAGTTAAGGGTTAAGGTGTCATTTAATAAAAATAATATATAATCGTAAGACACATAAATAATGTTAACATATAAATATTCTGACATCTCCAGCCATGCAGCCGTT
This sequence comes from Parnassius apollo, assembly GCA_907164705.1. Lineage (NCBI taxonomy): Eukaryota > Metazoa > Arthropoda > Insecta > Lepidoptera > Papilionidae > Parnassius > Parnassius apollo. The sequence goes on from CAJQZP010000644.1 coordinate 5,448,884, forward strand.
ATAAATTATATTAAAGTGCTATGAATTTAGACTGCTTATTAAAACATGAGAATACAAGAAACACGTGTTAAGTATTAGCACATGAAGCAAAAGTTAACGTATCCGTGTGAACTTTGAAACTCGGTCGCCGTTATTTATTGCACTTTTAATGTGAAAAACATCCAATTGTTCAACATTATCAAGCTTATCTTAAACTGGTAACAAATTTCATATTAATATCACAGTTAAATAAGCTATTAAAAAATTAAATAGAGGAACACCAAGATTCCTTCATAATTATGTTCTGGTTTTACAACAAGCCGTTTGCTTTACGTGGTAGGGCCTACAGCTACATTGTGTTAGCAGCATGAATCGGTCGACTCGTCCCGGGGAAGACCACGCTCTCACAGAATACTAGCGTAAATTAGCGGCTTAATGCTGTTGTGTTACGTATGGTGAGTGTTGATAACCAGAGACTCTTTTTACTGGAAACGAGGCATTCCATCTCAGTACTCAGCGGTGAAAACGCATGTGCATTTTGATTCATAATTAAGGATAAATATAGATGTCTATGGGCCACATCATCCACTTACCATCAAGTGGACTGTGTGCTCGTTTGTCATCCCCTTTTCCATAAAAAATATTGCGTCTATATTCACCTATATGGTCTAAATAACATCATCATTGTTACAGTTCATCACAAGTACAGTGCTGAATATGGGCACCCCACAAGGAATGCCACAAAGCCCGATTCTAAGCCACCTGCATCCGTCAAGTTCCTGCATCTTTTCCTTGTTCTTCACTCCATCTAACTTTCTTTAACTATCTCGTGTCACGTGAGCGTCGTGAAAGGTGGCAAAAGGAACGAAACAGAGGATGGGTATAGCAGCATCTTCCTAATAACAACTCTAACTCAAAAAACTGACAGACACCGAGGTGATTTCATTAGTATTCTGTTTAACTGTATTTAAAAAAATATTAAAATCTTTTTTTAAAGGTCCGTAAATTAAAAAAGACTTTAATAACGATTTCTTTAACTTTACAGTTAGTTTACACGCTTGTTAGGTATATTGTCTACATTCACACTAACTTTACACTACGGTGCACTTAATGGCTCACTACAGTTTTTTTTTTACTTAGATAAGATACAAAGCTCACGATGTATCCTAATTTTCAACCGACTTCAAAAAAAAGGATTCTTAATTCGACGGTATTTTTTTATATGTGTTACCTCAGAACTTTTTTCTGGGTGAACCAATTTTGATAGTACTTTTTTTTATTTGAAAACTTCTCATGTGGTCCCACAAAAATTAGATGAAGATCTGACCAGTAATTTCTATGTTATCCATAAATAATGCGTATTTAATTGACTTCGACTACATTGATGATGTTCTCATTTTATTTATAGAAGTCTGGTGTACAAAACTTTTAATTTTACCACTTATTTAAGTCACAACATTAACGAAACAATCTTTCATCTATATAACGGCTATTCCGTTACAAATACTTTTATACTTCCTTTACATTCACGTAATTTGTGCACAAAGCAATAAAAGCAATAATAAAATCCACGACTTGTTGACAAGGGAAATTGAATTATACACCTACCTGTTGATTAATAGGAAATTTGTTATGTCGGAGCAGATTATTTTAAGATTTATAAAGATGGATTATAAAGATGGATTTATCCTCAAAGCATCAAATAATGAACGAGTTTTTTAATTTTCTCCATAATCTGAATCATTTTCTTATACAAAATTTTCTAATATAATAACAAAATACAATTATGTATATAAAATGTTGTATTTATTGCCCCATACCGATAAGTGTTGTGTAGCGCAACCCCCACTAGACGAGGTGATGGATGACCTGTTAAGAGTCTGCATCTCTTAAAGTCAATGGATGCAGGTGTCTCAGGAGCGTACTTTGTTGTAAGCTTATAATCGGCTATAATGATGGTGATTATGATGATATAGACCTAATTTTTGCATTCTTTTTCCTTGTGGTGGTGGCGTATGAATGTCCACTACCCCATATCAGCCCGTTAGTGTTGTAAGAGGGTACAGATGGAAAAGGAGCCAGGAGATGGGCTGCGAATGACAACCCGCTTGCAAAGCGTGGCAACCATGGCAAATATCTCCTCTATGAGGCAATCTATGGGGAAGGCCTATGTTCAGCTTTTGATAGGCTACAATGGTTAAGTAATAGTCGTGTGAAAGGTAGTAACAATAATGATCTGAATGGTTATTTTGTTATTATATATACATCATCATTATTATGTGTAATATTGCCATTATATTAATACCATAACGATAAATGGCTATTGAAAACGTTACAAAAATTCTGGGACTACATCTTATCATTCTTTTGTTACAGTCCTTCACAAGTCTACTGTTGAACACAGTTCTCTCCCGAGGAATGCCACAAAGCACGGCCCTGAGCCACATGTATACATCATATCGTATTGGTGTAATAAATAAAAATTGAGGAAATTATTGCATGGCATCCAATCTGTCTGCTAGGGGCGAGAATGGAACTCCAGAATCTAAATTTACAATTGCCAATAAAACAAACCTTTTTTTATATATAATTTAGAGCCGATTCCTTAATTGTGACATGTAAGATATTCATATGATAAAATACAATATAACTTCAATTAAAATTTCAGTTGTATTAATAAAATATTTCAATTGTTTCTTTTTTACATTCAGCCAGGTTATAGTTTATTTGATTGTAAAATCCATAAAGCAACACGGGCCACTGGCGTACGCAAAATAAGATGATTGAAAAATCGGCGCCAAATTTGACAAACGAGCACACAGTCTACATTTTGTTAAATGTACGAATAAATTGTAAGTGGTTATTGCGGTTCTTACTGTGAATGATATGTCAATGTCTATGAACTTAAAGATATTAGCATCCATACTCGATCAAAAATCAAACTACAGATGCGTCGTCCTCTATAAACTAATGTTGAAGACCTTGTAACCAGGAAACAGATCACCACTTGTCATCACTTAACCTATATATATAATACCAGGGTGAAATAGCAGCATTAAGCTACTATTTCACCCTGGTATTATTTATTTAGCCATGTTCCGGTGGCTAAAGAGAATCAATTACCGCATGTCCGTGGTGTAGTGGCTTAGCAATGAGTTGCGGCGCTGTGGGGTGCGGTTTGAATCCCCGCTCAAAACAACTATTTACATGGCCTACAAATAATTGTTTCGGGTGTGGATGTTTGTCATTGTGGAATTTACGTATGTAAACTGCCTCCACGATACAGAAGAAAATCCTAGCGTGTGGTTAATATTTTTCTTCAAGGAAAAAAGGGTTCTTCCCGTAAGTGTCGTAAGAGGTGACTATGGAATGTGCCAAGAAAGGCTCATAGCATCCTACAGATAGCGTTACAGCCATCTAGTTTACGCCAGACATAAATTATTAATTTAGACACCCAAATGATATTTTAGTAGGACCACACTGCGGCCATCATTACAGAACGAAGCGGTGGGCTCGACCAGGGCAGGACCACGCTCTCACAGAATACCAGCGTAAAATAGCAGCTTAATGCTGCTGCGTTTCGTATGGTGAGTGTAGAAAAACAGATACCTTTTTCACTGGAAACGAGGCATTCCATAGTTCTCAGGGATGACACACATCTACATTTTGATTTTTAAATGAGGATAGATATCGTTGTCTATGGGCCACATCGACTATTTTACTATTATGTGTGCTCGTTTGTCACTCTTATCTAATTTAAAAAAAATCTCTGGTACTGAGGTAACCAACCCGACTCTTAAGCGTGGCGATTAAGGCAAATTCTTTAAAACGGCAGAGCCCTATGTCCAGCAGTAGACTCTTACTTGTTGTTAAAGAAGAAGAAAATAAATCGTAAAATAAAGAAAAATATATAACCGACTTCCATATAAATAAAATGAGAACATCATCAATGTGAATACATTGATGATGTTGAAGTCAAATTAATACGCGTTATTACGGATAACTCAAAAACTACTGGTCAGATCTTGAATAAATTTACACGGAACTACACGAAAAGCACTATATTTCAAATAAAAAAGAATCATCAAAATCGGTTTACCCAGAAAAAGTACTGAGGTAACACATATAAAAAATATACAGTCGAATTGAGTACCTCCTTCTTTTGAAAATCGGTTGAAAAATCTAATAAAACATAATCTAATCATTAAATAAACCCAAGCTATCGAGTATTTAGTATCACTGTAAGCTTTGTGACGGCCACAGTCACTAACATACTACAGTAGCGTGTTGTATTTACCGCGAACAAACATAAAAGGCAATTTCTAGCTGGCAAAAAATTTAATATATCAACTAGAAACTAGAAACTGTTTGTTGCGGACCTGAATGCACTGGCGAAATGAAAATTCAACTATCGATATACTTAATCACTTGTTTAGCGTTGTAACAACATCCTTAAAAAAGCAATCTATTTGTTATTGTTTTTTTTAGTTTTAAGAATAATAAACAAACGTGTCACTTTGTTATTGTTTGAATAGTATCAAGTGCTTACTATATTTATTATAGTACATTCATACACTACTAAGTTGAAAATTATAGCCGTGGCAGTTCAGGCACTAGTCGTAAATTTGATAATACGAATAACCTAGATTAGATTCCCGAAACCAATTAAATCGCTAGTTGCCATTTTTAGTGCAATTTTAACACACGCTCAGCTGGGAGAAAAACATCGTTTACTTTCCTTTGATGATAATAATGTCCTCCAGACCGAATTTCGATTACGGCGACCATTTCCAACTCTAGAAAAGCCATATTAACAGGACAGGATTTTAGTGTCTGAGAGTATGCGCAAGCACAGGTGCACTCTCTAATCCTCAACTCTCTTAGTCCGATTGCACTTCGATTAAGAATAAAAATGCAGATGCGTTATCACCTGTGAGGACTAAGATGGAATGCCTCAATTCCAGTACAACAGGTCTCCGGTTCTCTACACTCACCATACGAAACAAAGCAGCATCAAGCCGCTTTTTTACGCTGGTATTCTATGAGAGCGTGGTTTTTTCCCCGATCGCGCCGACCTTATCGTGCTACAACCATAATATAGCTGCAACGGGGCTCTAACGTAGAATAAAGTAAATTTTACTCATTTCAGCGCGTTTAACTTTAACTACTTTAAATTGTAACAACTATATTTCGATTTATCGTATGAATAAACATGACCTTAGTCAACAATAGGCTTGACAAGAAAATACCTTTATTATGTTGCGGTTTAATTAAAGATTTAAAAAAATGGCTCCATATTTGTTGTGACACCAGCCACCAATGAACGGTTTTATATTCCATTAGAGATGATATAATTTTTTATAGATAATTAAACTTCTCCTTATTAAATTATTTAGAAAATCAAAAGTTATTTTTAATATACCTATCGTCCTCACAGTTGGCCTAATTATTTACCATGATTTTTGTGTGATTTATTTTTATAATTAAATAGCTCTGATGTCATTCTTTAATGCTTTTTATCTCAAGACAATCACATTATTTTTAATAACGACGCTTTGAAGTTCACCAATGAATAGATCCATTAGAAAAATTATATCCTACTAAACTATCTATACTTTCTATGCGTTCTAGTATATTAGAATTTTTTTTTGTTTAATTTTACGATGCACTAAGAAAAACATTTATCGACTAACAACACGGTTGTATTTAGAAACGTTAAACAATTTGAACCCTATAGTTTGTGATAAGTTCATTTTTCTACTTAATTATAAGACAGTGCTTTACTATAATCCCACGTTGTGCTAAGTGGCAATATAGCCCTGGATGGTTAAATCGCATCTGACTGTGTAGATTGTGGTGATCACCGAAGACGTTATTTATAGAATTAATCATTTTTTGTACAAAAGGGGGCAAACGAACATGTGGTCTACTAGATAACAAGTATCAACCGCCGCCAATGATCTGCAGATGCATTGCTGGCCTTTTAAAAAGGAGTAAACTCATTTCTTGAAGGTTTCTAAGTCTATTCAATTTTATATTCTTCATATGCCACAATTGATGGGAATCAATGGTGACTCCCTGCATCTCTTACCGGATCGTCACTTCATTTAGTGGGGCCGACACTTTGCTTACCGGTACAATACTGCCACTTGAGAATATTTCTTTTTCATAGGTTGTCGGTTAAGCAATATGGCCGGCCCATTGCCACTTCAGCAAGTTGAGGGATTAAGGCGGCTCAGAATCGGCATTAAAACAGGACAAGACTTATGAAGGGCTGCAATAATAAAGAAAAAAATGGTAACTTTTAAAGATAGTTCTCAAATTATATTTAAAATCAATATCATGCAGCATTGGAGGTCCTCCCAACAAAAATCTAGAATATACCATACACTATTATAGGTTTATAGTAATTATTTCTTAATTTTAACATAAAATTTCACAAATCGATTTTAGCTGTTCAAAAGCTGGACAGCCCAATTCGTTGCAGGTACATTATATATTTTTCAATTTATTTAGTTTTGCATAATTATAAATTACTATGATTTTTAATTAAAAAAAACGTAAAAATATTTTCCCTTCCCAAGCAGACTAGCTTATACTATCTTTCCACGTTCCTTTTATTACTTTAAGACTTTCATCATAAACGTGAGGCATACGTGAATTTTTAAGTGTATTGAAACACGTTATTAAATTTTAAAGGCAAGATAACGCTACAAAAATAAAATTTAAGTTTACTTAAGCTGCAACCATTATATCATTATATGCGGTAAAGCCACTCTGCAACTATATAATGGTTGTAGTACGAATGGGTTGGCTCGACCGGGGTAGGACCACGGTCCCATAGAATGCCAGCGTAAAATAGCAGCTTAATTTTGATATAATTTATTTAATAAAAATAATTTGTGAGTATAGAGAACTGGAGATCATTTTTACTAGAATCGAGGCATTTCATCTTAGTCCTCAGAAGTGAAAAAATATAAATAATAAGAGAATAAATGGTTGCTGTGGCCCATAGACATCTACATCTATCCTCGATTACGAATCAAAATGCAGATGCGTTGCCATCCATGAGAACTTAGGTGGAATGCCTCGTTTCGAGTAAAAAGTGTCTCCAGTTCTCTACACTCACCATACGAAACACAGCAGCATTAACCTACTATTTGACGCTGGTATTGTGTAGGAGCGTGGTCCTTCCCCGACCGAGCTGACCCATTCGTGCTACTACTACTAATATAATTTCCTCCAAACCGAATTTCGGCCACGGCGGCCTGCCTCAACGGAGGCTAGCCATCGGCGCAGGACAGGATTATAGTGCCCAAGTGTATGCGCAAACACAGGTGCACTCTCTATTCCCTCACTCTCATAATCCGATGGGACGATAAACCGACACGACCGGAGATAGATCAGGCGCAGGACCAACGGCTTTACGTGCTTTCCGAGGCACGTGGGTGTAACACCGCCAACTTCCCGACTCCGCGCAACTACTGAGAATTTCTTGACGGAAAAACTCAATAATTAATTTTTTTGGCCCGACCCGGGATTCGAACCCAGGACCTCATGATCAGCAGTCGCACTACTACAACCACTAGACCAACGAGGCAGTCACTACTAATTATACACTACTAATATAACTGCAGCATGGCTCTACCACGTAAAAAATTTAAAAATAAACGTTATATGTGGTAAAAGCCACTCTGCAACTATATAATGGTTGTAGTACGAATGGGTTGGCTCGACCGGGGTAGGACCACGGTCTCACAGAATACCAGCGTAAATTAACAGCTTAATTTTTATGTAATTTATTTAATAAAAATAATTTGTGAGTATTAGTAGAGAGAATGGGCCAAATTAGGAGTACCCTTAACCGACGAGCATGTATGCGTAGGTGTATGGATGTGAAGGAGGCGAGAGAGGTGTGTCAGGATCGTGCCAAATGGAAGTCTGTAGTCTCTGCCTACCCCTCTGGGTGACAGGCGTGAGTGTTTATGTATGTTTATGTAGTAGAGAGAAAACTGGAGACCATTTTTACTGAAAACGAGGCATTTCATCTTAGTCCTCAGAAATGACAACGCATCTTCATTTTGAATCTTAATCGAGGATAAATGTAAATTTCTATGGTACACAGCATCAACTTACCATCAGATGGATTGTGTGCTCCTTCGTCAACCTTTTTCTAAAAAAAGAAAATAGTTATGTCCACGTCATGTTACTTAAAGCTATGTTTAGTGTAAACCAAACATAGAGGAATTTATCAATCCATCCCTCCGTTACAGGCTGTAATGGAGGCAATTGATAAAAGTCTGCTACTGAATATAGGCCTCCCATAGATTGTCTCATGGCGATTGTGCCACAATTGCCACGTTTGTCAGGCAGGTTAGCAACCGCAGTTTTTTTTACAGTTTTGAGGTGTGGTCAGTAAAATCCTGCTGTCCTCCTGTTTCAGGTTCCCTCTGTCAGCTCTTACGTCACCGACGATATGGGATTGTTTATATTCTTACTCTCTCACTACACGATTGAATATGCTTGAATATTCTATATAATCTTGTCCTATGCAAAAAAACTCGTCTCCGTCAGGACTGGTGTGTTTGCCATCGTTTTATTTTTTTTAATTTAATAAAGCGATCAATAATTTAACATATTATTAATTAGTACCTGGAGGACCGAGCTTTTAGCCGGTATTTTTTTGGAAATCGTGTGTTTTGGAAATTATATTCGGATACAAATTAAGTACTGATGAAATATGAATAATATTTTTTGATCCTACCGACATAATAGAAAAAACTGAACTGGTTATTTGAGTAAAAAATCATGAGTGCAATTAGTTTAACTTAAATTTTCGTGTTTTTAAAAAATACTAAAAAAAGGGCTCGAAACAATAGATTTTCTCACAAAAGAAGGGAACTTGAAAAAAAAAAGGAAAAAAGTCGGACCGAAGACAGGACTCGAACTATGGTACTACGATTTATGGACAGCCCGATTTCCCATTTGAGCAAAAAAAAAATTTACCTTCTTATATTGTAGCAGTTTATCATTGCCTGAAAACACGGACAAAACGACATTTTCTAAAAATAAATCCTAGCTAGATCGACTTATTGCCCCGAAACCCCTGGATACTAAATTTTTTAAAAATCGTTGGTGCCGTTTACGAGATTCCGATTATATATGTAAGAATTGACTCATTTAAAAGTATAGGATACTGCTTGGAGTTTCTCTGCGTGATCCACTTGATATTAAAGAGGATAGCCGCAGTAGAACCAGAGTAAATGACATAGTTCTTTTTTTTTATAGCTTCATTTGCACAGAAGGTTCAGCATAGGTAATATACGCGAATGGTGAAAAAAAACTATTCAAACATTTTGCCCTTTTTATCTTTTGTATTCATAATGTGTGCAAATGCATTATTTTAACTGTTTGTCATTCATAAACAATGAATTTAATTGAATAAATTAAATGGAGTGTTAAATTCGGCAGCAGGCGGTGGCGTTCAGCTAGTTCGGCGCTCGCGCTCGGTTACAGAAATCACATCGCGTCTCCTCGTCCTTTCCTTCCGTAAGCTGTTACACTGCTTCACACTCCTCTTACATTGCACGTGCACGTGCTCGCTTAACCCTGACCTCATTAATTAGCAGGGTCCTGTTTTTAAAATTTCGTAGATTAGTTTCGCAACTAAAATATTCGAACCGCGATTACTATGAAATGTTACCGTGTTACATTTAAAGCAGTTAAAGTGACGAAAGTGAGTCTTTACCGCGTTTACAAAGACAAAGAATTAACGTCGTCATACCTTGCAGGCGAATTGGCAAACTTATTTTTTTTTTAGTTATTTTATAGAATAAGGGTAACAAACAAGCACACATTTCACCTGATGCTAAGTGCGAGCTGTGGCACATATATATCTACATCTATCCTCGATTAAAAACCAAAATTCTAATGTGTTCTCAGTCCTGACCACTAAAATGGAATGCCTTGTTTCCACTAAAAAAGGATCTTCGATTTTCTACACTAACAATATGAAGCACAGAAGCATTAATATGTTATTTTACGCTGGTATTCGGTGAGAGCTTGTGTGGCAACGTGGCTCTACCACGTGTATAAATATATTAACAAAAAGATACTTAATATGCCCATCTTCTGCTTCATTTCCCTATGTCGCCTCTTACGACACCGACGAGATAATAATATGGAGCAGTTGATGGCTTCGTGGCGCAGTGGCTTAGCAATGTTCAACACATTGCTAAGCCACTGCGCTGAGGGCCGTGGGTTCGAACCCCCCCCCCCGGAACAAGTATTTGTGTGGCCTACAATAATTGTTCCGTATGTTTGATGTATGTAAAGTCCCCACAATACAGGAGAAGTTCCTAGTGTGAAAGTACCGTTTATTTAAAAAAAAGAGAAATAAAAATAGTTAATAGTGAAAACTCTTACGCAGCCAAATTTTAAATATTTCAAGTGAAATGAATAGAATTGAAACATTTTAAAAACAAAATATCGGACAATATCGGATATAAATTAATTTTCATGATTGTTTTCTCATTTCATATTCAACGTTGAGCGCAACTGTGTACCATCTATCAAATTTATGAACCCCGCATCAATTGTTTTCAACTTGTGCTGACAAACAAAGTGTCCTGCAGAAACATCTGTTTTTCATGATTTATAGAATACATTTTTGTAAGGTTCGTTTAACAAAGTCAGCCTATAATAATAACAATAACTTACCCAAACACAATCATGGCCACAACTTCCAAATATTAACAAAAATTATATAATTAAATAATTCATAGAAATAAATAAAATTGAAATGTCTATTTGTAATGTCAAAATAACAGTTTTTACTAAATGCGTAAAAGTGTATACGGTAATTATAACTTAACAATTTTAACCTTATATCTGTCTGTCTGTGTGTCTGCTTATTTCGGCTAATCTCCGAAATGGCTGGACCGGTTTTGATGGGATTTTCATTCACAGATAGTTGATGTTATAAGAAGTTACTTAGGCTACTTTTATTTTAGAAAAATAAGAGTTCCGCGCAAAAAAAAACCAATGAAATTCAATCATAATAAATATATATTATATAATAACTCACGTTAATTATTATCGCGTATACGTATGTAATACGTATATTATATAATTAAAATATATTAATTTATGAAAATAATTTTAAATTTATATAACTTTTATTAATATTACTGTAGAGTCTAAATTTTCGACGCAAAATCTACCAAAACACACAATTTTGTTGAAAATTTACTAAAGACCCAAACAGAAAGAATACCGGTGCCGTACGGGTTTCGGACCAACAACCCAATAGATATAAAAATGCCGCCATGTACCACATGAAACAAAATGAAACTAGAATTGTATTCATAATCATAGTTCAATCGTGGTGGAGCCATGTTCCAACTATATAAGCAGCACGGAAGATTCTGCTCGACTGGGGGAAGATTCGCGCTCACTAGATATCAGTGTAAAAGAGCAGTATAACAATACCGTGTTTCGAATTTTCGCAGCCTTTTTACTGTGTAATAATATATAAGGCCGAGATTCCATCCTGGATCTTAGCGGTGACAGTGTATCTGTATTTTGATCTTGAAACACTTCTGTAGGCCACAACATCTACTTTCGATCAGATGGTCTACGTGCTTTTTTGTCACCCTTACTTTTATGAAAAATATATAACGACGAACATTACCAAATGTTTCTTTTAAAAAAATCCTACTAAAATATGTTGAGTCATCGCTAACGAATTATAATTATTATTCTGATTAATAAAAACTCAATGTAATTTGAAGTCAAAACAATGTGGCAATTACGTGACAGAGACACGCTGCAGTCAATGTGATTCCGTACTCGCCTTAAAAATGTTAAGTATGCGAGACAAATAGTTTAATTTATGCTGGCAAAAATAAAATTGTAAGTTGCCACTTAACGCATGGTTAATTTTAATATTAAGCAATTAAAATATATCGGGGATTTAATGTGAAGTGCGCCAATATCCATATTCCTTGTCGTTGAAATCGCCAAGGATTATGATCTCTGCAAATAAGATCGCATGTAACACGGAGTCTGCAGCCATTTAGACGTGCTCGATAAGTCAGTTTGTGTCGGAATTACCGCTGTAGGATTTATAGAAGCACCCGTAGACGCCTGATGGTCGTCGCCGTCTACAAGCAGCTAAAGAATGAACAAATCCGTACCTTCACGACTGTTGAGGAAAACCAGATATCCTCTCTAAAGTTACAGCCTCTATATACCTCCCACTGCTGGGCACAGGCCTCCGAAAATGTCCGCCGGCTGCCCCAATGCGTGTTGGCGAACTTCACATGAATAATAGTTTCCTCACGATGTTTTCCTTCACCATCGAGCACGTAAAATTGCAATTAACAATTTCATTAGTATCTACCAGCGGGAATCAAATCCGGGTTGCTCGCGTAGTGTGAATTTTCTTCATAAAATAACAATTCTCAATTACTCTAGGACGTGTCGTGCCAGGTTAAGAGAATCCACGACCCCATTTCTTTTATTTTTAGATGACAAACGAGCACACAGTCCACCTGGTGGGAAAAGGTTGCTGTGGCCCATAGACATCTACATCTATCTTCGATTACGAATCAAAATTCAGATGCGTTGTCACCCGTGAGGACTAAGATGGAAAGCCTCGTTTGCAGTAAAATGAGTCCCCTGTTCTCTACAATCATCATACGAAACACAGCAGCGTTGTGCTGCTATTTTACGCTGATATTCTGTGAGAGCATGGTCCTTCCCCGGTCGAGCCGACCTATTCGTGCTACAACTATACTACTAACATAGCTGCAGCACGGCTCTACCACGTAAGAATTAACCACCACTGTTATTCCTTGGGTGTTGTAAGAGGCGACAAAAGGAAATGAAACAGAAGGTAGCCAGGAGCATATTTCTGATAACAACTTAAAATAATAAAAGAAGTTGCGGTTGCCAACTCGAATACTAAGCGCGGAAACTATAGCAAATCTCCCCCTTATAAAGCAATCTTTAGGGACGAGTACATAGGTTCAGCTGTAGGCTTTGATGGGCTGTAGTGATGATGAAGTAAGATGAGTTATTTGCGTACTATGTACTTACTAAACCAAACATCTGGAATGGAGCACACATAATGCAGGATAGTAGACAGTTGAATTTGTCATCAAAGCTCGAGTTGAACGCAAAACGGGAGCCTTAAAAAAATCGGCTTTCTCCTTTAACGCTGTAAAGCCACGTTGTAACTGTATTATGGAACGATTGAGTCGGACAATAATTACGCTCCCACACAAATAAAGTGCGTTTCACACTTTGAGTGACAAGAATTGGAAAACTTTTTAATGATAACGGACGCTGCTTATTAGTCCTCAGAGATGACATCGTATTTTGATTTTTAATCGAGACTGAATGTCTGCGTGGTACAGCATCAAAGTTAGATGGACTTTGTGCTTTCTTGTCCGTAAATTAAATACATAAAAAAGTTGTGATACTCTACTAGATCTGTTATGATTAGCGCATATCTGGAGTTTGGAGCTTTGGGTTAAAATAGTTTTCTGGTATTATCATTACGCAGGTGTCGCAAGAGGCTACTGAGGGAAACTCAACAGTAGACAGCAGCATCTTCTTGAGAACAAATCTATGCTAGGTCCATTCCTTTTCTTCGTATGATCGTCGAGTCCATCTGTATTTATTTATTTATTTATTTATTTATTTATTAGGATTACCAACAGAAATTACAATAGTAATACAAAGATCATTTTCATAACATATTAAGCACAATATAATTGTATTTCTTTTTATAGGTAATCACAACATGCATTGATTATTTAGTGAATGATAGGATTAAAAAAACTTGGACTACATCATTGAATAAATAAGTTATTAAAAAGAAATAGAATTATTTAACAATATTATAGATAACTTCATTATCATATTAAATTACATTAACCACATTATAGAAAACAAAAACAATTCCAATATTATACTTCCAATATTATATTTCTTAATTAATTGATTCATTATTTTTAAAGAAATTTATTAATTTTGATTTGAAGGTGGATAAACTGTCGCAAGTAATATCGAGGCCAGAAATCTTTGAGGACAGTTCGTTATAAGTGCGAGCCAGTCTGGCTAGAGGGGAATACTTTCCCAGGTTAGATCTATAAAGAGACACATCGAAAAAGGCTTGCGATTTCCTAGGCAGTCTTGATGGCACTTTAAAGTTAAATAGTTGAACTATCGCTGGACAATCGACACTATTATTGAGCGTTTTGTATAGGAATATCATATCTGAGATACTTCTACGTGATTGTAATGATGTGATGTTAAATTGCGCCAAACGTCTTTCGTAGGAATCATTAGTTTGATAGCTATATATAGTATAGGTACCAACTTATCTATTTCTGTCACCAAATAGAAGTGCTTGTACTTCTGTGTCTCGGTCTAAAGGGTGAAGAGAGCCTGAATAATTTACATATGAGGCATTCCATCTTAGTTCTCGAAGATAACAACGCACCTGTAGACTGCTTTGGTTGAAGTTGGCTGCAAGAGTCTATAAACTGCAGTATCTAGTTGCCATCAGATAGATGGACTATAAGTTTGTTTACCACTCCATTTTTGCGTGGATGCGGAGGCGTGGCAACTGGCAACTAAGGCAAATATTCATCGTATAAGAAAATCTATGGAGGAGACCTATATTTATCAGTTGACCTTGATAGGCTGTAATGATGATTGTGATGAGTATTTGGACATTTAGTCAACATTTAGCATACTAAAATTTATTTAACCAAAGCGAAATTTCAAGGAAAGCTTAAGTTTTACGGAATTTCGCAGTAAAAGCTTCAGTTATTCCATATCGAAACACATAACTTGGTTTAAGGATTCTGCGGAATATGCTGCTTTATTTAATAGTTGCTTGCCAGTTTAGCGGTTATTCTAACAACTCTTTTCTCAAGATCGTATAAGTTTGCACAAATAACACGTATTTATTTAAATAATACTAGTTTTTACGGATTTTATCACGTATATTAACATTTTTATATACCGGACATTTCGAGCATTTTACAGCACCCATGGTCACGGGGGACTGAGATATTTAACGTCCAGATGTCATAGTTAACCGTGATTACCACAGATGAAAATAATTAAAAACACAGATTAAAAAAAATTATTTTAATCTGTGGTAACCGCGGTTAACTATGACATCTGGACGTTGAACATGCGATAAAATCCGTAAAAATTAGTGTTATTTAAATGTCTGGTGTTCGCATAAATATTATAAATCATTAATACATATTTAGCTAACTTTAATCAGAGTAAAAAACATAAAGTGATACATGCAAGTCGATTTTTATTTGCAAATGTAAAAGACCCAGAAAAGGTATACGCTTTACCGAAACAAATTTACATATTGTATCCTCAGATACCCTTATGAATAAATTACAGTGTCGTCACATCAAACAAAATCTTCCATATTTCATAAATATCTTTTTATGTTTACATATCTGTACATATTTATATGTACAGATATGTAAACATAAATATAAAAAGATATAAATATGTACAGATATGTAAACCATATGTGCGTGTGTGTGTACATACGTGCGTGCGTGGGTGTGTGCGCGCGTGCGCGTTTTCGCGTGTGCGCTTTCGCGTGTGCGCGTGTGCGGATGCGCGTGTGTGTGTGTGTAAACCACATCTAAAATAAAAAACTGCGGTTGCCGGCTGCCAACTTAACCAACCATAGCGAAATCCCCCTATGAAGCAATCTATCGGAGAGGCCTATGTTCAACGGTGAACTTTTAAAGTCTGTAATGGATGGATGGATGGACGAGGGACATTATACACTTGAACTATAGATATTTAAGCCATAGGTCTAATTAAAATTATATCTTCTATAAATGTTATTAACAATCTCATCGGTGCCGGCGGTGATCGAACCCATGTTGCTCGCGTACTGTGAAATAGCCCCTTAGCTACCACGGCTCTTTATGTGCTTATTTACCGCGTGCTATGCGGTAAATGAAAACATCGTGAGGAAGCCTGCAAATCTGAGATATAAAAAATAAAATATTTCGAAGACATGTAAGGTTCGTCAACACGCATTGAGTGTACTGTGCCCAGTAGTGGGATTTATATAGGCTACAACTTTAATTTTAATGTCATCATAAATTTAGATTGCTAGAAGAAAATAGAAATAGTTTTTAGGAGTGTGTACGAGCTAGAGATTGTTATTGGCAAAATGGTTATACATTTTTTCCACCATTCGATGCATGATTAGGTTTTATCTTTACACGCTTGAAATTGAGACTTTCAGTTCCACGCAGTGCGTACCAGAGAAGATACCAAATGTACGCTTTGGTATCTTTTGTGATATGCATTGCGATGGAATGAAATTTATTACCTGCATCAATTTTGCTAAGTCTAAATGTTTGTCTCGTTAAAGCAGTAATAAAATTATTTCCAGGTTAACGTTTTTATAGTCTGAGACTATAATCGTCACTTGACATGTGATAGGATCTTGGTTATGGGTGAACCAACGAATAATAAATTAATAAAGTAGAACAACAAAAGTAATTCCATTATTCGAAACAACTGAGGTTGAATCCCGCTGGTACCACTGAAATAGTTAATAGTTTACAATATAAGTAGCGCTTGCAAGGTTCATAATTTTAGCACTGATTTGCCACGTGCTAGATGGTGAAGGAAAAAAGGAACCATTCATATCTGAGATTTTATTTAAAATCTGGTGATATTAAGTCGGTCATGACACACTAGAAGAGCGGAGGTATGTAGACTATTACTACACTGTACTATTATAATTAAATAGGTTTACATATGAAAATTATTTACATTTTACGTGGCAGAGCCACGCTGCAGCTATAATATTATAGTTGTAGCACAAATGGGTCGGCTCGACCGGTGAAGGACCACGCTCTCACAGAATACCAGCGTAAAATAGCAGTCTAGTGCTGCTGTGTTTCGTATGGTGAGTGTGGAGATCCGGAGACCTTTTTTCTACTGGAAACGAGGCATTCCATCTTAATCCAGGGTTGACAACGCACCTGCGTTTTGATTCTTAATCGAGGATAAATGTAGATGTCTGTGGGCTGTGTGTTTGTCACCCTTATTCTATAAAAAAAGTGCCAACCGAAAATTTGTATAGTAATTTTAGGCAGATACTATACATGATGTACAATTCTATTCAAAACCTTAAACTTGACTTCTCGCCTGTCATAGAGCATGCCCTCGTGCTCTCATATGCTATTTGTGATCACTTTCACTTAGTTTTACCATAAATAGTTTAATTATTTTACCCTTTAAGTGAAGTAAGGTTTATTACAAGTTGAAGGTAACAACAACAAGACCGTCCAAATAAATCTACATAGTAAAATTAAAGACTTCATCCTAACCTTTAGAGGTGAATCCTTTTCTTAAAACTTTAATTAAAGAAGAATCATTAAAACGGTGCCCTATTTCTGAGATATCGATAAACATACGGAATAATTCGCGTCGTATATAGAACCTACTCGTTATTATAAAAGTATAAATCAATTTAACACTATCGCTTCATCATCATCATCATTACAGGGGCTTACTCCTAAGAAAAGTCTCAATATACGGTCCCCGCCCATAAATCGGTTAAATTTCTGCGTGTCTTACCAGGTCGTCACGCTATCACATGGAGGGTATAATTAAATTTCCTTAAAATGTCTACAGCTGTTCTTCTTAAACTGATCTTTCTACAGGTATATTAAGAAAACTTTTCGCATGCGGCAATATCACTCCAGATCGTGTGCAATGTAACATGGCAAGACACGCGTGCCCTAATTATCTTGCGGCTTAATTAACGTCTGCCACAACGACCGCTGATTCCCTGTACAGATTAGTGATGTGATACGTGCAAAGATTATTTTAAAAATGATTGTTTTTTTATTTCATTACTTGAACAATTTTTCTTATATTAAACAAAAACACTTCTAACTTGAAAGACTATATAACCCTATATACCTTACGTGTCAAGAATCTCAGTAACCACCAGAAATATTTTCACCAACCATTCCCAAAATTAAAAAAAATACTTGCTCTTGTTTCACTGTAAGTGTGTAAGTGTAAGCAAACGCTAATTATACTTCATAAATACCCTTTATGTAGGTTCTGCTGGCAGATTTCATCAGTTCTCTATAAAAAAGAGAGAGAAAAAAAGAGAAGGGGTTTCTATAAACACTCACTCGTTCTATGATATCTGTTTAAGTATTAGCAAGTCGTTACTCTACTACGTTACGTAACTATCACTGTATACTTATTATCCATTTTTGATGAGTACAGAGCAGGATCCTTACATTAAAAATATCCTTACCAATCTATTAGATTGGAGTTTATCATATATCAGTAAATGAACCCACCTGCTGATAAAGCGTGGCGTGGTGGCTTAATAAATGCTTGCTGGATGCCAAATACTAAAAAAACGCAGATGAGAGATAGAACTTAAGAGATGAAGAAGAAATTTAAATGGATTTACGCTATCAGATGTGTTCATATAGAGTGCGATGTGTAAGAGTGAGGTTGATACTTCTAGAAAAAATTCGCATATTGACAAACTCAAATTGATTTAATTTCATCAGATAATAGCTGGCCCGGAGAAGCCGTATTTATGAACTTTTGTACGATGAGTTTAACTTGAATGTGTATGTTATTACTAACTCAATCGTACACGAGAAGTTCTGAATCTAATAGTACTATCAGTTTCAGAATTTCTTACTTTTCGCAGCATATAATATTGAAAATATAAGTTAAATCTGTCCATGAATTTAAAATTTATTAATAACTCGAAAACGGCGCCACCTATCGGATCGGATAGCTATAAAGTATCGTCTCAACAATACAATACATTTTGTAAATGTGACCACAATCGGTTATGTCGTTCAGAAGTTACACGGTCATTAAGAAACGCACCGACGATTGAATATTATAAAGTGAGACAGTTTAGGTAAAGTGAAGTAGTAAAGTTACAGCCTATATACGCCCCATTGCTGGGCACAGGCCTTCTCTGATTTCTGAGAGTGTTTTATGGCAAGGATATCTCCACAGCTCTGTCCCGATGCGTGTTATTTCTTTTTTCTTATATCTCAGACATGCTGTTTTCTTCACGATGTTTTCCTTAACCATCAAGTAAGTAGTAAATCAATACTTAATATTATTGCAATTAACGATTTCATTGGAGACGGCGGGGATCGAACCCGGGTTACTCACTTACTGCGAAATTTACAAGGAGCGCCCAGCCTTTGACCTGCCACGGCTCTTAACCTGATAACGGTTCTTAGCTGGTTAAGGTAATTCCACAGAATTAAAAAACTGCAGTCAATTGTTTTAAAACTATTAGATATGGAATCCTAGTTATCAAGAAACCGAGATAAATTTTATCGATATATAATTTTGCATCCTTATTTGCGTCAGTACTGGATCCACGTATTTGTGTACACGTGCGTACCTTAATTAAATCGGAACTTTTGTCATTATCATGAACATTTTAAAGTTTTGTTTCATGAAACGTAATTACTTTGGACTCGTAAATACTGTTTAGCGTTGACGTAACTTTTTACTTTTTACATATTTTTTTTAACTGTAAAATGTTTATTTTTTATATCTTAGTAGCTTGCCAGGCAGACTTCGCCTGCCTTTTTCGACGACCTTTATCCATAAATTCGCCAAAAAAAAAAATGTGGGTCACTCATGGGCAAAAAACTATCCTATCTCTCAAGTTTGACCAAATTGCACACGGTGTGCAAATTTGATTTAAATCGGTCAAGTAGTTAAGAGTCGACCGCGGACAAACAACATAATTAAAATATATTAAGATTGATTATGTGATATATCCTACCTTTTTTTCCTAACTTTTGCCCGCGGGTACACCCACGTGGACGTGTGGAAAAGATAAAATTTCGACCGGAGAAGAAGCATGCTCTCACATAATACCAACAATGTGTATTGGCAATACTGTGTTTCGTGCAGTCAGTGTAGAGAGTCGAATACCCTTTTTACTGAAAGCTAGACATTTCATCTTAGTCCTCAGAAACGACAACGCACCTTCATTATGGTTTTTAATCTAAGATATAATATTAAGATGTTCTTGCGCCACAGAATTTTACCATCAGGTGGGATGTGTGTTGGTTTGTCACCTTTATTCTACAAAAAAGGCCTCTTACAAAAATAGGTATTTATTATTATTTTTTATATTAAATAAGGGTAACAAACGAGCACACAAGACCATCTGATGGTGAGTGGATGAAGTAGCCCATAGATGTCTACATTTATCCTTGATTATGAATCAAAACGCAGGTGCGTTGTCACCCCTGAGGACTAAGACGGAATGCCTCGTAACAAGTAAAAAGGTTCTCCGGGTCTCTACACTTACCATACGAAACACAGCAGTATTAAGCTGCTGTTTTACGCTGGTATTCTGTGAGAGCGTGGTCCTTCCCCGGTTGAGCCGACCCATTTGTGCTACAACCATGATATAGCTGCAGCGTGGTTCTACCACGTATCATTACAGGCTTGTGCATTTGTAACATGCTATTTATTATACTATTACGACCTTGTCAAGATATAATAAACGGATTGATTAATTAATTCATACATATATTCATTAATTATTTACAAGAATATATTTTGATTTGGCGTAACCATTTTTGTTAAACAAAAAACAAGGAAGCAAGGATTTTGGCAGATACCCAACTTTTATCTTTTTAATGGTAATAAAAGTATGAAAGTCCATTTTCACATTGAGCGTGATTATTTGAACAAGTTTAATGGAATGGTAAATATCTCTAACTTTTTTTTTGTTAACATGATTAAAGTTCAAAAAAGAAAAAGAATATACATAGTAAAATATGATAATGATACATGTCATCATCATTACATCCTCCCACAAGTCCACGGTTGAGCATTGTCTCACACTGAGTTGTTGAATGTCGTCTACAATGTCCAGGGACAATGCAGGTATCGGGCCTCGGGGTAACCCCCATTGCCCGGGTGTCCTCATATCCCATTATTATGGGACAGTCTTTTAGCCTGTTCTAGGCTCGATAGCATACACGGGTTTTTTCCGTGGTGGCGGTAAATTGTTTTTCCGTAGTTATCCAACTACGGAAAAAGGTGGTTATTTGGTAAGTCTGAGTTGGCCTTTCTGCGGCATTGTGGGTTGTTACTCAACTCTCTAATCACATATAGAGAGGAGTTCTCTCGGAAGAGGTCGCCCGTCCGGTGGCCGGGTGTGTAACGGCGCAAAGCCGTTAAGGTGTTCGTGTGGCCCGTTATCGGCACGGTCAAACATGCCGCGCGCTAACCGGGCCACGAAGTCGGTGATGTTCTCGATCTTCAAGTCGGCCGCTATCACGTCGTTCCGGACGTAGCGACCTGCTCCGACGATCGTCCTTAATGTCAGATTCTGCTGGGCCTGTAGTCGCCGCCTCAGAGGGTCGCTCAGAAGTGCGTACCAGGCCGGTGCAGCGTAGGTGATAATGGTCCGGATATACATCTTGTATATCCGGAGCTAGGTTCGTATGGGCAGCTTGGATGCTAGGACCGGCAAGAGCGTCGCCCGCGCACATCGGGCCCGGCGGACGACGAAGACGACGTGCGCGGTCATGCGCAGCGTCCTGTCGATCCTGCACCCAAGGTAGGTTACAGCCTTCTAGTACGCAATCTTCTGGCCGTTGAGGGTCAGCGGAGGTGGAAACTTCCTGAGACGGCGAGTGAGCAGAGCGGTCGTCTTACCAACGTTGACGACCATCCTCCACTCTTCCAGCCATGGTGGCAGCAGGTCCAGCAGACGCTGCATCTTGGCAGTGGCTATGTGGGCTCTTCTGGACGAGGTGAAATAGGCGCTATCGTTCGCGAATAGCGCTAGCTCAACGTCGTCCTCCCACTCTTGAAGCCTGCCTGCCAGTGTAGGTATGTCGTTGGTGTAAGCCGCGTACAGGACTGGAGACAAACAGCTGCCCTGTGGGACGCCGGCTTTGATGGTTCTCGTTGCGGA
This sequence comes from Parnassius apollo, assembly GCA_907164705.1. Taxonomy (NCBI): domain Eukaryota; kingdom Metazoa; phylum Arthropoda; class Insecta; order Lepidoptera; family Papilionidae; genus Parnassius; species Parnassius apollo. Next base: position 5,470,896 of record CAJQZP010000644.1, read on the forward strand.
TTCGGCGTCCTCTACGCAGACGTAGAACTTCCTGTCTTCCAGGAAAGACGCTATTAACCGCAATATAGCAAGAGGGACACTGGTCTGTTCTTTCAGTTTATATAATAGTCCTGCGTGCCACACCCGGTCGAACGCCTTCTCGATATCGAGAAAGACGCCCAACGATATGCGGCCACGATTGTACTCTGCCGCAAGCAGGTGCAGCACTCTAGTCAGTTGAGTGACTGTGGAGTGACCCCTCCTGAATCCGTGCTGCTCCGCCCGAAGTTGGATGCACGGACGGAGACATCTTAGCAGCAATCTTTCAAACAGTTTAGCTATATGTGGTAATAGCGTGATCGGCCTGTAGTTGGCAGCTCTACGCCTGTCCTTCCCGGGTTTCGGCAAGACGATAATTTTGCCTTTTTTCCAGTCCTCCGGAAAGTGGGATGTCCGCAGTATCCCATTGTAGAGTCGACCAAGCTCTACTATGACTCTATTGGGTAGCTGTCGGAAGTGCAGCGTTGGTAATCCCGTCGTGCCCCGGCGCCTTCCTCGGTTGCAGGCAGGTTACTGTCCTCCGCAGTTCTGCGGGGGGAGATGAACCAATCTCCTGCAAGAGGCGGCGCGGGCGACGACAGGAACTCCTGTACGCGACTTTCCTTCCGGGCATGAAGCTCCATAAACTCCGCACTTGCTGTATTCGGCATAAATTGCTCCTCGAAGTGCTCGACTAGGATATCCGCTCTGCCCTTGGCATCGTAGCATCGTTTGCCCGTATTATCAGTCAGCGGGCAAACGGGAGGTTTGGATTTGGTCAACTGCCGGTTCAGTCTATAGAGCGACGCATCATGCTCTTGCGCCTTCTGGATGCGCCGATCCCAGGCCTCTCCTCTGAAGGCCTGGACTGCAACCGACAGTTCCTCGATAAGGTGTTCAGCTGTGTCTTAATTCTGGGACAGCGAGTACGCGCCCAGAGCTTTCTCAGCGCCCTTTTGCGCTTGATCTGCACGCATATCTCACGCGGCAGATCGTCTCGCCTTGCTGTAATCGGGACGACCGTAGAAGCCGCGTGGAGGGCTTCCTTGATGTTGTTGGTAATTCTAGTAGCAGCGACCTCTACGTCGTCCGCTGTGCTTATATGATGGTGTGCTGGAGGTCTCTGCTGAAGATGTTGACAGTAGAGCCTCCAGTCGACACGGGTTTTAAAAGCTCTAGGCGGCGTAGTCACTGCCTTTAGGCCAAGGGTTATCAGTAACGGGAGGTGCTGTGAGGGAAGGTCGTACAGCACTTCTACCACTATCGGATAGTTGACGTTCCTAGTGAGCACGATGTCTAATACATCCGGATGCCTCCGTGGGTCAGTAGGAACGTGAGTTGGTTCCTCGGGACCTAGAACGTCGTATTGGTTCTTTTCTGCATCTTCGTATAGCTCAAGACCCGGCGGGGTGATCACTCTGGACCCCCACGCCGGGTGTTTGGCGTTCAGGTCCCCGGCAATGATTGTAGGTGTATCGCCTTCCATCACCGTCCGGATGTCTGAGAAGCAGAATGGAGTCCCTGGCGGGCGGTATGCTGCATATATCCTTAGTTCCTCGCCCGCCGCCTCCATTCTTATGCCGATTGAACGCATTGTCTGGTAGAATGGTAGATCCAGCTCTTGGTGGACGATGTCCCTCCTCACTAGAACCGCCGTCCCTCTGTAGGCGGCCCCTTGAGAAGCGACCTCGTCCCTTCTGTAGATGTGAAAATTTGGCAGCTTTATTTGCGTCTTTGGATTCAATATTGTTTCGCCCAGCAGTATGATATGTATGTCCTGTTGCTGGGCGACAGTGCGGAGTTCATGCAGCTTCTGCCGTATACCGTCCGGGTTCCAGTACATTAGGCGCAGGTTATTCTCCTCCATAGTGCCTGGCCAGGAGGTTTGCCAGCGCCTTCATGATCGCTGTTACGGGGGCAGTCCCGGCTCTTATATCGGCCAGGACTTGCGTGCCGACCTCGATGGCAATGCCAACTAGGCGCTGGATTGCATCAGCTGTTTCGAGGCCGGCCGTCGGTGGTCTCCTATATGAAGGCGTTGGTGCTGGTCTCGGGCGTTGGTCTTCTTGCTTTTGGGTAGAGCGCGCTCTGTGTGTGGGTCGGGCTCTCTCTACGAGTGGGGCCCTCTCCTGCACTCTACCCACGCCCTTTTTGGTGGTCCCCTGTGTAACCTGCGCCTGAGAGGCTATTGGTCCAGGTGTCGGGGTAGAGGTAACAGCCCGAGGAGGCTGCGACTTCTTTCTGCTTCTCTCCCGCCTCCTCTTCTTTGAAGGGTTGCCGTTCTGTGGCAGGGTTGGCGGGAGGTTGCAGAGTCGCCCCGGTGGTTGCCCTTTCCTCTGCGGGTTCCACCGTTTCCTTGTGTGGTACGGGGGGGGGGGGCTGGTTGTCTGCCCTTCCCCGTGATGGTAGCCCACCCGTCTTTCTGGATGGTAATGGCTTTAGGGCGACTCTGGGGGATCCTTTTCGGGTTCTCCGGGAGTAGCCCCGGTAAGGTAATCCCCTGTCTTCGTGCAGTCCTCCTCAGGACTGGACAGCGACGGTCATTGGCTGTGTGGTTCTTACCACAGTTTGCACATGTGGGTTTCTCTTCCCTACCCCGAGGGCAAAGGCTCGCTATATGCTCCCCGGCGCAGCGTACGCACTTCACCGGCCTGAAGCAGTTAGCTGAGGCGTGTCCAAAGGCCTGGCAGCGGTGGCATTGGGCCGGTCCTGCTTTCCTTTGCCAGGCCTCAATAACTACTCCTCTCATATAGAGTAGTTCGTCAACTTCATATAATATCTTGAGCTGCTCCAGGCTCAGGTGGTCAAACTGGGCAAAGTAGACGCATCCTGGTCTGCCCCTTCGTGGTGGAATCGCTTTAACGTATTTCACCGGGAAGCCCCTTGCCTTTATAGCCTCCTCAATGGTACTGGTATCGGTCCCCATTGGTAGGCCCCGGATGCCCACTTTGGTGGGCTTGTCTTCATCCGGGGTATAGCAGTACCACGACATGTTAGGTGTAGCCTTGGAAAGTTCAACCATATAACGTTGAACAGTCCTAAATTCAGTGGCGCTCTGTGGTGTAAATCGAACTCCCTTCCCGAACGGACGGGCATTCAATGGGTGGCCCAACATTCTATTGAGCTCCTTGAAATGCCTCGTCCAATTCGGGAGGCTTTCAGCCACTATGGGCGGATATCTCGTTTTCTCCTCCTGGTCGGCAGGCTTATCAGAAGTCACTGCCGCCGGTTTGGGTCGTGGCACTGCTGGCGCAGCTACCATATGGGCGTAGCTAGTAGATGGCCGTTGGCCATCATCCAGCGGACGCCCGGACGGATTTTCGGTTGTCTTCCTAGGCGACATGGACGGCGAGTGTCCAGCCGATGTATTCGGGGCTAAGGTCGCATATGTTGTGGCACTCCAACCATACGACCCTTCTCCTCCCTGCTCTAGATCCACAGCTTCCATGCTGGAGTGGTGTTCCTCTGATCTAGGGGGAGTGGGCTTAGTCGGCGATGGCGACTTCGGTTGTGATCTCCTTATCGGTCGTTGGTCTTATTCCTCCTCGGATGACAAGTAATCCGAGGAGTTGGAGGATCCTAGGCATTTTCTCTTCTCCTGCAATGATGCTGCAGTCTCAGGCGGAGTGTGCCTTCTCCACGACTTCTTAGCCCGCTGTTGTTGGGGAACCGGTTCCAGCCCAATCGTACCTTCAGGTACGATGGGCGAGAGCGCGGTCCTCGGTGCGGGTCCTTTTCCTGGAGATAGGGGTTTCCTAGTCGGGATCTGCGAGTAGGAAGACACTACTCGAGTCCTTTCCGGATTGAAGATGTCCCGGTATGCTATCGGTCGATCCAGAATGCTTGTTCGGTCCGGTGGTTTTCTGGTTCTCGGTGGTGGCTCCCCCTTATCATTGTCCTTATCGGACATGGTGAACCTACCTAAGAGTCAGTAGTCTAACTAACGGCCCTGTCTATATCCAGCCGATCGGCTGTAATGCGCGACGCGGATGGAGGTAGCAACTAAGTTGGCGTAGTCACTTGGGGCACTGCATACCCCTTTGTCAACAAAGGGTTGGGGGAAGTGCAACGGTGGCACTTTAATACGCGACTAGGCACAGGATGCACGAAGCGCATAAAGTGCCAAGAATCACCTAGGGGCCGGTGACCTCGACGCCTCACGGAATCACGGGACTCAACGATCGGCGGAGTTTGTCGAACCGGCGGTTATTTGCAGCCACTGCTAACTACGAAATAACACACACCTAGGAGATCCTTCACACTGAGTCCATTTTTTCTGGTACGCTAATAGGCTCTATTAGACTGTAGGGGAGACCGGGGCTGGTTGACCAAATTTCAGCTTAAAGCTATCTATTCTTATTTCCTTAGAGTATATTAATTTAAAAACAAGTTCAGTTAATAGATATACTGTTAAGGCAACAACCACTTTAATCATTATGATATAGAGTACAGGCCAGTTCTTGTATAATAGGAAAAACTGGTCAAGCTACCCCGTGCTTGGGGCAGGTTGACTAGTCACCTGGGGTAAGTTGACCTATAAGTTATAAAGGCAAAACCTACGAGGAAATAGGATAAAAGACACAAAAATGTAGGTATTACTCATTTCTTTTATTGAAACCAATAAGTGAGCTTCCACCACTTCAATCAAACACATTAAATTACAATAATAAAAAATCTGATGTTTCAACATTAGGTAATTCGAGTACCAAAAATAAACTAACTATTTTCTTATTAAATATTTAAAACAAAACGAAATAACTTCTCATAAACTTCAACCATTTGGTAACAAACAATCCTGTCTAACTAATATAATTATAAAATTTAGTATTTGGTATTAATAAAATTATTTATTTTGAGATCATACTATCAATCAGACTTCTAAATCGGACGTGCAATTTTTGCATTCATAGAGCAATATGTTTCCATTTATACATGTTGTGTGTGCCCACAACTTACACGTAGTGCATTGAACCCATTCTTCTCCTAAAATACTAGTGCTATAGGGTTCGGTGCACTCCAAACAAAATGTTTCATCCTCATCACTTTCATCGTCATCACTTTTCTTCTTATTAGCCTCATGAAGAGATTTTTTCCTTTATCTTTTCCGTCCTTTCGAGTTCTGTAGATTTTCCGCCTGTTATCTTTGGCTTTTTTGTCTTATAGTATTAATAAATTGTTATAGTCTTCCTCGGATCACTTACTAACCAATTATCGCTTGCTTGATTGTAATACTTCTTTAGTGGCCCATAAACTGTTCTATCTAGACGCTGCAGCTTATGGCTGCAGTGAGGAGGAAATGATAAAATTGTAACCCCATTTTCTTTGAAATAATCAAGCACTTTTATAGACAAATGCGAGTCATGGTTATCGAGAAGTAATAAAACCGGGGTTTCTTTACTAAAACGCCAAACAAAGTTTGGCGTATTTTACGAAGTGTCTAGCAAACTTTCGAAAATTGTCTTCTTTCATCCACCCAGAAGGATTAGCATCGCCATCTGAGCCCACTGGTCCACCTCTGATGAAGTGTTCTTTATAATGAACTGGTGGAAAAACAAAGAATAGAGGAACCATGTTACCAAGAGCTGAGATGGCAACCGCGACCGTCTACAGCGTACCTCGTTCAGCGGAAGTCATTTTTCCCAAGTTCTTAATTCCTCGACGAGCTATCACTTTGTTAGGAACATGTACCGTTGTCAGTCCTGTTTCATCTACGTTCCAAATATCAACAGGACTCAGATTATGGCGACGATAAACGGTTTTCCAGTTGTCAAAGAACAAATTAACGTTAATTTTGTTGAAGGATGTGGCCCGAGATAAACTAGTAGCTTGAGGAGTTCTTATAGAAAATGCAGGATGACGTTTAAGAAAATGCCCCAACCAATCTTCACCAGCTACCAATTTTTTATCCCATGAGTCAGGTACGGATTTTTTTTTTTTTTTTTTGCAAATTCATACGCAAACTTTCGTGTTTCATAAGGAGTTAGTCCGTAATAAATGTCTGCTGCTTTCTTCAAGTAACTCTCCAAAGCAAGTTCTTCCTCGTCACTAAATATTTGTCTATTTCTTTTGTAGCTAACGCTGTCCAAAGTTGATTCGGTTTTCGATAATTTAGGATTTTTTTCTTAATATTTACGACGTGGCGTTGTAGTGTTTTATACGGTATAGCAAACTTTTTCGCCGTAGAATTAATACTTTTTTCGTCAAAGATAACTTGCTGACATGCTCTATCTATTACATCTTTGGGTGCGCCCCCTTTATCAATCTTTCTCTTGTATGTTTTCATGGTCCTGAAACATCAAAATTTTAGATAAAATTTCAAAAATATTGACTTCATTTTATGTGTGGAATTTCCTCACGGCTAGTACCGCATCTGCATTTTGATTCGCATATGAGGATAGATGAAGTTGTCTATATATAGGCCATGGCAACCGCTTACCATCAGTAGACTGTGTGCTCGCTTGTCACCCTTATCCTATAAAAAAATACTGTAAATATTTCACACATTGACTAACGCATCTCGAAATTAGAAAGAGAGAAACACTTGGCATTAATCGTCTTATCTCACTAACGAGTTCGTACCTAAACGCAATCTGTCTCACCGATATGATCGGAAGAAATACCATTGTAACTCGTGTGGGAACCGCTAAAGTAAACTTTTACATTTATTTATTTTTGTATTATTTTTACGAAACGATAAATAGCCAATATTAAAAAAAATATGCGTGGTAGGGCTAATATTTGTGATGTGAGTGCTGGCCTTTTGGCCTTTTTTTACAGCTTCGTCGGACTCAAAAAAAGGGTCCTACACCTCACAGGTCGCAAGCCCCCCCCCCCTTTTTTTATAGCTAGTGACCTCTTAGGCTTATTATTTCCAACGTTGCTCTCGTAACAATGTTCGCCTATGTACATTTTTATTCTACAGATAACTCATCTGTACAATAAAAATGTACATAGGCGAACATTGTTATTGAACATTAACCTAACCGATAATAGCTAATATGTTTAGAGATTGCTTTTCTGTGAAATCATCATTGAGACCACCGCAGAATAAACATGAAGCTGGGACTGACAGCCAAGAGCTGTCTAGTAAATTTACAGGTAAAGATGTTAATAACGTTATAAGATCTATGTCAGGAGGTAAGTCTCCTGGTCACGATGGTCTCAGCATTGAGCACCTACGATTCGCCGGGCCTCAACTACCCAGAGCATTATCCATGTTCTACACAGTATATACAGGACTTTCGTACTTGCCCCCTGAAATGACCAAAACTGTGGCAAAAATAACTATAGACCTATCTCGCTAGCCACGATTGTTGCCAAAGTGCTTGATGGTCTGCTTGCTTCTTTATTAGAGAAATATCTAAAGCTACACGATAACCAGTTTGGTTTCAAACCAGGTCTTTCCACAGAATCTGCCATCCTGTGCTTAAACTAGGCTGTCAAGTATTATACAGACCGACCAACACCCATCTATGCCTGTTTCCTCGATTTGTCAAAAACTTTTGACTTGGTTAGCTACGACATTTTGTGACAGAAATTAGATAGTATCAAGTAGCCTGCTGAATTAAATAATATATTTAAATATTGGTATTCAAACCAAGTTAATATCGTACTATGGTCAAATGCTTTTTCTGAACCATACGGATTAGAATGCGGGATGGGACAGGGGGGTTTGTCCTCACCCAAACTTTTTAACTTGTACATTAATGCACTGCTAGATGATCTCAACAGTAGTCATGTCGGCTGTCATATTGGCAAAATATGTTTGAATAATATTAGCTACGTGGAAGATATGGTGCTGTTGAGTGCCTCTATCTGTGGCCTAAGTAAGTTGCTAGGCATTTGTGAGAAATATACGTATATAATCACGGACTAAAATACAATGTAAGCAAAAGTGACTATATGATCTTTAAGGACAGAAACAAAGTTCCACTTAGCATTCCTCCTATTAAACTGAATGGAATCCCTCTGAAGAAAGTAGACCATTTTGAAAATCTTGGACATTTGGTAACCTCTGACCTGAGGGACAATTTAGATATTGATAGAAAGCGGAGGTCGTTGTCTGTAAGAGCTAACATGATAGCCCGCAGGTTTGCTCGTTGTACAACTGAAGTTAAGATTACGCTGTTTAAAGCGTATGGTTCATCCTTCTACACGAGCAGCCTCTGGGTGAATTACTCTCAATAGTAGTACAGCACGACAATGCATTTCGGGCGCTAATGGGGCTACCTCGGTTCTGCAGCGCATCGGGGATGTTCGCTGAAGCGCGAGTGGATTGCTTCTACGCGATCATGCGTACGATGGCGGCAATGAAAATTTCGGGAATCAAGGAAGTGATACAACATTACTATTTAAAAATATATTTATTGCTTTTCGAAGTATTCTCCGCAAAATTTGACACATTTTCCATACGACGGAACCAATCATTGAAGCAACCATTTCATTCGGAAGTTGGGGTCTCCAAAATGGCCGTTTTGTAGGCGTCCACAGCTTCTTCGGGTGATGAAAATCTCTGTCCACGCAATTTATTCTTTATTTTAGGGAAAGTATAGAAATCATTAGGGCTTAGGTCGGGGCTGTATGGCGGATGGTCTAATAATTCTATGTTTTCTTGCTCTAAAAACTCTTTTGTTCTGTGTGCGGTGTTGCGAACTCGCATTGTCGTGATGGAGGATGATGCGGCGGTTGCAGTTCTCTTTACGGAGTTCAGAAACGACCTGTGGCAAACAAATGCTAGCATACCATTCTGCATTAACCGTTCTTTGTCCCTCAAGAGCAATAGTCATAACATGGCCGGTTTTGGAGACAAACGTGGCCACCATTTTTTTTTCAACACTCCGTGAACGACCAATTTTTGTTAGCTTTAACACATTTTCGAATAAGCAAGTTCCTTTAACAACGGCAACGCCTGATGACGACAAAATATAATTAAAACGTATAGTAGTGGTATTAAACGATTCATTTTAAAGTTTGCGAGCGTCACGCGTTCACAAAGCGCTCCGAACGCTCAGTTTTAATTGCTACTAATCGAGAACACTATCTAGATTCTTTCACTGCTTGTTAGTGTTAGGATGGGCGAGATAGTGTCGAGATTTATTTAATAACATAACAGTAAGGCTGCGGTGCTACAAAGTGCTAAAACCCGATTCTCAGAATAGACAGTAAACGAGGGAATCGTTCCATTAATTATAAAGCGTATTTCACATTAAATTATATTATACAGTCATTATAACTCAATTAAAAGTTAATTTGTGCAGGGTAATTCGTAAAACCAGAACTTGCAAAGTTTAAAAATATAAAAAACAGATGTTGGTACTGATTGCCATTTTAAAAATAAGGCAGGTTCTCTTAAAAGTATTTCATTTTGTCAAAAAATATCTTGGTATAAATATGTAAAAGTAGAACAATGTGTACGTGTATGTGTGTAATTAAGAAATTATTTTCTTTTTTCATTTTAATGACATTATTTTCAAGAACAACCAATTTCATAAAAAAGCAAAGTAACTGTCTACATTTCAATTATTTTGAGCACCAGTCTTATTTCTGGGAAGGTATGAACAAAAGAGTCCGCCGCAATAGGACCGTGTTTATGATAGGGTGTGGGCGGGTCTGCTCGGACTTACTATGCACTGAGAAGATTTACAGATTTTTATATCCGTTTACATTCGTTCTTTTTTACTTATTATATGCATGATTAAAAACAAAAGTTAAAGATTAAAGATATTCTGATCGTTATCGGACGCAAATTATTCCACACCATTGCCGAGCGCGTTACAAAAGACAAAATAAAACTGTTTGGTTTAAATGCTTGAAATATCGACAACAAAAGGCCGTCGACTGGTTGTCTGGTTGTCCGCTGGTGGAAAGAGGAGGGAGGAATTAATTCTTCGATACGCCGTTGTAACACCGTATCTGATACGTCCCAGTTTACACAAAACCTCGTATTCGATATCCCTCGATCCGATATACGTATCGTAATAGGTAGTGTGGAAGTATTTTTAAATGCAGTGTCATGATTCGACGATGCGATACGATACCTGCCGCGCTTCATTTCTTGTTTGTTTTTTCCTGATCAATAAAGGGCCGCTAAACGGTCTTAGCAAGTTTGGACATAAATGCATATAATTGCTCTTACATCGTGTTTGTTTCAGTTTCTAAACAATTTTGAGCAAATACTAACTTGCACGAAAGGTTTTGATGCAATCTGTTATTCGACCATCACACAAATCATCATATGATGATGAAGATTAACAATGATACTACGCAATTTTGAATGCCACAAAGCATGGCTGTGAGCCACCTGCATACATCGACTTCATGCATATCTTACCAGATTTTCAATCCATCTAGTGGAAAGCTGCCCTACATTTCGTTCACCAGTACGAGGCTATATACGTACATACTTTAATCTAATTTGAGCGAACATATGCCTCCCCCAAGGAATGCCACAAAGCAATGTTCTTAGCCACCTGCATCCATCGACTTCCTGTATAATATCTTATCATTGAACGAATTTCTTAAGTATTTTAAGCCACGATATATTAGATATCGATTACAAAAGGATATAATGAAATCAGAAAGTTACCTTTTATGTCAGAGAGACTTTAGAACCAAACTCATTTTCTCAAATTATAATCAAAATAAAAATTAAATATATCACGTAAAACAATATACCTAAGTAAAGTGTTTCTATGAGAAGAGAATTAATGGAGAGCACTAATTACGGATAACTTAATTAAGAAAGTCACCAGAAAATCGTATACGTCACACTTGTACCCGTGTCGTATCTTCACAGACTGTTAATTTAGGATCACGCTTTCTTCCCGCGGACGTAAAGGCGAGAGTGTTCGGTTTTCTCGAGTTTTAATACTTATTGTTTGCAGTCCGTTCATTTCTTTTCTTTAATTACAATACACTGTAATTAAATTAAAAGATTTTCCCGTCATCTCCCGAATTATATTTAGTTATTAGAATTGTTTTATTCTAGGATTTAGCCATACGATCATGCATATTACCTTTTGAAGCGATCATTATCAATATAAATGAAATTTCATTACTGTGTCATGTATATTTTTGCTGTAACCAGACTTTCCTTTTTTGCATACGTACGTGATAGCCATGCTCCAGCTATATTATGGGTGTAAAATGAATAGGTCGATTTTACCGAGGAAGGATCACGCTCGCAAATGCTCTTCAAATTAGGTAATGTATAAATAGAGTGTATATTATTTTGCAGAAAAATGCTGCCACATACAGGATAGTGCTGTTAAATGTCAAAACAGCGTTGAACTCTGTAGAGAGGTGTGCTAAGAGGCATATTAGTGTGTTGAAGTAATAGTACATAGTACATGTTACTTTACAGTAGTAGTGACACGAACGAACACCTGATGGTAAGTGAACTCTGTGACCCATAGATACCTACATCTATCCTCGATTAAAAAAAAATTAATTCAATAATTAAAAATTCAGATGCGCTGTCACCCTTGAGGGCTAAGATGGAATGCTTCGTTTCCAGTAAAAAGGGTCTCCGGCTGTCTACACTCACCATACGAAAAACAGCAGCATTGAGGTGCTATTTCATACTGGGATTCTGTGAGAGCGTGGTCATTACCCGCTTGAGCCAACCCATTCGTGCTATAACCATAATATAGCTGCAGAATTTCTTGACCACATAAAAAAACGCTGATTATTTTTAGAAGTCCTGAGCACAGGCGTAAAGCACCCAGCCTCTCAGTATTCTATAGCATACATTTTGATATGTGTGTACAGGAATTAGCTTACATAGCTTAATTCTTCCTTCCCCTTCCACCATCTAACAACCAGACGATCGACCGCACCACCAATTCGCTGTCAACAATTTGATTTGCTTCGTCGTTCGTAATGTGTAGGTACAGAAAAGGAGTAGTTTACCCATAGAATACTATAATAGTATACACAATACAAGCAATTACGTCGTATTATCACTACTACTAACCCGATTCGCTGTATTGTCAAACTGAGTAAATTTACACATTTTAGACTTCTGATTAATGTTCAAAATCATCATCAAAGATGTGAAACATCTGATACATTAGTCACCTATCTATCTGTCAAGCATGCCATTACTGTCTATCAAAATTTCACTGCTGGTCATAGGCTTCTTCATAGTTTTCGTCATGGGGGAAGAATATTTGCCATAGTTGCCACGCATGGCAGGCGGGTAGCCAACCGCAGTTTTTATTCTTCATTTGTTATTAGGAAAACGGTTCTGCCCATCTTTTGGTTTGTTTACCTCTGTCACCTCATTACGACACCCCCGGGGTCGATATGAAATACTGGATATTTTTTCACCGCCACTATACAGTAAAGAGTGGCGTAACCTTTAAGGAAAAAGCCCAAAATCAGCAATAGTATGCTGATGTCTGTTTTCATGTGCTGCTATTTCACGCGTATTTTATATAATTTTTTATTTATATAAAATATCTTTATTTTTTTAATATGTAACCAAAACCCTATGTTTCATGTTAAATGCGTTATCGGAATCAGTATTCAATAGTTAAGAAATAACTTCTTTTAGAAATCTAGACTTGACTTGGGGAGTAAGCTGGCGAACGCGTGAAGAACGCGTTACGAAAAGCGTGATCGCGCGAGGTGAACGTGGGGCATATAAATAAGAGAGAGCAGTGCGCGCACACATTTTCTTTCTATATTTCTTTCATAGCCAGTTATTTTTCGTAATTTTATTTCGTTTTCGTCAACAATATTATGAATTAATACATTTTATTCAATACATTAAATATTCTACGTTTAAAGTGAATAAAATTATAAATTCATTTTAAAGTTCATGTTTGGTGAATTTTCGGGTGAATTATAACAAATTATGGAAAGAAGCTGCTTATAAATTTAATTATTCGTGGAAAATTAATATATATATATATATATATATATATATATATATATATAGTGTATATATATATATATATATATATATATATATATATATACGGATGGAGCTTAAGAAGTAGAAGAAGTTTAGTCTTGTGGTCATAAGCACACTAGCTTTTTTTTAGATTAAATTTAAAAAAATATTCACAAATTGTATTACCGACCTCTAACTGACCCGCGCATAGGTAAAGTGAGGTCTTTGTCAATATTTTTACACCCCGGCCAATTGAAAGGTAAAAACACATACAATTTGCAAATAAAATTTATTAAAAATGATACATGTCCCATTGCCGGACACATGCCTCCTATCATTTCTGAAAGGGTACATCTCCATCACAAGTCCCACTACTGAACATAAGCCTCCCCCAATGAATGTTACAAAGCACGGTCCTGAATCACCTGCAGCCATCGACTTCCTGTATCTCTTACACGCTCGTCACTCCACTTAAGCCCGCCCTACACTTCACTTACGGGTACGAAACACTGCAGAATCCTTCTTCCCCATTGTTTGTCGGTCTTTCGAGCTATATATCCGGTCCATTTCTATTGATCCGGCTATGGTTATTCTAATTCTACTGCGAATATCCTCAATACGAATCCACGCAGAGAAACTCCGAGCATAGCCCTCTCTATAGCACAAAATATTTTTGAATAAGCATCTATAAAATATAACCAGCTCATATTATTTAATATTGTTCCGTGACGCAGTAGCTTAGCAATGAGTTGAGAGTTGGGAATGGGGCCACGGGTTCGATCCTGCACGGAAAAAGTTTTTGTACGATCTACAGATAATTGTTCCGGGTCTGGATGTTTGTCCTTGTGCAATTTATGTTTATAAACTACCTCCACGATACAGGAGAAAATTCTAGTGTGGAGAAAATGTTAAAAAAAGAATTGTAATCTCTTGTTGAAAAAATAGCAGGCGGTCAAGCATGCCGATTACGTCAAATATGCCAACCAGCATACGAGAGTCCAGTCTGCAGTTAATTTGTAGAATGTAAAAGGCTATGATATAAAAACTACAAATTAAAACTTTCGACAAAATTCAAAATGGACTTCTAAATCGTGGTTAAGTTTTAAATTTGATTTTGTTAGTTTGCTTGAAGTCAACTTTTTCGAAAGCCAAGATATCAACTGGAATGTATTTTAAATGGTTATATTTAAAAATTTCATACCCTACACTTACGTGATAGAGCAATGCTGCAGTTACTCGTATATTAGCAGTATAGTTGTAGTACGAATGGGTCGGCTCGACCTGGAAAGGTCACTCTCTCACAGAATACCAGCGTAAAATAGCAGCATACCACTGCTGTGTTTCATATGGTAAGTGTAGAGAATCGGAAACCCTTTTTTACTGGAAAAAAAGCATTGCATCTTAGTCCTCATTGGTGTCAACGCATCTGCATTTCAATTCGTAATCGATCATAGATGTAAATGTCTATGGGCCTCAGCAACCACTTACCATCAGGTGGATTGTGTGCTCGCTTGTTACCATTATCCTTTAAAAAATACTGTTTTTTCGCCCTAAGTGGTGGATTCTTGTTTTTTCTTATTTATATGGAAGCATTTCTAAAATATAATCATGTTTTTACTTCTTCTTTGATTCTTTTTTTTTATTAAATAAAAATATTTATTACAACATTAAATGAAAACATCGCGAAACGTACCAAACGAACGAACTCAATTTTCAATCAGCTAAAGAACACGTAATTAAAGTCAGCTATCCAATTTACGTTGCTGATTTTTGGAATTCAAATTTTTTGTTAATCTTTAGGAGAACACAAATATAAAATAGTTTTAAATTAGTAATTAAGAGTTTGTTGACATCATTTTTTTATTATTTCAATGTTAACGGAAATTTTAAAACAATAATATACTCAGCCAAACGCCTTTTTTTCAATCCGAAGACTACCGGTTTTAGTCAGGAAGTTGCCCATGGATAATAATTAGCATACCTGAATAAAAATCAGCTAATTGATGAAATTTGATATCCTCCCGGTAAATATCGACTCTGTGTTATAAATATATAAATATTTCTGTTAGTGATTTACAGTAAAATATTTTTGCTTAATTGCTATGTAATAATTATGGAACGGGCACACAATATTTTATTATTCTTCTTTACATCGTTTAATTTGTCAACTATAACAAGCGATAGTATGTATATGTATATAAAGTAAGAACCTGTTATCTGTATTATGGATTATCTGAGAGCTTCTGTTAACATTTATAACGTGCTGTTTGTTCTATGACCAATAAAGAAAAAAAATCGTAACTTAAATGTGTAAAGACCCGTAACAATAGCTTACAGCAGCGTTAAAGACTTTTATACAGAATAAGGTTAACAAACACACAGTTTTCCTTATGATAAGTGAGTGCTGTTAACCATAGACATCTATATGTATCCTGTATTATCTTTAACATGGTATTATAACATGGAATGCCTTCTTAACCAGTAAAAAGGGTCTCCGATTCCTTACACTTATACGCAATACAGCAGCATTATTTTTCTGTTTCACGGTGGTATTCTGTGAGAGCGTGGTTCTACCCTAACCAGGCCAACCATTCGTGTTTCAGATATTATACAATAATAATTATGATGTCCTCCAGACCGAATTTCGGTCACGGCGACCAGCCTCAAAGGAAACTAGCCATCGGCGCAGGACAGGATTATAATGCAAAATGCAAAGTATATGCGCAAACACAGATGCACTCTCTATTCCTCACTCTCATAGTCCGATGGGACGGTAGACCGACACGACAGAAGAGAGTTCAGGCGCAGGACCAATGGATTTACGTGCATTCCCAGGCATTAGGTGAGACACCACCAACTTCCTGATTGCGAGCAGCTAATGAGAATTTCTTGATGGAAAAGCTCAACAACAGATTTTTTTTGCTCTATCCGTGATTCTAACCCGGGATCTCATGATCAGCAGCCCCACTATTACAACCACTAGACCAACGATGCAGCCATTATATAACTGCAGCATGACTCTACCACCTTTAATGACGAGATACATCTAGTACTCCCTTGACAACTTTTCTGTAAATATACACATAAATTATACCGTAATGATTTCTTAAATTTACGCGAACACTACACATTGAATTAAACTTGTACGGATTTTATCACGTTTAATTAACTTATTTTTAATTTAGTTTTAATTACCAACGTTTCGATTACGGTGCTCGTTTGTTATCCTTCTGCCATATAAAACAAAATATGGAGGGGAAAGGAAATCTTCCGTTTTTGAAGTCAGTGAAAAGTATTGTAAGTAAACCCAGATTTTAACCACTATACATCTTTTAACCATTACCCACTATATGATGACAGTGTTGCCACTGAATCTCCGATCTCCGATCTGAAAAGTAGATTAATCACACTAAAAGTTTGCTAGATATTGAGGAATTGCAGAAGTGGCTTAATTATACTTGGATCCAGTCTAGTCTAGTCAAAAAGTGATTAGACCAGCATCGTTGTTCGATATGTAGCACTTACGAATATGTGATTAGATCGAAGATAGGTCTGCGTGTACGTTAAAAGAACGCGTCTGAATTATTATTAAAAACAAAAATAAATTAAGCAAAGTTATCTAATGTATAAAATTAATACTTGTTTGTTCGTATTTTATGCGCTGCCGTTCCGCTGATCAGGTGGCGGTAAAACTTTGTCAACATATTGCTTGCTCTTCCGCGAAGGGTACAGGTATAGTTAGACCCGCCAGGTGGCGCCCATCACCCGTGCGAAGCCGGGGCAGATCGCTAGTAAGTTATAAGTACACATTATTGCTATAAGTATACATTGTTCGATTGTTTTTGTTCTTTTTTTTTTAAATATTTTGTGATTAAAAATTAGCAACCTTTTTTCTAATGTGTTGTATTTGTAGTATTGGCGATGGTGCATGCGTCATATAAATTTTAAGAGCATGTACCCGTCGACAAACTGAAAGTAATTTTGTGGCGTTCCTTGGGGAAATACTATGTTCAGCACAGTGTACTTGGCTTGTGTTTATGCAAAACTCACAATGTGACCTAAATATAATATAGAAACACTTAAAAAAAAGGAGATTTAATACAGGATCGCGTGTAAAAGGAACACTTCCAATTAAGAATATATCTAAGAAAATTCTTATAACTCCATCATAAATTTTTAGAAGTAACAAGTCATAATACAACGCTTGTACGGACTTAATTAAATAAACAAATATTTGACGTCAAACGAGATGTCTTTGTTTTAGCTCTCCGTGTTACTTTCTCTTTTATTTGGGTGCTATAATTTTATGTGATGTAATAAACTTACTTACTTATTACTTTGTCAAGAAAACTCAATGTTTTCTTCAAACAACATTAATCAACTACAATACGGCATTTCGGGTGAACTAGATACAACTTTTTACTTTAGTAAAAATGCGATGCGCACAAACTAGATAATTGTTAATATATTAAGATAAAGTACATTGCTGTTATCTAAAATCTTTGAGCAGAAACAATGAAAGTTCAGGTTTCGAATAGCTAATTGGCCGTGATTGCTTACACACTTTGATGTAGTGTTAATGGATGGCGTAAGAGAAGAAAAAATTAAAGAGTTTTTATTTCATTTTCATTACATTCTATTTCATGCCGCAAGGTGTGTTTTTTCTGTAAATAAAACTTTAGTTTTTTTTTAATAAAATAATTTTGGACTTTAAAAAAACTTAAAAAACACGTATTGATAATGAATTGTGTTGATTTTAGTTAGAATATTATACAATAATTACGGAAATATTCTACTGTCATTGATTTTGAACACTTCTGCAAAATTACAGATTCTTCGGACTTCCAGAAGTGGGTAAATCTGTATTACAAAATTCAATTACATGCATACTTATATTAGCATACAAATTAACAAAACGCGTTAAATGAAATACTATTAATATTGTTACTAAATTTAAATACGATAATATTGTTACCGATTCCATCGTGCTTAATTGTACTTATTTTAATTCCCCCCGATACCGGTGTTTAACAACAGCCACGATCAAGATGGGAATGGGTCGTTCTGACCACCTTCAGCTTTTAATTATTGATTATTAGTCTCGCCGACGCAGAACGAGCTTATAGTGCCTTGAAGTCTTGCAGTGGCGTGCTTGAGTTTGAATTTAATTTTATTAATCATAGGATCTCAAGCAGATGGTAGCTTTCAGCCATCTTCTCTATTGAAATTAGAATATTTTTAATCTCAATAGCCTCACGAATGTTTCTTGATAGGAATCGGTATTCTTTGCGAAAGTGTATGGTTCATCAAATCTAATGTAATGGCTGGGACGATCCTGAACTACTAGCTGACGTGGAACATTGACGCTCCGGCAGGTCCGCAGTCAAGGAATTTTAGTAGGACATGACAAGGGGCAGAACAACATCGAAAAGGGCAGAACAACGTCTGCCTGGCAAGCTAGTATATATATACTTGCGGAATCTATCGCGTTTAATTATTTACGCTTAGATACTTTACACCCCTGAACGTGAGCACGAGTTCCACAAGTTCATTTAAAATTTTGGGATCCAAAAATAACTTAAAATTAAATGCGATATAATCCCTAAAAATAATTTATTCAATGCTAAAAGTAATTTATTGAACATCACTATCATATTGAATAACATATAATGTTACTTTATTCGATAAATGCAAGTTATAAGAAATGTAATGTAAATTAAATTACGAAGACACAGAGAAGTTGTTAGAAATTTTAAAATAGTTTTTATTAATTGTAGGTAACAAATAATTGTTATTTAGTTATTTTATTTATTATATAATATAATTTAATTACATAATTTATTATATTATATTATATACATTATTAAACTCATAGTGTAAATGATGGTCTGAAACACAGGTACTCAACCTAGTTCAGGCAGGTAGCTAAAATTATAAACGTGACTTTTCAATTTTTCTTTTGTAGATTCTACATTATTAAACTACACATAGTTATAATTTTTAATATATTTTGTTATTTTTATTAGACTTATTGATACTTTAATTATTTGTAATCATATTTGTTCCTGTATGTAAACATCTGTAATTGGAAATGAAATAAAAATTTATTTATTATTATCATTATTTATTACAAAAATTTTAAAGTCGAAAAATTGAGTTAAAATAAAATGTAAAAAGTGTGCAAAGACAACAGTGTATAGAAGAATCAAAGCCTTGAATGCTTGAGAATGTGAAGTTATTTCATTCTTTGTAGTTTTTTAAAGTCGGCTTTTATTTTTTTTTAATTTTAAGAGTAACCTTATGAATGGAGGACTATCACAATCTCAGTGTCGTAGTAGTCATCATTAATAACATCATCCCCTATTTTGCCACCCTGAGGGTGGAATTTTTTTCTCAAATTTACATGAAACCACCACAAAACCTTCGTAACAAAAATGAATTACCAAAATCGGTTCAAGGACGAACCGCCTTCTTTTTTGAAACCGGCTAAAAAAAGATAATAATCTTAATATCAAGACGTATTACGAAGGAATATTACCATGTGCTGGTGGCGTAAGAGATTCCATCACCCCATTTTGTATCGTAGGTGTGGTAAGCGACAACTATGGGATATCCCAGAAAGACCTTATGGTATATGAATTCTGAAAGGTGGCGATATAACCATCTTTTTTATGCTACCCGTAAAATTCCCGGTCCTGCAATTGTCTATCTTCTAACCATGGTAATTGAAGAAATTCCTCCCTACAACAGGAGAGAACTATGTCCGGTAATAGATTTTTTATGTTAATCGTGATGAGGATGATGGTGAACATGATGATGATGACGAAATGATATATACGTACAGACATTGGATTTTTAATGCGTTTTAAAAGTATACAAGTTTGAAAACAAATCCACGGCTCATCTAGTAGTCTTCGCAAACTTAGATCCATGTAAGTTGGTAGAGCTAAACGGCGCGTGGTCGCTATCTTCTGCATCGGCCATGACTCCGCCGCGCCTGCTCCGCCGTGATACCGTCGCTATTCTCTAACATATCTCTACTTTATGCTTTCCATTACCATTTCTGGATTTTACTTACTTTACTGTTTTGTTTTGCACAGATTTTGCACGTTTACCGCGTCCTATGCACATATTAAATAGAAGTTTTTACGTGGTAGGGCCACGGAGCAGCAAAAATGGTTTGACTTAATGATTTCTTAAGCGAACACTACACATTGAAATAATTCTAGTTTTTAAGGAATTTATCGCGTATATTTAACTTTTTAAATACCCGACGTTTCGAACGCTTTACAGCACTCATAGTCACGGGCGGGACTGAGATGTTCAACGTCCAGATGTCATAGTTAACCGCGGTTACCATAGATTAAAATTTAACTTTTGTTCCGATCTACACAGTATGAACTTATAGTATCTTGAAGTCTTGCAGTTGTATGCTTGGGTTGGGATTTAATTTTATTTATTATAGGATCCCAAGCAGATGGTAGCACCCAGCCATCTTCTCTATTGAAATTAGGATGTTTTTTGATTTCAATAGCCTCGCGAATCATCCGTGGAAGGAATCGGTGTTCTTTAGCGAGGATTTGTGGTCTATCAAATCTGATGTAGTGACGGGGGCGATCCTGTACGTGTTCACAGACTGCATATATATAGAACATATAGCTGATGTGAAGAACCGACGCTCCGGGAAGTCTGCAGTAGAACATATAGCTGATGTGAAGAATTGACGCTCCAGGAAGTCTGCAGTCTGTGAACCCATACAGGATCGCCCCCGTCGGTTTTTATGGATCTTTTTGTTTAACCTATGTCAAACAAAAAGATCCATAAAAACAACCTTCGGGTTGTTTTTTACACAGCACAAAAGCACAAAATCGAACTATTAAAAGTTTATCGCTGTAAGTATATAGTTGGTATCTCACCTCCCTGTTATCTAATTGGGCCGTGAAGCAATTGTGCATCCAAGTAGTTTAAAGATTAAGAGTGCCAGTATACCGGATATGTACAACTTGTAAGGTATTCCATTTCAATCCTCTGGGACAACAACACGTCTGGCCTTACTTCCTCTTCTTTCTTAGAATTTTAAATAGGTAGGAACTACGGAGTAAGTTACTAACAGTTTAACATTTAATGTTATTAAAAACTGTTTTTTTTGCGAGGAACCCTTAACCTCTTTCTAAAATAAAAGTGACCTATGTCACTCGTTATAACATGAGCTATCTGCCAATGAAAGTCTTATCAAAATCAGTCCAGCGATTTCAAAGATTAGAAGAACAAACAGTCAGACAATTTTTTTGTTACAAGTACCGTATATACTTTTGTCACATTATTGTGACATTACTTATTTATTTACATAGCCTTTACTTCAGAGATATTTTTAATTTTTTACGAGTCTTTGTTCTTAGTAGAAGTAAATGTACCTTTTCATTAAATACTTCATTTGTGCACTCAATATTGCCACAGGAATAGAAGCTGATTTACAACTGATTCCTGTTAGTATGTTTTAAACATTAACGTTATATTAGATTCTCGACCGCCATGGGGAGCTTGTTTTACAAATCGGCATTATTATTGGCTCCCGTTGCCCGCAGGCGACAGGTTTACCAACTACTATGGCAGGCACCTTGTTCATTAGTTTTCTTAGCATGAGTTCTATGCTATTCATTTTGTTACAAAGTATGGGAAAATTATAAAATGCAAATTACTTTTCCCTTGTCCGCTACTGCATTATCATATTATGTATAAAACATAAAGGATAGGATTCGCAGAAATATGAGAAAACTATAACAGCTTCGTTTGGGTATATGAGTCAAAATGGGCAAAGTAAACTGTTTCTCTAATTTTATGAATTATATATCTATGATCACATATATATATGATAATGTAATAGTGGTGTTAAGGATAAATAAACGGTAGTTTATTTTTAAATTGCATGAAATGGCCAATCAACTTCAAAACTCGCTTTTAGAAATTATTGTGATTATTTATTAAATTAATGTGATGTGAAATAGTTTCTAGGCCATTTTATTATCATCATCATGGTTAATGAAATGAAAGAATCATGTCATTAGTGAACATTATAAACAAAAGAAATTTGATTCATGTCTGTAAGCTAAGATCCTTTTGTCTTCCTTTGCGTGAGAGAAAATTACAATAATAACATATATGCAAATTCATTCTTCGAGTTGTTTCCACATAATTGAAATTGGTCTTATTTTGATCATAAACGAAGCCGGTTACAAATAAAACACAGATATAACCATATCGGTTTTAATGTTCTAACAGTTTATAACGTTAGGCATATTTAATCTTAACTACTACGTGCCTTTTCATCTTCTCCTTCAGCTTACATGATTTTCCCCTGTTGTATGCAGAATATAACCGGGCGTTTCGCACCTTGATGCTTCCCCATTGTCTACGACGGGACGTCTGTGTACAAACGAGATGGTAAAACTGCATCTATTGCAGACTATTAGAACTTTCTGATACTTCCAATAGTTGCCTTTTTCTACACCCCTGGGGTGAAAGGGGGTTATGGTTTTATCCGCGGTATGGTATTATGGCGGAATAATAATTATATTATTATTCCGCCAGCACATGATATAGACATACACACATGTATATATACTATATATGTATGTATACATATATACTTTTGTCACTGCCCTAAGGTTGAGAATGCCTTTATTACGAGTAAGCCCGCCTTTTGCTCCTGTACTGTTAATATGGTTCAATAAAGATTAAATAAAGAAATAAATACAGTGTACTCCAAATTAATATTTTTGAGATATTTGTTTTGCTGCTTTAAGCCTTTATTTATAGCCTCCACAATATATTCTTTTAGAATTATAGTATTTAAACCTCTAACACAGTAGGTTCTTGGGGTAGGTAGGTGATGAGTATTCAAGTGTTTCTTCCATGCTAACTAATGTTTAAATAAAATACTGAGTAAAAGTAAAGTTACAGCCTCATACTTATACCTATAAGCCGCTGGGCAAACTAAAAAAAAAAAAAAAAAAAAAAAAATAAATTTGCACAAGATTAGAATTTTTCAAACAAAGCAAAATATTAAGTTTCAATTATATATCGCTATGTATATTACCATAGTGTTTCGATGATTAAAATTCATTGTTATGCGAATAATCGGTAAAATATTCAAATAATCAGTAAAAATATTCTAATAATCGAATCGTTAATTTCTTTAATGTATAATTTGTTTAATTTAATTTTAATTTTCAAAACTCCTTAAATTACATGAATCATAAATAAAACAAGTTTATGTTTTTTATTTTGTCAAAGTACATTTGTGTAGGCAAAAAAACTCATATAAAAGGCCGTGCTAAAATAACCACTACATAATTTCAATATCCCGCCATTTCGGCACCAGTTACTCGACTCCACAGAATCAGTAATTCATTCTTGAGGCGATGTATATGCTTTTACAACAAAATCTCAGAAAATATACAAAATTTGAAGTAAGTACACAAAGTTCAAAAACTTTATTAAAACAAGTTTGTAAAAAAAGGGTTATTTTAATATTAAGTAATTTATGGATGATAATAACCCTGGGAAGGGTGATCGCTACCAAGCTATTTCTAATTTGTTGTAATTGTAAAACACATGATTGCAAGCTTTTATTTAAAAAAAAAAAACTAGTCCCGTTGGGTTTGTTGCTGGTGCTGGTGGTAAATGTAAAAAGTGACTTTCAATAAGTATTATTCATAATCTATATTGAACAAAAAAGTTTCTGTTTCTGTTTTGAGAGCTAACTGTGCGTAATTTTGTGTTTGTCTTCTTATTTTGTGACTCGGCTTTAACTTTTTAATCTGTTTCTTCTATAATAAATTTTTGTACGTTGTAGAGCCACGTTAACTCTATATTATAGTTGTAGCACGAATGGGTTAGCTCAACCAGGGCAGGACCTCGCTATCATAAGAATACCAGCGTAAAGTAGCACCGTAATGCTGCTGTATTTCGTATGGTGAGTGTAGAGAATCGAAAAACCTTTTTACTGAAATCCAGGCATTTCATCTTAGTCCTCAGGAGTGACAACGCATTTGCATTTTGATTCTTAATTGAGGATAAATGTGTATGTCTATGGGCCACAGCATCCACTTACCATCAGTTGGACTGTATGCTCGTTTCACCCAATGCTATAAAAAAATTCGTTGAAGCATGTGCCCATATCACAAATGATGATTGGACAAAAGTGGTAGAAAAAACAAAAAAGTTGATTATGGATGACTTTGAAAGAGACATTAATTTTGACTGCATTATTGAATTTCAAATAATAGTTAATATAAACAACAACATCTCTACTAGTTGTACTGAAAGTGATTGAATAAATTTATTTTTAAATTGGTTTCAATCTTAAATTTTTATAACTGTGCCTCTAGAAATAAGCAGTAACAACAAATACTAGTTAGTAGTTTTAAATTATCCGTTTTTAATTTATTCTGGTATTATTCAAACCAAACTGTAAGTGATTACCAACTCTAAATAATCGATATCGATTTTTTTAAGAATCGAATATTGTACGTTCCCATTTTTTGGTTGGTATGCTTGGTGCATTAAGTCTGACAGCTGTCAAAATGTATTTCTTAGATTCGATGGACTATAATCTGCTTTCTATCAGACGAACTGGTTTCCTCACGATGTTTCCTTTCACCACCAAACAAGTGGTAAATCTGGCGAGGAACGAATTCAGGTTACTGCTCGTGTACTGTAAAATTTACAGGAATAGAATAGCATACTAGAATATAATATAAATAGGCCTATTTCCCACCTTCAACTATAAAGGCTCAGATAATATTATGTTGAGTGCTCTTCAAGGCTGACGCGCTTGCGACACGCTTCAATAAATCGCTGGGGTTAGAGTTTATCTCTTCAGTTATTTTAGCCTTCAAGTCGTCGAGATTGGCAAGCGGGTCAGTAAAAACTCTGTTTTTAAGATAGCCCCATACGCCCAGGGTATGTCTCCAAATCGCCTGATGAGTTTTCCAGGAAAAAGTGCCCTCACTGCATTTATTGAGGCTTTGGCGGTGTGCGAAGTGGCCCCATCTTATTGAAACCATACTTCTGGATAATTACTGACACCCCGTCTTTTTTTATAGAAGAGGGGGCAAACGAGCATGCGGCTCTCCTGATGTTAAGTGACTACCGCCGCCCATGATCAACCGCAACACCAGGGGAATTGAAGGTGCGTTGCCGGCCGTTTAGAAAGGAGTACGCTCTTTTCTTGAAGGTCCCCAGGTCGTATCGATCCGGAAAAATCGCCGGTGGTAAACTGAAAACGTGAACCGTACAGTGGTGGAACGCCAAGCATCCAGATGTTATTGATAGTATCGGGAGGTTTACCGCGTAGTGCGTTCATGAAATTTGACAGCTGGAATTAATCCGAACAATCCTCCGGTACCTACTGGTCTGGTCTGGAAAAATCGCTGGTGGTAAACTATTCCACAGAGAGGTTGTACGCGGAAGAAAACACCTCTTTAAACGTACGTCTTAGTTCCGGCATGAAAAAGGAAGGAGGATTTATCATAGCTGTATAACGCTTACTCGTCACTGTAACAGTAGTGCCACGATGGTCTTCAAAGAAGTTTGGGCCGATAATTTCTTTTGCAAACATTTCACACCATACAGTCACTTAGGACTATGTAACTTTGAAATAATACTAGTTTTTACGGAATTTATCGCGTATATTTTAACTTTTTAAATACCCGACGTTTCGAACGCTTTACAGCACTCATGGTCACGGGCAGGACTGAGATGTTCAACGTCCATATGTCATAGTTAACCGCGGTTACCATAGATTAAAATTTAACTTTTGTTCCGATCTATGCAGTATGAACTTATGGTATCTTGAAGTCTTGCAGTTGTATGCTTGGATTGGGATTTAATTTTATTTATTATAGGATCCCAAGCAGATGATAGCACCCAGCCATCTTCTCTATTGAAATTAGGATGTTTTTTGATTTCAATAGTCTCGCGAATCATCCTTGGAAGGAATCGGTGTTCTTTAGCAAGGATCTGCGGTCTATCAAATCTGATGTAGTGACGGGGGCGATCCTGTACGTGTTCACAGACTACAGACTTCCCGGAGTGTCGATTCTTCACATCAGCTATATGTTCTTTAACGCGGGTTTTTATTGATCTTTTAGTTTGTCCTATGTAGGAGAGACCACATTCACAATCAAGCTTGTACACTCCTGCATCTTGCAGAGGGACATTACACTTGACCGATGGTAAAAACTGACCAATCTTCTTCAGCGGCTTGAAGTATGTTTTAATGGAAGCGCGCTTCAAGATGTAGCCAATCTTGTCAGTGACTCCTCTAACATATGGCAGTACAGCAGGTACACGCTCGACTGTGGCCGGCTTCACTCGTTCAGACAATGAAACTATGGTCAGTTCTGATGTGCAGTCATTGGTTACATGCTTACCTGTTGAAGACTGCATCTCAATTGTAACTAGAAGGCTGGAAGAAAACAACATGCCCGTAGAATATGCAGTATTACTCAGACACTGCCTTACATCTGGCTACCTATTGTGGAAGGAGGAGTTCTACAAGCAAGTAGATGGTGTGGCGATGGGCTCACCTGTATCTCCCATTGTCGCCGACATATTCATGGAAGACTTTGAGGAGAAAGCCCTGCTTAGTTCTCCCATAAATCCAAGGTTCTACAAGCGGTACGTAGACGACACTTTCACAATTCTACCTTTAGATAAAGTAACTGCATTTTTAGACCATCTTAACTCTATAAATTCTAAAATTCAGTTCACAATGGAGTTAGAGGCAAACAATTCCTTAGCTTTTCTAGATGTGTTAGTAATTCGGAATCCTGATAACACCTTGAGCCATACTGTGTATAGACAAAAGACCCATACAGATAGATATTTAAACGGTGATTCTCACCACCATCCTTCACAGTTAGCTACCGTGGGTAAATCTTTGTTTCAGAGAGCACGAGGGATCTGTGACAGTAAACACCTGGCTGCAGAGCTCCACCATGTCAAGCAAGTTTTGCATGAAAACCAACATGAAGCCGGCCACAGTCGAGCGTGTACCTGCTGTACTGCCATATGATAGAGGAGTCACTGACAAGATTGGCTACATCTTGAAGCGCGCTTCCATCAAAACATACTTCAAACCGCTGAAGAAGATTGGTCAGTTTTTACAATCGGTCAAGTGTAATGTCCCTCTGCAAGATGCAGGAGTGTACAAGCTTGATTGTGAATGTGGTCTCTCCTACATAGGACAAACTAAAAGATCAATAAAAACCCGCGTTAAAGAACATATAGCTGATGTGAAGAATCGACACTCCGGGAAGTCTGCAGTCTGTGAACACGTACAGGATCGCCCCCGTCACTACATCAGATTTGATAGACCGGAGATCCTCGCTAAAAAACACCGATTCCTTCCAAGGATGATTCGCGAGGCTATTGAAATCAAAAAACATCCTAATTTCAATAGAGAAGATGGCTGGGTGCTACCATCTGCTTGGGATCCTATAATAAATAAAATTAAATCCCAACCCAAGCATACAACTGCAAGACTTCAAGATACCATAAGTTCATACTGCATAGATCGGAACAAAAGTTAAATTTTAATCTATGGTAACCGCGGTTAACTATGACATATGGACGTTGAACATCTCAGTCCTGCCCGTGACCATGAGTGCTGTAAAGCGTTCGAAACGTCGGGTATTTAAAAAGTTAAAATATACGCGATAAATTCCGTAAAAACTAGTATTATTTCAATATGTAACTTTTTTCATGCTTTTGATTTAGGTTGGTAGAAGCCCAGTACCGACAATTTTGATGGTTTTCAGGTGGAAATGAGCTTCATCACTGAAATAAACGTCTTCCAAGTCAGTTTGCTCCGGGAAAATTTCTAACATTCGTTTAGCATAACTTTCGCGCTTAAAATAATCTTCAGGCTTAATTTTTTGCATTATTTGGATCTTGTATGGATACAGCTTTAGGTTAAGTGTCAATACGCGTTGAGGACTAGAGCGGTGAATATTCAACGACACTGCATGTTTTCTTATCGAACGTCTTAGCTGGGCTGGTGGGCTTCAACTGCAGCAGCGATTCAGTTAATGTTTTCCTCGGAACGCACAGGTTTTTTTCGGCGGCAAATTTCGTTTATTGCTGAGCCCGTTAGCCGAAATCTTTCTACCCATGTTTTTATTAATTGGACACTCGGTGCATCACGCAAATACCGAATATTGTAATGACTACAAAATATACGTCATGCTCGTGAGTACGAATGTCCATTGCTAAAATAAGCCTCCACTGCATACACACGCTGCGCTCCCGACCACGACATGGCATCGACTGGGCATGTCGATCTAAAATCGATTAATCGAAAAATCGATTATCTGGAGTAAAATAATAGATGGATTCAGAGCATCGCATCGATTCGATGAATCGATCCAAAAACCTCTCGAATCGGACTGGTTCATCTGATTCAAGAACTAGCGATAAAGTTTCTAAACTGGCTGGGTTAAGAAGTAAGATACGGCAGTTTTATAATTTTTGCTGTTGGCAGACGTAAAAACAACCAGCCGTACTTGGTTGATAATTTGAACGCAATATATATTTGAATAAAATAAATATTTATGAACGCATCCAAATATCTCGAAAAGTTATTTTTCATTACTAAAATTCTAATTCTAATCTTACCTTTGGAATGTGGGTCTAACTTAATCTGTGATGTGAACAAACACCACAATATATATTAACATATTATAGCTGTAAACCTGTGAATTTATTACTTTAATTATTGTCAAAAATATACCTACTGTGAGCTATGACCACAGACAGAGTACTTTTGAAATACCTAGATACTGTAAATAAATATTAAATGTTGAAGTATAAACTTCAACATTTAGGGTTTATAGTTACGAAATAACTAGTTATGTTATCGTGTAGCATTAATTTTAATTTGATAAATAGTCTGTTTGTGTAAGTCTGTCTAAACTCTAAAAAATTTAACTATTTGTAGTTTTTACGATTCGCCAATTAAGGCAGGCAAAGGTCTGAATTCATACAGCCTAGTCTGATGTGAATTTTAACAACAACAAAGATGGCTACATATACGTTGTTAACTAGATAGAATGCCCCACAGCCTGTAATTATACATAAAACAAAATGTAAATGTAATTATAAAAGTTCAATTTAAGAAAAATCGCAATTCTGGAAACAATTTTTGGAAATTTCGCGATTAATCGAAAATAGATCTTTTAAGCCTCAATTTAATCGATAATCGATTCTAGTATGTTCGATTCGAATCGATTCATAGATCTATTTTTTTAAGAGTGAATCGACATGCCTAGCGTCGACTAAAAATTTCCGCTTCCGAATGCTGTACCTCACCTCCCGGTAGCCCTGCTGCCCGCGAATTTATTAACGATCTAAATTTAAAAAGTTAGCTGAGTCACCTTGTATTTAAAGAAATAGGGTGACAAACGAGCACACAGCCCACCTGATGGTAACTTGGTACTGTGGTCTATAGACATTTATATGTATCCTCGATTAAGTATCAAAATGCACATACTCGTATGTTGTCCCCCTTGAGGACTAAGATTGAATGCCTGATTCAGTAAAAATTGCTTTCTGCTCTTTACGCTCATCGTACTAAACTTAGCATAATTAAGTTGTTATTTTAGGCTGATATTCTGTTAGAGCTTGGTTTTCCCGGTCAAGCCGACCCACTCGTGCTTTAAGCATAGCTGTAGCATGGCTCTGCCACGTGAAGATGTATCCAGCATATTTCGAAATGTATGCTTTAAAATTGCTACCAGAAGACATTTACAAAAGTAGCGCTGTGAAATTAAATATATATTTAAATGTATTAGTCCCCTTACAAATAATAATAGCAATCATTTTCACAGGTGTTTTAACTTAAAATTACAAAAGACCTTACACACAAATATTCACAAACCACAGCACTGATTACCGAAATACACTCATGCATGCTTATCCCAATATTGTGCTGCATTTGTCGTAAGTATAATAATGTACAGTAATTTATAGTTAGAAATTACTATAAATACAAGTCATTAATTTATCATTAAATTATTTTCATTTATTGTCAAGAACATGCTGCATCTCATCACCTGCTTCAGTATCCCCCTACCGACCATGTGAGGCCATGGAGTAGTAGATATTCTTATTACAAATGTTGCCTTACACGGTGCAATAAAAAACTGCGGTTGAGAATCCGCTCGCTAGACTTGTCAACTATGACGTAATCTCCCATATGGGTGAATGTATGGAGGAGGCTTATGTATGCAGTGAAACTTTGTTTGGGTTGTAATAAATAGATGGATCTTTAAATTAATTTTATTTCTTTAAATCATTGAGATTTTAAATAATTTAAACATTATCATAAACTATTAAATAAAAAATTCACCTCATCGTATAATCAACTACATTAGTAATTGATTAAAACTACTTTTAAAGATTTTATCGCGTTTATTTTACTTTTAATTACTTTTATTTTTAATTCCCGACGTTTCGGGCGCTTTCCAGCACCCATGGTCACGGGGGGACTGAGATGACTGACGTCCCGATGTCATTGTTAAACCCGGAGTACCTTCAGCTTTTTTAATTATTGTTTATGGCCCGATCTATACAAAATGAACTATGTCCTGAGGTCTTGCAGTGGTAAGCTTGGTTTTAGTTTAATTTTATTGATTATAGGATTCCAAGCAGGTGGTAGTACCCAGCCTCCTTCTCTATTGAAATTAGGATGTTTTTTAATTTCAATAGCCTCGCGTATCATCCTTGGTAGGAATCGGTGTTCTTTCGCGAAGATTTGTGGTCTATGAATCTGATGTAATGGTTGGGGCCGTCTAGGATATGATCGCAAACTGCAGACTTCCCGGAACGTTGATGCTTCACGTCAGCTATATGTTCTTTTACGCGGGTTCTAATTGATCTTTTTATTTGTCCTATATAAGAGAGACCACATTCACAATCAAGCTTGTACACTCCTGCATCTTGTAGATGAATATGACACTTGACGGATGGTAGGAACTGACTAATCTTCTTCGGCGGCTTGTAGAATGTTCTAATAGAAGCTCGCTTCAAGATGTAGCCAATCTTGTCTGTGACACCTCTGACATATGGTAGTACAGCAGGCACACGCTCGACTGTGGCCGGCTTCACTCGGTTACTGTGACTTAGGCGCGGGACCCGAAGCTTGTTGTCGTGCAGAACTTGCTTGATGTGCTGAAGCTCGGAGGCCAGGTGTTTGCTGTCACAGATCCCTCGTGCTCTCTGTAACAAAGATTTGCCCACGGTAGCTGATTGTGAAGGATGGTGGTGAGAATCACCGTTTAAATATCGGTTTGTATGGGTCTTTTTCCTATACACAGTGTGACCAATGGTGTTGTTAGGATTTCGGATGACTAACACATCCAGAAAAGGTAAGGAATTATTTGCCTCTAACTCCATAGTAAATTGAATTTTAGAGTTTATGGAATTAAGATGTTCTAAAAATGCAGTTACGTTGTCTGATGGTAAAATTGTGAAAATATCTACGTACCGCTTGTAGATCCTTGGTGTAACAGGTGCAGTAAGGAGGGCTTTCTTCTCAAAGTCTTCCATAAATATATCGGCGACAATGGGAGATACAGGTGAGCCCATCGCAACACCATCTACTTGCTTGTAAAACTCTTCCTTCCACAACAGATAGACTGCATATTCTGCTGGCATATTATTTTCCTCTAGTTTCCTAGTTATAATTGAGATGCAGTCTTCAACAGGTGGCCATGTAAATAGAGACTGAACATCAAAACTGACCATGGTGTCATTGTCAGTAAGACGTAGATCTTTTTAATAGGAATTAAAAATAAAAGTAATTAAAAGTAAAATAAACGCGATAAAATCCGTAAAAGTAGTTTTAATCAATGTGTAGTGTTCTCGTAAATATAAGAAATCATTATACATTAGTAACGTTTTAAAACTTGGTTTGCATTTTTCAATCTTTAGATAAAAGATTATTTATATGAATAAAATACAACATAAATAAATTAAAAATTACAGATGTATGAATAAAATTAGAGCATCAAATACCCAATGATCTTAAAGGTAGCCTGATGCTATTTAATAAATTATATTATGCTTTATTTATAAATGTAGTTTTAGGTTTTAGAAAAAAAACACACAATATATTCAAAGTTTTAACATGAGTTTTTTTTTAAGTCTGTTGTCATTCTTAATTTTATCTAAAGTATATAATCTATAGATACATAAGTTTATTCAGTTCGCGCAGTGCAGCGCGCTGAATATCGATCGGCAGCCCGCCACAGACGGAGTATATTGTATTGCCTAAATTTGAAAATACGTGCTCCCACCGAGTATACTGCTATTTACGACCCTAACGTCTCAGCCATCGGCGTAACTCATACGTCGAAGTAAATTGTAAAATGTGGGTACTATTTTATGTCCATTGCACTCACATTTTATGGTTTTAAATTAAACCAAATCTGCTATCCCAGGGTATACCCGGGATAGCAGATTTGGTTTAACGGTTTAAAGACTGATAAAGTTTAGAGACCTTCAATAAAATAGACGTTGACTCCCCTCAAAATGTCGGGATGCCCTGGCGATTCCTCTGTGTTGCAATTGCTTATGAGCAGCGGCAGTCACTTAGTATCAGGAGCTGAGGACTACGATGATGGGATGCTTTACAGCCTATAATTCCAACCATTCAGACTAAAATACACAGCACTACTATTTGATGACAGAAATGGATAAGAAAGTGGTATTTACACACACGTACCCACGATATTTAAACGGTGAAACTCACTACCATCCTTCACAGTTAGATACAGTGGTAAAACCTTGCTTTTTGCAAACACCTGACCGAAGAACCCCAGCTGCTCAAACAAGTGGTATTTTGCTTAGGATACCATTATTAATAAAATTATATAACAAGTCCAAGCATACTACCGAAAGACTTTAAGATATTATAAACTCGTTCTGCGTAGATCGAATCAAAGATTAATAATTAAAAGTTGAAGGTAGCCATCTGCGTTAACTACTAACATCAAGACGTCAAACACCTCATTCCCTCGTAATCATGCGTGCTGTAAATCGCCCGTAACGTCGGGAACTAAATAAACAAAATTAAACCCGATAAAAGTAGTTTCATTAACAAAAAAGGAATCCTACCAAGTAGTACGTTTTATTTATAGTTGTTAATGTTATCATCATCATCATCATCATTACAGCCCTTCACAAGTCCACTGCTGAACATAGGCCTCCCCCAAGTAATGCCACAAAGCACGGTCCTGAGCCACCTGCATCCATCGACTTCCTGCATGTCTTACCAGGTCGTCACTCCATCTAGTGGGGGGTCGCCCTACACTACGCCTACCGGTACGAGGCTGCCACTCGAGAACCTTTCTTCCCCATCGGTTATCGGTTCTTCGAGCTATATGGCCGGCCCATTGCCACTTCAGCTTACTAATCCGTTGGGCTATGTCGGTCACTCTGGTTTTACTGCGGATATCCTCATTTCTGAGTCTATCACGCAGAGAAACTCCGAGCATAGCCCTCTCCATAGCTCGCTGAGCGACCTTAAGCGTCCTCATACGGCCAGCAGTGAAGGACCACGTCTCAGATCCGTAAGTCATCACTGGCAACACGCACTGGTTGTACAATCTAGTTTTTAGAGATTGAGGTATACCTGACGAAAAGATATGCCGTAATTTCCCGAACGCTGCCCAGCCGAGTTGAATCCGTCGATTGACCTCTCGGTCGAAGTTGGACTTACCTAGTCGGACTATTTGTCCCAGGTAAACGTATTCGTCAACAACTTCGAGCATAGTGCTCCCAACAACTACCGGCATAGGTGTGACATGGACATTGAACATGATCTTTGTTTTGTCCATGTTCATCTTAAGACCTATCCGTTGGGAGGCACTATTGAGGTCATTGAGCATAGTGCTTAAGTCCTCCAGCGATTCTGCCATAAGGACTATATCGTCGGCAAATCGAAGGTGAGTGATGTACTCGCCATTGATGTCAATACCGTATCCTTTCCAGTCCAGTAGCTTGAAAACGTCTTCCAATGCAGCGTTGAAGAGTTTCGGGGATATAACGTCACCCTGTCTTACACCTCTCTGCAGTTGGATAGGTTTCGAGCTCTGGTTCTGTACTCGGATAGCCATCGTAGCCCTACTGTACAAACACTTCAGCACTTCGATATACCGACAGTCAACTTGGCACCGCTGAAGGGACTGTAGCACCGCCCAAATTTCGACGGAATCAAAGGCTTTCTCATAGTGCACATACGCCAGGCAAAGTGGCAGATTGTACTCTTCAGTCTTCTGTACTTATTGTTAATGTTAAATTATGTTAAATGCTTGTAAATAATACAAATTCAGTTTTTTCAGTAAGTGTAGTTAAAGAAGACGTTTCTGAATAAAATAATTTCTTATACAAAATAAACTTTTATAATACGGGATAATAATACAGCAATTTTTTGGATAAAGGGGAGATAAACTTTTTAAAAGTTATTTACCACCCGAAAGTTTAAAAAGTCTTACGTAATATTAGCATCATCATGATCATGCAGTCTTTTGAAAATCCACCGCCGAATATCTGCCACAGAGGGGATATTTGCCACAGACTTGCCATGCGGGACGACAGCTGATTTTTTTTTGTTAGTTTAAGTTTTCACAGGAAAAGCTGTCACCTATCTGAGAGGTGATATCTCTGAGGCATGATCTCAGTATATTCTCTTATTCCGCCATTACACGGCGAGTTACATCATTATGTCATAATATTAATTGGTTTAGTGCCTTTAGTTTATCGATCAATTTTGCGACGTATTGAAAATGGTCCAGATTAAGAGTATCCTTCTCCGACGAGCAGGTATATGGATATAAAGGAGGAGGGAGGTGTGTCAGGATCGTGCCAAATGAAAATCCGTAGTCTCTACCTACCCCTCTGAGTGGCATGCGTGAGTGTTTTTTTTAAATGTTTAGTGCCTAAAACCCTTTCAGAAATGAGAAAAGGCCTGTGCCTATAGGCTGTAATTTTAACTTTTAATTGATTTAAAACATTAAATTCTCAATAAAAGACTACGAGTACATTAATTACATCTGACGGCTTGATAATGCCGACGTTAAACGTTTAGTTGCATTGCTGCAGGTTCTAATCTCGCACAGGACAACTAAGTGCATGGCCTGCAAATAATTATACCTATGCTTGCGCTTATACAATCTTCTCCTATCTTTCCATCTATAATACAAATAATATAATTATATGACCTATCATTCATTCCGGCTTCAACATGACCCATGATTCAACTCGGCTGGGCAGCGTTCGGGAAATTACGGCATATCTTTTCGTCAGGTATACCTCAATCTCTAAAAACTAGATTGTACAACCAGTGCGTGTTGCCAGTGATGACTTACGGATCTGAGACGTGGTCCTTCACTGCTGGCCGTATGAGGACGCTTAAGGTCGCTCAGCGAGCTATGGAGAGGGCTATGCTCGGAGTTTCTCTGCGTGATAGACTCAGAAATGAGGATATCCGCAGTAAAACCAGAGTGACCGACATAGCCCAACGGATTAGTAAGCTGAAGTGGCAATGGGCCGGCCATATAGCTCGAAGAACCGATAACCGATGGGGAAGAAAGGTTCTCGAGTGGCAGCCTCGTACCGGTAGGCGTAGTGTAGGGCGACCCCCCACTAGATGGAGTGACGACCTGGTAAGACATGCAGGAAGTCGATGGATGCAGGTGGCTCAGGACCGTGCTTTGTGGCATTACTTGGGGGAGGCCTATGTTCAGCAGTGGACTTGTGAAGGGCTGTAATGATGATGATGATGATGACCTATCATACCTATACGTCATACAAACTCATAACCTCTCGAAAATACATATATATCAAAATTGTCGGGATATTCTTTATCCACAAGTTTAAAAGTTTGTTATATGTAACATGATATTTAATTATTTATCTAAGAAATAGAGGCTTTATAGATAATAAATTAACTACAGATAATAAATTAAACTTAGAGTCTGCATTAAAAATAATATGTTCCTCACGATGTTTTCCTTTCATCCCCGAGCATGTAGCAAACTAGTAATTAAAATTGCAATTAAAAATTTCATTTGTGTTGTCTGGAATCGAACTAGGATTGTTTGCGTAATATTTATGAGGAGCGCTTAGGCCCCGAGCTACCATGACTTAATGAATTTTGTAGAAGTACTTACTTAACATGAATGGTTTATGTTGCAATTTTTGAAAATATAATTTAAGTTTTATTAGTCATGGCTAAGAAATATTTGTTTATTTTTAATCTATAGAGTGACTAACGATCTCGCAGTCTTCTTTTTTTTCGCATTATTCCTTAACCTCCAAGCTCTTGGCAAATGCAACCCTTAACGCATTTTTCAGCAACTTGTAAGCACACAGTGTTATGCAACAAAATGCTACTCTATTTTATGTAGGAATCATATGAATACAAATAAAAATTATTATGAACAAATACGTAGGTACAATAAAGAACAAGTCAAAAAGGTTTTAAATATTAACACCCAATCAGTTCCAAAGCGGAACATTATGAAAAATTGCGTGTAACCTTAGGACTTTCCGTGCGTAAAGTTCATCAATTAATTATTCACTAAGAAGTGTTGCGTTGATGAGAAGCAATGTATTGTAGGTAAGTAATGAATTAGATATACGTTATATGAGAATGTTGATTTCGTCTAATTTCGTTAAATTCAGCAAAGAGTTGTTCAACTTCAGAATTTTGGATGACCGTTTTATCTTCTATTTTTACCGCCCCCAACATCGTTTTTTTCCAAAGGTTCTACCTACACTGAACCACTGTAAATAAGGTGTATCTCGGTCGACTAACTTTTTACTAACAACTAATTTCACGCCGGGTAGATTGACCTAGATGTTGTTGGAGGGTTAAAGGAGGAAGGAGATCTACGCGAAATTCGAGCCACCGATTTGTGAGCCGACGACTGGGTCACTATGCCAGCGAAAAACGTAACGATGAAAATATTTGACCGGTAATTTTCTAATATCAGTGTAAATTCTATTAAATTGTATAAACAATTCGTAGTGAGATAGAGGTCTTTTTTTAATACGCATATAAAAATTATTATGTAGAATGCTGGTATCAATCTCTCATTTAATTTTTCCCGTTATTTTTTACTACACTCACGAGATGATAGGGAAATACATGGATATGTATTTGACCATTTAATTGCGACCTAAAAAAATCACTATATTGATACCTTAACCTATTCCCTATCACAGGTGAAATTATCACACCACGTCAAAAAAAGTTAAGTGACAAGCCCACCTATGCTAAATATCTAATCCAGCTCTTGAACACCTGCAATTAACCTATTCCCTATCACAGGTGAAATATATTCAAGCAGTGATCTCTTCACGGGTTCATGAAAGGTTTAAGATTTTTTTAAAGTTAAGTGACAAGCCCACCTGATGCTAAATATCTAATCCAGCTCTTGAACACCTGCAATTAACTTTGAACAAAGAATCCAACACGCGGATGCATTGTCACTTATTATAAGGACTGAGATGGAATGCCTGTAATTTCTCCACCTCACACACTGCAACTTGGCGGCAGAAATAGGTAATGGGCGGTACCTACTTATAACGAGTCTTAGGATGAAAAGAAGACCTACCTAGTTTTGTACGTGGTAGAGCCATGCTGCAGCTATATTAGTAGTTGTAGCACGAATGGGTCGGCTCGACCGGGGGTGCTTTGGTGAATGTAGGGAACCGAAGACTCCATTTACTGGAAAGTAGGCATGCCATCTTAGTCCTCACGGGTGATAACGCGTCTACATTTTGATTCGTAATCGAGTATAGATGTAGATGTCTATGGGCCACAGCAACCACTTACCATAAGATGGACTGTGTGCTTGATTGTTACACCTATCATATAGAAAAACACCGAATGTTTTACTTTCAATACATTGTTGTATGTTTTATAGTGGTAATAGAACGAGTTGAACTTATTCTCTTATTTTTTTTAATACAAAATAAATCCGAGCGAAGCGAAGTTCTCAAATGTGTCTCTAGGTCTATAATTTCAGCATACCAGCGTCAAATAGCAACGTAACACTGCTGTGTTACGTTGCTAT
Organism: Parnassius apollo; assembly: GCA_907164705.1. Taxonomy (NCBI): domain Eukaryota; kingdom Metazoa; phylum Arthropoda; class Insecta; order Lepidoptera; family Papilionidae; genus Parnassius; species Parnassius apollo. The sequence goes on from CAJQZP010000644.1 coordinate 5,508,960, forward strand.
TTGACGTAACACAGCAGTGTTACGTTACGCATATGGCAAATGACGAGAACTTAACACAATTCTTACTGTTAACGGACTATTCAGTAAACTGGCACTAACACAGGAAATCCTAGTACAGGTTCCGCCCACTTACAATGTCCTATCATTACTTAAGTAAGTGTTTACTTTAATTAACACGCTGTAGTTTGGGTCATTGTGATTGAAAATAAACGATTATTTTATTTACTCATTTATTTCATCTAAATTCTTCGGGGATGACAACCCATATGTTCTTCGATCCTTTATCTAGCTAAACGTTGCTGTCCATTAGCCACAGCCTCAGCGTATTCGCTTACTATCAGGAAGACTGTTAGCACTTTTGTCACCTTCTATAAAAAAATATTCACGAACCACTCCTCGGTGGACACTACCATGTAATAAAACCCTTTAAGAAATAAGAGGGAGCCTCTGCGCAGCACTGGAAGAGAAATAAACTATAACTTAACTTACCATTGAGTTTAATAGCTGTCTTTATGAAACGGTAGTTAGCTCTACCGTTACAGCCTACTAAAGTACTCCCCCTTAGATTTCCTTGTAGGGGAACCACGCTTAGCAAATTGGTTGGCAACCGTAATCTTTTATTTTGGTCGCTTTTAGGAAGGCACTGTTACCCCTCTCCTTATCTGTTTCCCTCTATCGCTTCTTTCTACTCCCTCGGGATCATATGGGGTAGTGAATATTCATACAGCGGAAAGGGTAGTTGATTGTAAGAATATACAAATATTCGAAAATTTTCAAGTATTATAGTCAACCAAATCTAAGAAATACATTTTGACAGCTGTCAGACTTATTGCACCAAGCATGCCAACCAAAAAGTTGGGAACGTACAATATTTGATTCTTAAAAAAAATCGATATAGATTGTTTAGAGTCCGTAATTATTTACAGTTTGGTTTTAATTATACCAGAATAAATTAAAAAGGGATAATTTAAAACACAAAATTTACTGCTCATTACTGGAGGCACAGTTATAAAAATTTAAGATTGAAACTAGATTAAAACTAAATTTGTTCGATCACTTTCAGTACACCTAGTTGAGCTGTCTTTGTTTAGATTAATTATTATTTGATTTTCATTGATGCAGTCAAAATAAATGTCTCTTTCAGAGTCATCCATTAAACCATAATCAATTTAAGAAGAGCTATTAACTTTCTCCTACTTCTACAAAAATTTATCTTCTTAGTTTTACTCCATTAGCCATACTTATTTACTGTTTTAGTAGTTTGTGATATTTCTTGTATTAATAACTTAAAACTAAAAAGCATTATTTGTCTTTTCTACCACTTTTGCCCAATCATGCTGCGTGACATGGACACATGCTTCAACGAATATTGAAGAAACAGTCCAAAATGTTACAGCCGAGTCACAAAATAAGAAGACAAACACAAAACCACAAAATTACGCACAGTAAGCTCCCGAAATGGCGAGAGGTTGAAATTACGTAGTGGTTTTTTCAACGCAGCCTTGTATTGTAAAAAATAAACATCTTTTATTCGTGATTCATATAATTTAAGGTATTTTAAAAATAAAAATTTAATACAAATAATACATTAAAAAATTTATGATTCGATTATTTGAATATTTCATCGAATATATGAATATTTTTGCCGATTATTCGCATAACAATTAATTTTAATCATCCAAATATGTGTAGTATGTGTAGTAGTATCCAAGTATGTGTACGACAAGGTACACAACGACATATCATTGAAACGACGTCAAATAAAAAAGTTGGTACTGGTTATTTTTTCAATATTTTGCTTTGTTTGAAAGATTCGAATTTAAATTAGTGATAAAAAAACTATACACGTTGTAATGAAATATAGATAACTTCATAATTCTTCGAATTTACGTAAAAGGTTATTTTAAATCATGTGAGTACGTTTGTGCAAAGTTATTGCGGAATGATTAATGTGAAACGTCAAAAGGTATTTCTTAGATTTGGTTGACTATAGATATAAACAAATTTTATTTTTTTAGTTGGAAAAAAAGTATTTTGATTTAGCAGCAAAACTAATAAAACGATCTAATACGTTTAAAGTAAAAGCCATAAGGTAATACAAAACTACTTACCTTGGTTACCTATTCTAATTCATCGGGCTAGTATTGACGCTGGAAAATGCTCATGAATATATTCAGGGCATAACAACCCGCTGCCTTTATCCCAAGTCTCAAGTACTTAGCAAATAGTCTAACGCTCGTGGATATTATAATATTCTAACAATACGTATTAACTATTAAGGAAAAATGTTTTAGTTACGAAAAGAGTTCAAAAAAACGTGAAGGTTTTATTTCACATTTTATTCGGTTATATTCGACGCATATCTAATCTTTAAGTTCACCGATTTCTTGGAAACTTTTAATGGTTCTTTTTTTATTAAATCACCCCTTATTGTGACATTAAATAGAAGTTATTATACGTATATTTATTCCAGTCCATGCTACTGTTTATGCCTCCTACTCATTTCTTTTCTATTTATACTCCGAGCTTCATGAATATCTGAGCGTAACAGAAATGGCTTCCTGCTTTCATTATTTCAAAACACTAAAGTTATAGAAAAAGCACAACGCTGTAGGCAACTTTGATTCATCGTGAAATATTTTGGAATTAAAAACGGAATTCACGTAGCTTTTTATATGTCGCTGATGTCATTTTTTATAACAAAAAAAAATCTCAACAAACCCAAAAGTGTACCGGCTTACAACTGAAAAGTTATTTTTAATTTTTTTCTTTAAAAACATACTGGCCGTGAATAAACTGCACACTAAAGGTAATACGTAAACCAAAAGAATACGAAAACACAAAGAAAAAAGGAACGTTTTAACATTTTAATATCGTTTTTATATAACATAAACTTAATAACGGAATATAATATTTTGTCAACAGCACTGTTTTTAAATATTTTATAGCCATCCTTTCGAGTTGAAAGTTTTTATTTAAGTCTTCATAAAAACTGTTTAATTTACAGAAATACACGAATACATACGGTATCACGCTTCATGAAGCATGTGAAAAGTCAGTGCTTCCTATTGTATTTAAAATCATCCTTCATCATCTATAGGCTGTAGTCCTAGAAATGCCACAAAATTCGATTCTAAGTCACCTGTATTCATCGACATCATGCATGTTTTCCAAGTCATCACTGCGGGTTGTTGACTGCATTTTACAAATATCTTACAATTAAAAATTTTGTGAAAGTTTAACGTCTATTAAAGAAACTGATCTAAGAATCCTGGATCCCGCAGTGGACATATTTATGTCGGCAAGCTTCTTTAAACTAGTTACTAATTAATATTAAATGTTACAAACTAGGAGATGACCAACAGCGTCTTTCTAATAACAACTAAAAAATAAAAACTGCGATTGGCAACCTGTGGCTAATATCCCCCCTATAAGGCAAACTTTGGGGGAGGCCTAGATTCAGCAGTGGACTTCGATAGGCTGTAACGATAACTTTAGCGGTAAATATTAATGAATATTAGCTTCAAGCGTGCCCGTATAAACTGTAGACCCTACATTCCAGTTTGTAAATAATTCGCTCACCATTTTCCTAACGCGAAGGAAAATTGTTCTCTGTAAACTCATATAAGTTGAGTGAAACTCTCTGGGTGCGCATTCTCTCCTCCTGTATAACTGACGAAAGAGTACGTACTTGTGATAAATTATGTCACGTTCCATCACAATGATAAAAATTAACACTTTTTATTTTTCTTACAGAAGTAAGGGTGAAAAAACAAGCACGTAGTTCATCAAATGATAATTAGATGTTGTGGTCCGTAGATACTTACATCTATCATCGATTAAGAACTAAAATGCAGATGCAAAGTTACTCCTAATGGCTAAAATGGAATTTGTCGTAATCAATAAAAAGATACTTCTACAATATCTGAAGAAACGTTGGCTCTTGTTATTACAAATAAGAGTAACGTAAAGTGAATAAAAATAGACACTAAAAAAGTTACAAATTTTGAATAATACGTACTTAAAGTCATTTTTACGTTGAATTTACCTCTGTCCTGGGAAAAACCAGCGAAACACCCAGCAAAACATTTATAAAACAAACAATTTAAAATCAGCCGTATGTCACATAATTAACAATTATATTAATAACCAAATAAAATAATAAAAATGATATGGTAAAAACGATCTCTTCTATACAACCTTTAGATGGACAGAATTGCAAGCAAACAATAAAAACGTCGGGGTTTGGCGACAACAATATCATTATTTTTATAATATACCATAAAATAGTAATATAAATGGATAATATAAAATTATGAGGATATAATATTTGAATGCTGAAAGAAACTTAGACACCTTCCACACATAAAAGCACTTTTCCCGAAAAATTTTGGCACAAATATTATAATTTTTACCATATCTTTATTGTTCTTTCAGAATTCCCACAATGATATTTTTAAACATACAATGGAGGTCAACAGTTCATCATCATCATCATCATTACAGCCCTTCACAAGTCCACTGCTGAACATAGGCCTCCCCCAAGTAATGCCACAAAGCACGGTCTTGAGCCACCTGCATCCATCGACTTCCTGCATATCTTACCAGGTCGTCACTCCATCTAGTGGGGGGTCGCCCTACACTACGCCGACCGGTACGAGGCTGCCACTCGAGAACCTTTCTTCCCCATAGGTTATCGGTTCTTCGAGCTATATGGCCGGCCCATTGCCACTTCAGCTTACTAATCCGTTGGGCTATGTCGGTCACTCTGGTTTTACTGCGGATATCCTCATTTCTGAGTCTATCACGCAGAGAAACTCCGAGCATAGCCCTCTCCATAGCTTGCTGAGTGACCTTGAGCGTCCTCATACGGCCAGCAGTGAAGGACCACGTCTCAGATCCGTAAGTCATCACTGGCAACACGCACTGGTTGTACAATCTAGTTTTTAGAGATTGAGGTATACCTGACGAGAAGATATGTCCTATTTTCTCGAACGCTGCCCAGCCGAGTTGAATCCGTCGATTGACCTCTCGGTCGAAGTTGGACTTACCTAGTCGGACTATTTGTCCCAGGTAAACGTACTCGTCAACAACTTCGAGCATAGTGCTCCCAACAACTACCGTCATAGGTGTGACATGGACATTAAACATAATCTTCCTGGCTACGGTCAACAGTTATAAAAAAATATTCAGAAATATGTTAAATAATGACAGATGAATAATGAGAAATTAAAAATCCACTGGAGACAAGAGGGATGGTTTCATCCTCGTGTAAAACGCCGAAGGCTAAGATAAGCTGCGTGTTTTTTTACATTACAGAAGGGAGGAAACGCAATTAGCGTTCTTAGCACAGTACAGCGGGGGGTAGGACTGTATCTATTATAATAAATAGTGTATAATATTTTTATAAAATAAGTGTGACAAAGAAGCACACAGTCAACCTAATGGTAAGTGGATGCTGTGATCCATAGACATCTACATCATTAATTAAGAATCAAAATGCAGATGCGTTGCCACCCCTGAGGACTAAGATGGAATGTCTCGTTTCCAGTAAGAAGGTTCTCCCGTTCTCCACACTCACCATATGAAATACAGTAGCATTGAGCTGCTATTTTACGCTAGTATACTGTGAGAGCGTAGTCCTTCCCCAGTCGATCCGACCCATTCGTTCCACAACCATAATATAACTGCAGCGTGGCTCTACCACGTGGTAAAATTGTTTGTATGTTTTAATGTGGTACTTCTAAGCATTTAATACATGATCTTCACAAAGATATCCACAAAAATACCTTTCTTTTACACTTCACAACTAACTAACATTATCATCTAGATTCCATGTAGCAGCATCAATGGTATAAAGACGTCTGATGGTACGATCTTTAATCTCACTGATTAAGACCAATCCTTCCTACAACAGGAGACGCATAGGATTCTACCATTGTATGGTACATAGTGTACGGCAGACGATTTCGGGTCGACGATGTAGAAATAAAGAACACTAAAAAAAGTAAGAGATTTTAATCCTTTTCTGATACGAACTTTCGATGTGTGTGTGTGTGTGTGTGTGTGCGTGTAGTATGGTGTATGTTATGCAGCATTTATTAGTTACAACGTAAATTAATAACATACCATGGTTCTTAATCTTAATTATTTACGTTAAAAAACAATAAACATCAACAAATTTACATACTAGGCAATCACATAACATTTGGGACCAAAACTTAAAAAACTACTTAAATCTAACTAATGGCTACTATTTACATGCATAATTTATTTTTATTTATTTATTTATTCCTTATTGTAACACCTTATTACTAAGGTAACAATGGGCGGACTTAATGCCTCTCGGTATTCTCTGCCAGTCAACTCGTAGTGTGGTGACCTATTATGGCAGGTGTAAACTTGCTTAATGATCTTTGGAAAAAAAAATATCTTAGATCCAAGCTGTTGTCTACAATCTCCCCCTAGTGCACAAGCACTAAAGAAGTTGTAGCCACTGTTGTAATCACGATGAGGCGCGAGGCCGGGCGCCAAATCAAACCAGCTGCTGTTCTGACTTCAGTTACTTGGACACGACCTTCTTGGCTTGGGTAAACTTTCTTCACCTCACCTCACCATCTCACCACATTCCTCTGGGCATCGTGCCGTCGCTTATTATGACAATGTCTCCGATTTTGAGGTTTTTATGGTGAAGATTGAAGCACGATCGGGCATTAAAAGAAGCTTGTATTCTGCTGACCAGTGTGCACAAAGGTTATATCGGCTAATGCTTGAATGCCTTTCCAGAAGTGTGAAGCCTTTTTTGGCGTGGAGCACTGGCATTTTGTGTTCGTTTTTTATTCTGCTGTCTAAACACAGGATGCCATTGCGGTCGATCTTCACGGTGAGCTTGTTGAACGGTGACTTCTACGGTGGTCGCCACCCAGCCTCTATGGTCGCGATGTCCTCGGCGAATGAGTTACACTGGCTCCTTTTTACGAGCAATGCTCTGCTAGTTTATGTGGTTTGGTGCTAGTTCAATACTTGTGTTTCTTTTGAGTAGCTTGGCTCTAAATACCTCAGCGCTAAGCAGAACTGTAGCAGCAACGCGTACTAATCGAATGTATTTCGAGAAACGAGAACGTTTCTAATGATTACTTACCTAAGATAGAAATTTATTTATTTATTTATTAAGGACAGCCAACAAATCTTACACCAAAAACATAAAATTTTTAAGCTATTATCTAAGATTTAAGCTAAGTGCAGATTCAATTGCAGGCTGCCACGACATGCAAATGTGAGTGTTTAATGCTTATTTAAAAAGTAATAAAATATAACAAAAACTAAACAATCCAAAATTATTCCGTATTCAAACCTGCACCTAGAAGTATTTTTTTAATTTAGAGAGGCTATTTGAAAAAATGTCTACGTCCGTTTTTTTCTGGAGCTCATTGTATTGTCGTTGCAGCTTGTTCATGATCGCGTAATGGCCGAGATTGCTTTTGGATTCCTTAGTGGATGGTGTGTATGTATGTATGTGATGTAATGGTGTGTATTTCCCTTTTCTCGAGATTTTATAGGGTGTATTAAGCCGAACCTGTTCCAGCAGTCCAGGACAATCCAGACCACCTCTTACAATTTTATATAAAAACAAATGATCAAATACAAGCCTCCTATTTTTTCTCTTCTTCTTCTTAATCGAAATCTTAGGTAAGTAATCGTTAACGTCATCCCTAAGAGTTACGTGAACTTGTTTCAGCACTCTTTCTTTCCCTAAAGGGGGTGACGGTGCCTCGACTCGTTTATCCTCCGGACATGTCGTGGGATCGTTCTTAATGAACTCGGGTCTAGTAAACCACCTATGTGCCGTTGGTTGAGTCATCCGCGACGTTATTCGCGCTGGACACCCATCGCCAATTAGCTGGAGTGGATAGACTTTCGATTTCAGCCTATCGGTGCGCAATGAACGACTAGAACGTGTGCGTTTCAAGCTAATACAGTTTTGGAGTCCGACCAATAATGGCACTTTAATATTTTGTAACCCGACTGGCGCTTGACCGATTTGGCTAATTAGATGCCTAACACTGCGGCTTGAAGTTATAGACGGCGTATCGATATGGGTTTCAACGGAGCTACTTTGGCTTTACCTGTTATCAATCGCGACGTCTTGTTACCGTTCGTTCCTGTACTTACGGCGGAATACACCTTTTCACTTGCGTCACAGAAAAAAACTCCCCTTCGCCAGAGAGTACATCACGTACCTATCTATTTCTAATTTTTTAACAGCTGTAAGTTTTAAATGATAACCATGCTGTGTGTTGTGATAGGGTCGTCCCAATCTATCCCACTGCGCCATATTTTCTGTATGAGACATTTACCTATCCTCGTAATAGGTAAAACTAAACCTAGCGGGTCGAATATCGACATAACTGCGCTGGTTATCTGTTACTTGGTAGGTAGAGTGTCACCTCGAATATCGCTCGCGACTGTGCTTCTGAGATTGACGTCAAAATCAAAAGTATCTCGTGCGTGGTTCCATATAAGGCCTAATGTTAGCTTTTTATCATTTTAACTAGCGTGGTCCTATTGCTACTGCACGAATCAGTGACGTCACTTATTACTTCGGGCACATTCGACGCTTTAAGTGAACTTGGGCTTAAGTGGACTTTGTGCATGGCGTTTATCACTAATTTCGCCTCGCTTTCAGTGTCGAATGCGCCTAAATAATCGTCCACATAAAAGTTACGTACTGACCTTTGCGACCACGGAATATTGTTAACTGTAATTTTCTGCGTTTTTATTGTTTACGTAGATGGCGGTACACGGTAATGATGCCGCCCTGAATATTAACCACGTTATTCGGTATTCTTGCGACGACCCTTCTCTTTCTTCAACGCCCCTAAAAATCGTAGGTTATCACGTCCTTCGTCCTTCTGAGTAGTTTTTACATGTAAAATTAATTTCTCTTACGTCGGCTACGACTGAGATTCGACCTTCTCTAAATCTAACTATCACACCGAATAACGACTGCAGTAAGTCAGGGCCTGCTAAAAGCGCGTCATTTAAACTTGTTTCCCCTTGTTTGGCTGCTGCATCGAACACAAACTATATCTTATCCTTCTGAGGGTGCACGACTGCAAAATGCGGTAATTACCAGCTGCGTGGCGATGTGGCTTGGGTGTTTATTTTTTCAGCGTAGCCTGCTTCTATAAGGTTGTTCACCTATGTTAATTTTATCTAGTTTTAAGACTTTTATTTTTATCTAGTTTATTTTCTAGGCTGTATAAACGACGAAGAGCTTGTTTTTTTTTATTATTTGGTATTTCCTCAGTATTCATTCGCCAGAGTAAGCCCGCTTTATACCTATTGCTATTGTTTACGTTATTGCAAGTTCTATCTAGAATGACTAGGGCGCGCTGATCTGGGTCAGACGTCGGCTGGCGTGGTTCTATACCTAGCGATTCTATGCTCAAAAAAAACGAGTATGCTTATGACTGATACGACTGAAGTAAAACTTCTTCAGCTCAATATATTTTTCTACAAATATTTAAATTTATTATCGGTTTCCTTCCATAATTTGTTATTATTCACCCGAAAATTCACAAAACATGAACTTTAAAATGAATTTACAATTTTATTCACTTTAAACGTAGAATATTTAATGTATTGAACAAAATATTCATTCACAAAATTGTTCAAAACGAAATAAAATTACGAAAAATAACTGGCTATAAGAGAAAGAGAGAAAGAAAATGTGCACGCGCACTGCTTTTTCTTGCTTATATCCCCCACTCAACTCCCGTTCGCCTCGCCCGATCACACTTTTCGTAACGCTTTCGTCACGCGTTCGCCAGCTTACTCCCCAAGTCAAGCGTGCGTAAAGAAGTTTTACTTCAAAAAGTTTCTGATATCCCCTTGTCTGTACAAACGCCATATTCTGGCGTCTCAAATAATATGCGCATCTGTCAAACGCCATGGGTAGCACGTGATTAACTATCGCGACAGTATTACGTGGTCGTGCGTCTCCTCCGTGCAATACGATGGGTATTTCGTTACTGGTACTTGGTTAATGATGCAACGGGTTGGGGTTTTATTGCTGACGCGTAATATTCGGTTTACCCTGTTTGCAGCATAAGGCCTGTTCTATATCAACCTCCTGCGGAGATAAGTTCAAAATCTCTATGGTGCTTGCAATCATAGTTTCTAAATTTCTGTTACATAAGCCGCGAATTGATAACTTTTCGTGATATGATTCCGTGTCATCTATTCGGCTACCCTTTTTAGCGTCAACAGCTGGCCTCGTCCGCTAGGTACGACACTGTCTGCCTCGCCCCGTTCAACAAGCGTCATAGCTGAACCTTCATCTGATAAGGCGTAGGTGGCAGTTGTTCCTATTGGACCGCTTAGTTCGACCGGCACTATCTTCAAGTAGGTGTTAGACGCATGTACATGGTTTATCATGGGCAAGCAGAGATGTACTATCGCTGCAGCGTAACATTTTATGGTGTGACGCTTCACACCCGTTTACTCCGCATGGTACGTACTTACATTTGACCGGTCGCCCGTGTGATTTGCCTAAACATCGAAAGCACAACTTGTTACGTTTAGTCGTATCCAACCTTTCACATTTCCTCGCCTAATGGCTATTTGAAGCCTTTGAGCGAGAAAAGAACCAGCCCCCCTAATCAACATAGTCACATGTGTTTAATGTCATCGTGCCTAAGCTAGCACGATAGAACGATAGTATCCCTGCAAGCGCCGATGTAATAATTGTTTGTTGATTTCAGTTTTATGAGCTGATTAACTATGGGTTCTGCGACTGAAAATTCGTCGTGAGTAAATAAGTGCGGACTTCATTGTAGCCTATCACAATGCTACTGCTGAACACAGGTCTCTCCCATAGATTTTCTCAAAAATGGGATATTTTCCATAATTGTCCTACTTGAAGAGCAAGTTTTTTGAATTGTTATCAGAAAGATGTTGCTACAGCACCCACGGGATGATTTACGTGGTAGAGCCATGCTGTAGTTATATTAGTAGTATAGTTGTAGCACGAATGGGTCTGTTCAACCGGGGAAGGACCATGCTCTCACAGAATACCAACGTAAAATAGTAGTTTAATGCTGCTGTGTTTCGTATGGTAAGTGTAGAGAACAGGAGGCGCTTTTTACTAGAAACGAGGCATTCCATCTTAGTCCTCACGGGTGACAACGCATCTGCATTTTGATTCATAGTCGAGGAAAAATGTGGATTTTTATGGGCTACAGCAACCACTTACCATCAGGTGGACTTTGTGCTCGTTTGTCACCCTATCCTATAAAAAAATAGGACAGTGGATTCTCTTACACCGCCACAATACGGCTTACGTACTTGACTTGCTATTCATACAATACAAAATTCAGTTTATATATCATCCTTTCTTCTATAATTTCATACAAGTTCTTTACCACCAAACTATTCATGAATTCAAGCTGATGATAACTTGTCACGATCATTATTCTTGATGGTACCTACTCGTAATACGATCGTTCGAATAGTCGACGATATCGAGAATTTTCTATGAAATATTCCGATTTTGAAAGCGAATGACTGATGTCACTTTTGAACATCGAGCCTTCGAATCTTCATTTGATTTTATATGAAAAGAGTGATTGAGTTTAGAGGCTAGGCGATCAACCTAAATATCGTATTTTGCGAGCAACGCAGGTTCAAACCCCGCCGGTACCACTGAAATTGATTTTTTTTAAATAGAATAATTAGATGGTAAGTGCATACTATGGCTCATACCATGCCTACATCCATCCTTCATTAAGAGTCAAAATGTTATGTGAAAAAATAGTTTAGAACAATTCTTACCGTAGATTAAATCAATACCGAGAAAATATCATCGTGATCCATATAGTTACCGTGAATGATATATAAAACAACAATAAGGAAACAGCTGTACGAATTAATTTTTCGTTTTGTTTTTTTTTTGCGCCCGAAGCAAATATGGGCAACCGCTTACGTACTTGAACTTGACTTACCGCAAAGCGGGGGAGGGAGGTGGGGAATGCTCACAGCATACCAGGCAGCCGGCTGCGTGGTTATGTGAAGACTTTTACCCACTAAACCCTACCTTTATGGATTGGCTTACCGATCTGACGAGAGATCTCTAAGCCGTATACGGATGCGACCCTCCTTGGCAGAAAGGAGTTCGGTTAAACGCATTCCATTAAAGGTTCAATTCGCGCTGTTGATGCTAAAAAAAATTAACAAGCATTCGCATAAATATTATATAACACAATTTGCACTCTATTTGATATGAGTAAAATTGTTTACAAAATGCCTACTGAAATATAGAAACCAATAGGCATTCTCGAGCAAATTTAATCTCTTTCATGAGGTACATAAAATACATAATTATGAAGCAACGGCACAGCACAGACTGTTTGAAATACACACGTTAATACTGATTCATAACGTTTGAAATGCATTAATGCATGAACTTAATACCGTGTTTGAATAAATATATGTATAAAACCCGCACATACACATCATTCAGGATTTTTTTACCTTTTTTTCAAAAATGTGTACCTGTAACGAAGAAAAGACAAAACATCTATAATACACTCTTACTTATGCTCTCTAAAAAGCTTCCATAAATATGCCATTTTACTTTAAAATTTTGTGTAGTAGCAAGTGCCGGCACTGAAGTGTATCCATCTAGTTGGGGGCCACCCCACTAGAGAAGAGATAGAGAGAGACGACCTGGTAAGACATGCATTCCTTGGGGGAGGCCTATATTCAGCAGTGGACTTGTGAAGAACTGTAATGAATGAATGAATGGTCTGCTATATAGCGCGAAATTTCCCATTTCATTTTCTTCACGCCAGTTCACGTGTCCCAAGTCTCAAACTTTTCTGAGTCAATAAGATTGCCGCGGGTTAGTTAATATGAAGTAGTCACTTTATTTTTCCCAATTAACAATTTGTCAAAGTTATTTCTGATGCTATGCTGTAATTCATCCAAAAAGTTTGTGTGGTTCGCAAAGCAGAATATCATGTGAATATCGTGAGAGACAATAAATATTAGAGTTGTTTAAAAACTATTGTTAAGCTTAGGGTTCGTGTAAATTAAAAAAAACTGTCGAATAAATTATCAAAACTTTAATTATAGAAAACCAATTACAAATTAAAACACACTAATAATTAATCACACTCAACACTTTAGTTCGCAGTTATATTGCTTGGAAGTATTCGCTTAAATCGCCAATTCAATACCGACCCGGTTGCGGTCCTTACTGGCTATATATAGGGCCTTTTCCACTAAAACATCTAAAATGTTCGGGCCGGTATGTGCTCCCGACCGACTAGGTGTAGAATATTCTAGTATGGAATTATCTACAAGGATTATTTCTGTTACTCGATACTAGATGGCGCTAGTACCATGTACCAGGCATTAATTATGGCGCGCAACACTATAAATAAATTAGAAATGGTTGTTCATGATGTAAGTTGAAAACGAATAGCATTAGTGACATTACTGACGACAAGATACTTTGAGTGATATTAAGAGCAAATCTCATTCGATATTATCCTGATAAAGTCCAGACGTTAATCTAAAAGAGATGAGATTGAGCATCTTAAAATGGCACCCTATTTGATGAGGATAGGATTACAACAGAGCTCTTGCAAGTAGAGAATCGTCCTTTAGGAGCTATGTAATTTTAACCATCCACTTGGCACTCGCACACAAACGTGTAGAACAGAACCAAAAGTGGAACAAAATATCTTCTTTATTAAAGAAGACGTTAATTTCTTTATGAAGAACTACAGCTGGTTGCTCTTCTAGAATGCATCTACATATTGTTTTTGAAAATCATAATGAACCGTATTGAACGCAGACTTCATGACTTCGAGTCTCCCGAATACGCTGATATGAAATCTAACACTAGCTCAGTTTAACTACATAGTGTCTACCAACGGTTAAGTGGCCAAAAAAAATGATGTGTTCATGTCGAAACTATACTTACCGTACAATTACTAAAGAATATACCTATTTGATTGGAGTTGGATTTATCTAGTCGGACTATTTGTCCCAGGTAAATATACTCGTCAGCAACTTTGAGCTTAGTGCTTCCGGTGTGCCGGTAAAGATGTGACATGGACGTTACACATGATCTTGGGCGAGGGTTAGTCTACTCCTAACTTTTTGATATTATAAATAGGACTAGATTAACACCTATTCTGCTCTCCTGATCGGCCAGCAGTTTGGCGTATGGGGAAGAGCGCAGGTCGTGTTGATCCCCAGGGTAAGTCTGAGGAGTTCTCCTTCACGTGGTTGCCGCCTGTTATTTGGTCTGGTTCAATAGGAAACAGACAGAACAGAAACACTCGGACGATCCTCTTTTTCTTTTCTATTATCCCTCCCCCTTTTCTTATCCTAACCTAATCCAAGGTGTCAAGCGTACCGTGCCGATGGATGCGTGGCTGGAGGAAGTCCAGTTGCAACGGTGCCTACCCGAGACCAGGGCGATTCGGGTATTATTTTAGCCCTTCCCTTGGCATGTTGGGCTCTGCCGGGGGGACCGAGTATTTCCCTAGCTAATCGTGGGGACAAAATGGATGAAAACCGAAAATTTGTAAAAGATAATGAGAAGTCTCCTTTAATGGAAACTATTTAATGGAAACTAGCTGTAGGTTTGGAATAGGCTCTTTTAGCCTCATCAACACCCTGCAACATTGCGCCCCAACCTGGGACGAGCCGTGAAGTGGATGGCACGTCTGCAGCCGAACCATAATCGGAAACGAACTAGGGAGGGGAAAAGAAAAAGTTCGCTAGGCCTTATAGGCTTACCGTGCCGATGGATGCGTGGCTGGAGGAAGTCCAGTTGCAACGGTGCCTACCCGAGACCAGGGCGATTCGGGTATTATTTTAGCCCTTCCCTTGGCATGTTGGGCTCTGCCGGGGGGACCGAGTATTTCCCTAGCTAATCGTGGGAACAAAATGGATGAAAACCGAAATTTTGTAAAAGATAATGAGAAGTCTCCTTTAATGGAAACTATTTAATGGAAACTAGCTGTAGGTTTGGAAGAGGCTCTTTTAGCCTCATCAACACCCTGCAATATTGCGCCCCAACCTGGGACGAGCCGTGAAGTGGAGGGCACGTCTGCAGCCAAACCACAATCGGAAACGAACTGAGGGGGGGGGAAAGAAAAAGTTCGCTAGGCCTTATAAGGTTAGTGGGGCAGCGAGGAAAAGGTACCGAAGGCTGATAGTAGCTGAGATAGGAGCCGAAGAGGCCCTTTCTCTGCCAGAAGCCTTGGGACGAAATTCCTCTGCCCAAGCCTCCCCAAGTTCCGAAGGCGAAAAAACGCAGTCGGTCTGAGGAAGAGTCCCCCAAAGAACAGCCCAGGAAGTCTGTGAAGCTGGCAACGGGGGAGAAGAAGCTCTGCTTCAGTGCCGTAGTTGGCTCTGCGCGTATAGTAATTCGCAATTCGAATTCTATGAGTGTGGAGCAGATGCGGCTGGTCTACCGGGCGCTAACACAGGCCATCGCTAAAACGGTCTGTGGAGCGCAACCGAGAATGGGTTCAAAATTTTCGGGTTTCACCCACAAGCCAGGTTAGATTCTGGTAACGTGCCTGAATAAGGCAAGCCAGGACTGGATTGTGGGTGAAATCGGAAAACTGAAGCCCTGGCCGGAGGCAGAGCTCTCAGTAATACCCGAGAAAGAACTGCCTAAGCCTCAGCTGGGCATTACCCACTTGCCCCGTCGCGAAGCCGACTCCCCAGAGGAGGTGGCTGTACTGTTGAGGGCACAAAATGAAGGGCTCCATACATAGCTCTGGCGAATCCTCCACCGTAGGGACGAGGAGAATGGGTTCTTAGTAACCTTTTCTCTGGACGAGCCATCGGCGGAGGCTTTCCGGAAGGCAGGCGGCAGAGTAGTCCTTGGCTTTAAGATGATAACTTTTAAAGTCAGGGGAGGCTCTGACGCGGCAATGGAGCCTGAACCGCCTCAACTTCAATAACTCCAGGCCTCCACCACTCGGGGTGAGGCTGGAACGCCACCAGTGAGAGTGACGAAGACGCAAGGCGCAGATTTCGCCCCGGTCCGACGGCCTCCGCTAGTGTCGTCCAGACCTGGGGGGAGGGGAGGTGGGAGCGGTTTAACGAAAGGTAAGGCGAGGGTCAAGTGCGCAGGTAAAGGACGTCCTCGTCCTCAACAGGCGGAAAAGACCCCTGCCCCCCCCCCCCACGTCCATAAATGGTTAAACCCAAGGGTAAGACGAGGGTCCTCCAAGCAAATCTTCACCATGCAGCAGCTACTTCTGCCGTGGTGGAGGTTAGCTTTACAGAGGACAACATTGACCTCGCCCTTATACAAGAGCCTTGGGTGGCCAACGGTCAAGTTCTGGGATTGGCGGCTACCGGTAAGATTCTTGTCAATACTAAAGGCAGTAGACCCAGAGCTTGTATAATTTATAATAAAAATATTGAACTTTTATCTGTTCCAGAGTACTGCAATGATGACCTGGTGACCGCCTTCATATATCTCAAGGGATGCACAGGGGCCAGAGTAATCATTTGCTCAGCCTATCTTCCCGGCGAGAACGCAGATCCTACCATCGAGTTAGAGCGAGAGGCGGAGTTCGCCCGATAACACAACGCCAAACTTGTGGTGAGTTGTGATGTTAATGCTCACCAAAGAGCCTGGGGAAGCACCAACATCAACGAAAGAGGTGAGTTACTTTAATATTTTCTCATCCATGTCTCCAACCGCCTGGTAAGCCTAAACTTAGGTTGTACACCAACCTTTGTAACGCGTGCTAGGCAAGAAGTGTTAGACATAAACTTTGCTACCAATAACATGTTCAGGCGGATAAATGACTGGCATGTTAGTAGCGAAAACTCGATGTCTGATCACAAGCACATTAAGTTTGTGATTGGAACATCACCAACCTATGACACCATTACTTTTAGGGATCCAAAAGTAACCTCCTGGGATATCTACAGAGATAGCCTAAGGAGGAATTTGGAAACGTTTCTTAAAAGCATCAAAACAATTGAAGGTCTGGAGTTAGCGACGAAGACAGTAACCATAGGTATCCGTGAAGCCTTCGAAGACAGTTTTCCCGTCAAAACCAAGACCTCAACACGAAAAGTTCCTTGGTGGAATTCGAAGCTGAAAGAACTTAAGAAAAAGACCAGGAAACTATTTAATAGGGCTAAGAAAACCGAAGAGTGGGATATTTACAGTGCAGCCCTAACTGAACATAATAAAAAAAATTAGGAAAGCCAAGAGAGCATCGTGGAGGAAGCTATGCGAGGAAGTTGAGTCTTTGCCTCGCAGTGCAAGACTACACAAAATGCTATCGAAAGCTAAACCTAATCAGATCGGCCTACCGATGTAACACAACAACGAACCCATTTACACCACAAAAAAAGACCGACCCCCAACACAACTAGATGGAGTGACGACCTGGTGAGACATGCAGGAAGTCGATGGATGCAGGTGGCTCAGGACCGTGCTTTGTCCTTTGGCCAACGAAAGCCTTACAAAGAGGAATGATAATAAGACCAAACCTGGTGCAGTGGGCTGTTGACTCCTTTGAACCATTTAAATCAAGCGGGGAGGATGGAATAATTCCCATACAACTACAGAGGGGTGTCGACATCCTTCTTTCTTATCTGGTGAAAACCTTCAGAGCAAGTTTTGCATGGGGATATATCCCAGAACGATGGACAATTGTCAAGGTTCTATTTATACCTAAGGCTGGTAGAAAGGACTACGCTCTACCTTAATCCTTTAGACCTATAAGCCTATCTTCCTTACTTCTTAAGACATTGGAAAAGACTATAGATAGATATATAAGGGATGTAGCTCTAGCTACGAGGCCCATACATTACAACCAGCATGCTTACTGCAGAGGCAAATCTATGGAAATAGACCTGATCACAATTCTGACACGCCTGTTCGCAGCTCTGGAATCTCACCTCGAGACACGAGCAGTAACATCACATTAAGACGCACACAATCTACGCACTTAACTCAAAGTCAGGAATCTCTCACTCTTGAGAGTATAAAGTACATAATTCATGATGAGATGAATGCATTTATAAACAAAATTGAAAGCAATATCAGCAAAATTATAGAAAATAAAATAAAGGGACTAACCGTGGAAATCACTGATCTAAAGGAATCTGTTCTTTTCATTACTAACCAATACGAAGATTTAAAAAAAGGATATGCAAGTAAAATTTAAAGATGTAAAACAACTAAAAGAAGAAAATGATTGCCTTAAATCAACAATAAAAAAAACCTCAATAGTCGCTTAAGCATAATGGAGCAGCATTCAAGAATGAGCAACCTAGAGATACAATGTGTTCCGGAACATAGGGCCGAAAATATACCTAATATTATTACACAAATGGGGAAGATTACTGGCACTAAAATATCCGACGCTGATATCTATAAATGTACAAGAATCGCCAAGATTAATCCAGAAAATGCACGACCACGGTCTATTATTGTGAAGTTTGATTGTCCACGGGTTCGTGATACATTCTTGGCCGGAGTAATAAATTTCAATAAAAGAAACACCAATGAAAAACTAAATACAAGCCACATCGGGATAGGTGGCGAAAAAAAACCTATATTTGTAGTCGAACATTTGACCCCGGAGCTGAAGAAAATCCACGCCCTTGCCAGAGCGACAGCAAAGAAATTAAAATACAAATTTGTCTGGATTAAAAATAGTCGTGTCTTTTTAAGAAAAACCGATAACTCTGAGCATATTGTCGTGCGTAACATCGAGCAGCTCGAAGATTTACAATAGTAAAGTACTTATCTGTCTATTCTCTTATCGAAATTCTGTTTAAATACGATACATTAAATATATATTACCAAAACGTAAGGGGGGATTCGTAGTAAGACGCGTGATGTAAAACTTAACATACTATGTAATGATTTCGACATCTTAATTTTTACAGAAACTTGGCTTAATGACGGTGTGTTCGATAGTGAGTTTATTGATGATCGCTATATGGTATACAGGAGAGACAGGGAGCAATTAGACTCAAAAATAAATCAAAAATGGAGGGGGTGTAATGAAAGCCGTTAAAAGTACCTGAAAACGTCTTCCCATGCAGCGGTGAAGAATTTCGGAGATATAACGTCGCCCTGCATTACACCTCTCTGCAGTTGGTCCAAGTTTCGAACTTTGGTTCTGTACTCGGATAGCCATCGTAACCCTACTGTATACAAACACTTGAGCACTTCGATATACCGACAGTCAACTTGACACCGCTGCGCTGAAAGGACTGTACCACGGCCCAAATTTTGACGGATTCAAAGGCTTTCTCATAGTACACATACGAAGGAAAATTGACAGATTAACCGGCTTGTTCAGGAGGTTGCAAGTCGTCGATTCTGCGTGCGAAATAATTCGTAATAACTCCCGAAAACAGAACATAGAGACGGCTCAGAAGGGAAATCGGTCTGTAATTGTTCATGAGAGGGTTGTCACTTTTCTTGAAGAACAAGACCATCGCAATTCTGCTTCACGCCTCCGGAGTAGTCCCACCATGGAGGACGAAATTAAAGAGCTTCTAAAGGACTTCAAATACTGGTTTTTCACCCGCTTTCAGAAGCCCCGCTGTAATTCCATCCTTGCCTCGAACCTTGAACTGGCAACGTTTTGAAGGCGCCATTCTAATCTCGCTTAGACTGACGTCCGGGATGTCATCGGAATAGTGTCGGATAAGACTTGCTCTTGGACACGGCTGCCCATAGAATCTCTCAATCTCACTTAAAATCTCAGGTGTTCCGGAAACGATGCTGCTACTCGGTTTTCAGCTTCAACAGTTAGCTCTCTCTGGTAAACAAATCTCTGACAAAGGCTTTGGTTCCGCTCAATCACTTCTTCAATACGAGCTGTATTGAAGTTGCGTAAATCCTACCGCATGCATTTGGAGATGTGCCTATTCAGTTACCTGTATGCTGTCGAATCTGCTGACGACTGCAGCTTCACTTCCCGTCTAACAGCCATGAGATTATGAGTGTGATCGGAGAATTTTAGTGGTCTTCTGTGACGGGTCTTACAGAACTTAGCTCCAACCGTATGGACAGTTTCCACGAGCTTGTTATACATATAGTCCACTGTGTTGCAGACTTCTAGGCACTAAAAACGGTTTTGTAACTTGAGCTGAAAGGTTTCGGGACTTTACATTAGAGCACTAGAGAGACGGAGCGTTGACTTCATTAGACGAGACCTCTCCAACTTAACGTTTAGGTTCAGTGTGCCTCTGACCATTCGGTGATCGCTACCAGTTTTCACCCTCGCGATTACTGAGACATCTCTGAACAGTTGCCATCTAGTCGTCATAATGTGGTCAATCATATTTTTTTGTCGAACTGTCGGGGCTCGACCAAATCCACCTCCTGTGGGGCCGCTTCAGGAAGAGAGAGTTCATCACAAAGAGTCGCTCTTTCACCATGAAGTCAGCCATCTGCTGGTATACTCACACAGGTGGCACTCGCCATTCTCATCTAACAAGTGACTTTGCACGCTAACTTTCTCTCACTTTATCTCGGATATCTCGCGTTTTTAACAGATAGCACTCCTAATTTGCGGCTATTTTTTCACATGCAAATATATCATCGTATTAGAAAGAAAAAATAGCTTTAATTTGATATAAAAAACATCCGTGTAAGTCACGAACGTATAAATAGATCAAAATATTGCCTGCTTACACCTGGCCTGCCTGCCTACAATTATTTACGTGCATTGTTATCATGTGGATAATATTTTATTTAAAAAAACAAGTGAAAAAAAATTTTTTCGAATATTAATTAACATTAATTTAATTAAAATTACTTGCGGCCACTTTTGACTGTATTCTCCTATTCCTAAACGCATGTAAAAATGTATGTTTGACTCACGACGTAATGAACGTAGTGATTTTGCAGCGGGATCTTAGACTATATTGGTGTTATCAGGAAGATGCTGCTGCCCATCTTTGGAGATGCATGCTGTTTGGACAGGCATGTTCCCTCTGTCGCCTCCCACCCACGGGAAAATATGGGAAAACATGCGGAAAGGCATAAGTATTGTAAGTTATTTACTTAGTGTTTAATCAAACAATTTTGAAAATATTTATTCATCCTCGCCTCGCAAAAGTCATCTTTCCACACCAAATTTAGTTAGTAGTCTTGTTCCGCCCCTGCGCGTAGTTACATAAAAAGTGAAAGCCGTTGGTGTCGTAAGAGGTGACAGAGAAAAACAAATCAGGAGATGGGCAGCAGCGTCTTCCTAACAACGACTCAAAATAAAAAGCTGTGGTTCCCAACCTGCTTACCACGCGTGGCAACTATGGCAAATATCTCCCTATAAGGCAATCTACTTAGGAGGCCTATATTCAGCAGGGAACGTTAATAAGCCACCGTAATTTTTTAATGTACTTATTATTGGGAAGACGCTACTGCCCATCTCGTAGTTTGTTTGCAACGATATGTAGTAGTAGATATTCTTACACCACCACTGCACGGTAACATGATTTAACCTCTCAAACGGCAAGCGTCCAAATTTGACCGCTTCGATATTCCCTCAAAATTCGAGAGGTCAAATTTGACAGCACTTTAACCCATAAATACTTATATTTAGAGACCACTTTTCTATGAAGAAGTTTGGCATTATATAATCATAATTGATAGAATCAGGCGTTACTTTGCGGAAATCCATTATAATAAAAAATAAAAAGATAAATTTCTTCACAACCTTCCGCTAAATAATATATATTTAGCGGAATGTTGCGAAAAAATTTATATTTTTTTTTTGTTATTATATAATCAGTATGAAATTTTCTATCCTCTGGTGGAATAAAAAAACAGTCTATGGATATTAAATTATATCCTACGTTCATTACGTACGCCATTTTCATTTGGATGTTGTTGTGTTGATTTTTGGATTTTTCTAGTGTTTTATTAGTTCTTTACTATAGTGTTTTATTATAAAATGGTTATAAAAGTTTTTGTATGAATATAATTTATCTTTTTACGATTTTATTTCGAGTAATATATAGAAATAATTGTGATTTTCACGCTTATCAATATACAATAAAATCTTTTTGTAATATAGTAAAACCTGACTTTTGTTTAGACCACAGGATAGAGAATTTTGTATATATTTTATAATGCCAAACTTCTTCATAGAAAAGTAGTCTCTAAATATAAGTTTTAATGGTTTTAAGTGCTGTGGGTGGGTGCGGTCGCATGCGATCGCTTGGGATTTGCCAGGCGCATGCGAATGCATAGGAATTTTAGAGGTATTGAAGGATTAAGTTATAAGTTTTACTTAAATTTTCACTTTAGAACGTATCTAAACTAATAACGGAAAACGTTGCAAACAATAACTGAATATTTAATAAATATAACCGCGAATTTCTGCGATGGAACCATTATCGTCGTGCTTGCCTAATGCCGTGCAGCTTAAATAGACAGAAGAATTGCCTCATTTTGACGTCGCGTCGCCAAAGGGTGATAAAATTATTACCCGCCGCTGAAAGACAATTTGATAACGTCTAAATTGCTTCCAGCTTGAGTAAATTATTTCGCAGTTAGACAATTTCCACATTTGCGGTGAAACTCGGGATCAATTTTCTATTATCTCTATGGTTATTTTATTTTAATAAATGTAAGTACTGTATTTATTAGATACAATATTGACGACACACTTTTCCATTTGAAAAACTCATGTATTTATTATATTTCGTCCAATTTCGTCAGTTCGATAAATATGATATTGCTGGTCATAAGTCTCCTTTTAACATTTTTTTATAGAACATGGGTGACAAACGAGCACACGGTCCACTTGATGCTAAAGTGAATGCTGTGGCCCATAAACATCTACATTTACGTATAATATTAGGTTCATTTAGGTACACTTTCATTCAGGTACATTTAGGTACACATTTAGGTATTACAATATATCATATTAGGTTCTTGATTAAGAATTAAAATGCAGATGCGTTGTCAATCCTGAGGACTAAGATGAAATGCCTCCAGTATGTTGTTGAATGTTTCCAGTAAAAATCTGCGGTTCTCTACACTTACCATACGAAACACAGCAGCATCAAGTTGCTATTTTACGCTGGTATTCTGAGAGATGTGGTCCTTCCCCGGTCGAGTGATATGTAGGTGAAGATAATCAAGCGCACTCACTCTTCGAGATACCCATATTGTAATCGAATGGAAAAACAAATGCTGGCAAGTTATTCGACTTTATTTCTATACTTATTATTAACTAAAAAGCTGTTGAATGTTTGAATTAATGGTTAGTCGACAACAAAGGGGTGAAGGCTGGTCATGAGTTTTTTTTACTACCTACCTATTATTATAAGTTTATAAACCAGTGATTTTCCACTATCTCAGCTGATGGTAAGTAGTAATAACCGAAGAAAATAACCGAAGATAGTTAATCGCACTGACTTGGCTTAACAATAGCCTTTTTGGTCTTGCCATGAATATACCTGTATTGTAATCAGATTTAAAGATAGATGGTGACAAATTATCTTTAAACTTCATTACTATACACATTATAAACAAAGAAACAAACTGTTGCATTCATTGTGTTGATTTGTATTTATTATTCGGTTATAAAAATTTAAATTTATTAAGCGCCTGCTGCTAGTTTCACAGCATGTGATTCCAGCAATTCAGGCTCGATTCCCGCCGGCACCAATGAAATTGTTAATTAAAATTTTAAGTGCTGATTTACCAGTGAGAAAACCAGCATGTCTCAGATATAAACAAAAATATTTAGAAGATATAAAGTATAACACTTTTTGCAACAACTTTTATACGTGGTAGAGCCACGCTGCAGTTACATTAGAAGTATAGTTGTAGCACGAATGGGTCGGCTCAACCGGGGAAGGACCACGCTCTCACAGAATACCAACGTAAAATAGTAGCTTAATGCTGCTGTATTTCGTGTGGTGAGTGTAGAGAACCGGAGACCCTTTTTACTGAAAACGAGGCATTCCATCTTAATCCTCACGGGTGACAACGTATTTTGATTCGTAATCGAGGGTAGACGTAGATGTCTATGGGTCACAGCAAGCACTTACCATCAGGTGGACTGTGTGCTCGTTTGTCCCCCTGTTCTATAAAAGAGAAAAACACGCATTGGGGCAGCGCTGCGGACATTTTCTTGCTCTAAAACCACAAGGGCTGTAACTTCACCTATAATATTCTAGGTAATTTTGTGTTAAGTGTGTCTTTTGTTTAAATTGCGCATATCTGTTAATATGACTCGTTAGTCTAGAGATCATAAACGTGGCTGCTGATCATAAAGCCCCGCTTTCGAATACTCGAGTCAGACCAAAAATTGGTTATTTAGTTTTTCTGTCAAGAAATTCCTAGTAGCAGCAAGTTAGTGGAATTTCACCTGGTAACTCGGAAAGCATGTAAAGCTGTTAGTCCTGCGCCTTCGCATACACTCGAGCACTATAATCCTGTCCTGCGCAGATAGCTAATCTCCGGTTAGACTGACCGCCGTGGCTGAAATTCGTTCTGAGGGAGATTATTTGTTGATTACCGTAAATGAGTTGATAAATTTACAAAAAAATTTATGTTTATCCATCACGCAACACTAGATACTGTATTGATCTACACACAATCACGCCTTTTGATACTTACTTACACCCTGTTAACGAATTAAAAATAATTGCTATAATATTTCTCACAGGCGTTTAGATTATTAATATTTGATATATTTCCGGTAATTTAAGCCGTAACAGAGTTAGTTTAATTTGAAATTGCAATTATATTTTCCAAAGAATATAAACACCAAAAAATATTGGAATCGCTATACCTGCTAGATGTCCATTTGTTTTTAGAACTTGTAAAAACAAAATTTGATCAACTTTCAAACTATGATGATAAATTATATAAGTATTTTACGTTACATTGCTCTTTGTTGTCTTCTTGTGTCTAGACTAATATTTGTCTTTGAATAGGACCGCCTGGACTCAAACTATGTTACCATGCCAATCAGATTGGAGGTATTAGTGTAAGAAATATTTCTAGCGTTGCATATCCCTCTGTCAAAAATTTATGGAACAAAATTTTATATAATAAAGTAGACCTGTGCTTTGCTGTGAAGATAAGGCAGACACGGCCCGAGAGAGAATGTTAAAATTGAAGTTAACCAACGAAACTGTGGGATATTCCGTTGGTACGAAGTGTGCAGAAAGATTATTTAATAATTTACATAGTGAACAAGATCAGTTTTCAACTTACGTGAAGCAAAAATTAATTAAAGTTTCAAATGAATTGTTAATTATCTTTAATAAGACAATAAGAGGTCACATTGTGCAGTTGAGAAATAATTATTTATCAATCCGTAAATTTCAAACATGACACCATTAAATCTTAATAATTGGCCTTCAACTACTGTACAAAGTAGAAAAGTAGTACTTAATATAAATCTTTGGATGCAAGAGTTATTTTTAAAATATTTTCTTAATATATATAATTACGATGTTAGTCCTCGCTAATCTTCGAAACCACTCAACTAATTTTAATAAAATCTCGTAAATTTTTGTAGATACTTCTTTACTCCAACTTTAGAGATAAGACAATTGTTATCCCGATAAGTGAACTTCTATATTTTTTATTGCGAATTTAAGAATTTTAATAGGACAGAAGGTAGTTGGAAATAGCAGAACAGCGTCTACTTGATCCAGTTAGTGTTAGTATTTGTATTATTAAATAAAACATAATTAATAAAAACATAATTGAAATAAATGTGTCAGACCGTTGATCATTTAAATTTACGCTGTTATTGAATGATGGGACGAACAACCTCGTTTCATTAAGACTGAATTAAAGTGACCTTTGGTCTAAGCCCTCGACATATATTTTCGCGTAAGAAAACAATAATGTGAAATCGTCGGTTTTGACGCAAGGTCACAATATAGAGAAGAAATTAAGTGATTAAAAATACAATGCGGAGTATCGAATCAGATAACAAGACGTAACATTTAGGCAAGCCATTACCTAAACGGTACCATAATAAGATCTCACTAAACTAAGCGGTAATGAAGATGACATTCTAGTCGATTCAAATTTCTGTATGCCCGTACGTTGTAGTAGGGGTGTAAGAATATCCACTATCCCATTGCGTCCTGTAAGTGTCGCAGGAGGTGACAGAGGGAAACTGAAAAGGGAGATGGCATCTTTCTCAAAATAATAAAAAAATCTTTTTTATTGAACAAGGGTGACAAATGAGCACACAGTCCACCAGATGGTATGTGGATGCTGTGGCCCATAGACATCTACATCAATCCTCGATTAAAAATCAAAATACAGATACGTTGCCACCCCAGCGAACTAAGATGGAATGCCTCGTTTCCAGTAAAACCTCTCCGATTCTCTACTCACACCATACGAAACACAGGTATTTATTTACTGAGCTGCTATTTCACGCTGGTATTCTGTGAGAGCGTGGTCTTTCCTCGGACAAGCGGACCCCCTCGTGCTACAACCATAATATAGCTACAGCAAGGCTCTATCGCGTATAAAACTGCGATTGCCAACCTGCCTGTCAAGCGTGGCACCTCTGCCAAAATCCTCCATATGAGACAATCTACGGGAGAGGCACAGTAGAATTTTATAGACTGTATGGTGTGGACGAATGGGTGCAGTAATGTCACCAGCAGATAAATAGTGCCATATGTGAACCCATGGACGCTGTATGGTATAGAGTAAGATATTCCATCATCCCATTCCTCATCTCATGGGCGTAGCAAAAAATTACTACGGGAATTTCCAGGACGGGCTTGTAATAGTTGCCGGTACAACTGTCTCGTTTCGGCCACTCTTAAAATACCCAGGTCGAGCGCGAGAAGTCTCTTACTGTGATCGCCAATCATCTTTAGACATGCAGGTTTCCACACAAAGTTTTCTTCATATCAGCCACTAACGAGTAAAATTGGAATAAACAGTTTCATTGGTGTCGGCGTGGATCGCCAGATTGCTCGCGTGTAATGAAACTTACGTACTTAACTTATTTTTTTATTATTAGGATCGGTATTTTTGGATACATTATTTTTATGTAGAATAAGTAATAAAGCATTAAAATGAGCGTACAGTATACCCTATGCTAAGTGAATGCTGCGGCCCATAGACTTACATACATTTATCCTCGATTAGAAACCAAAAAGCAGATGCGTTGTTACCTCTAAGGACTAAGATGGAATGCCGCGTTTCCAGTAAAAAAGGTCTCTCCGGTTCAATATAGTCGCCATATTAAACACAGCGTTTATACGTGATATAGCCATGCTGCAGTATAAGTAGCTAGTAGAATAGTTGTAGCACGAATGATTCGGCTTGACTGGGGAAGGACGACGTTCTCACAGAATAATTTTCTATTATAATGATTTCCTCTAGGCCGAATTCCGTTCACGGTGGACAGTGTCAACGACTACAACCTGCGCAGGACTGGGTTTCAGAGTGTATGCGCAAGAACAAGTGTACTCCATTGAATCACCCGTGTAACCGACACGACTGACGAGAGATCACAGAATCCAACTTCCTGACTCCAAGGTGCTACTGAGATAATTTCTAAATCCGAGATTTATAAATGTTCGTCTGACAGACCGCGCCAAACACGTAAATACTTATAGCATTTAGATTCACTCTAATTGATGATGATAGACTGAATGTTTAAGTTCTACGTACCTTCCTAAATGAGTTATAGTTATCCGTATAGTCGTCCAAGAGACGAGTGTGAGTGAGTATGAATACTGTCGCAATGAATAACAGGTTAAGAGGCATGACATATTTTGATATCAGCATTTATTCTAGAAGCTGAGTGTTATTCAAGGTTAATATTACATTATCATTATTCGTGTATTAGATGAATAGGATTTTTTTTATAGAATAAGGGTGACAAACGATCACATAGTCCAGCCGATGGTAAGTGGATGCTAGGGCCCCTAGAGACATTTTCATTTATCTTCGATTAGGAATCAAAACGCAGATGCATTGTCACCCCTGAGGCTAAGATGAATTGCCTTGTTTCCAGCAAAAAAGGGTCTCTGGATCTCTACACTCATCATACGAAACACAGCAGTATTAAGCAGCTATTTTACGCTGGTATTCTGTGATAGCGTGGTTCTTCCCCGATCGGGTCGACGCATTTGTGCTACAAGGCCATAATATAGCATACAACGTGGCTCTACCATGTATAAAACATATTTAAGTACTTTTACTTTTTTTCTAGGAAGGGCATGTCATCACATACTAACTAAATAGAGGCGCTATTGGTTAAAGATTCTTCGGATGATGAAGATTGGTCACTGTATAGACCACTCTGATACACGGTTACACAAAGCACCATGAAATGTCAACTTTGACGTAATGCGTAAAAAGGAGCTGTTGATGTACTTGACAACACTTCATCCGCTAATTAAACACAACTCAGTGGACCCCAGAAAAAATTATGTGATTTCTGTGATTATAAAAAATTTCTAATGAGAAGGTTCTATATCTATATCAAGGCACTCCGATTTAAAAAAATGTTTGTTGTCATTGTTTCTGAAATATGTAATCTCGTAATATATTATGAAACAGAAAAGCCCAAAACTAATTTTTAAGGTCCAACTGGGGATTCGGTGTGATTAGCATTTATAAAAAATTAAATTTTTCATAAAAGTTTGCCCAACTTCTTTATAATACCACAGAATAAATAATAGTTTAAGAACATAATATCAAAAAATGTGCATAAAATTAATATTATTATACTTATCTATGTATTTACATACAATTTTTCATCAATAATGATGATAGATATACTTTTACTTCAAACCTATTAATTCTATATAAAAATAAATTTCCTTAGACCTCTTACTATGTCTTCTGAACAAAAATCTAGTTTTTAAAATTATTTTCTATCTCCGTATCTTTTACCACGTATATATATTTAACAATATTTCGATGAAATTATTCCAGAAAATGCCATAACCAAGATATCTCCGTGAAAACGTGTCACCTATACCGGCTTGCGCAACACCAGCGCCCCACTACCACGTCCAATGAACTGGAAAACAAGGTCTCTGACCGGCTTATTGTATTTTAGGTATTACGTTCTTGTTTCAATTAGAAAAGACAATACTACAGGAAGGAAACAACCCAGGTGCGGACTCCAAAATTCGTGAAAACTATCATAGGTCTAATCCGCGTAAAGAAACGACTTCGTTCCACCGTTATTGACTTTGGTATAAATAATCGATGTAATTCCGAAATATTATCAGTTGAACTGTGTCGGTAAGCCATTCACACGATCACACCATGCTGCTTTCAGTGTTCACCCTTACATTTAGTGCGTTAACGAGTGCACACGTCTTACACAATGTTGAGCTGTCCGATGAGAAAACGCCGTATGATTACGTGAAAGAGCATTTAGACAAACTAAGTAAAGATGTTAGATCCGGATTACCATTGTCAAGTTCCTACGAAGTTGAAGAAAGTGAAGACTATCCCGACGTTGTTAAAGGCGCTGCATCTACAGTTTTGAACACTGTTACTGGAGTCGGTGGTGTCGGCCTGGGTCAAGGATTAGGCTTCGGTGGCCTAGGAGGTTTTGGCGGTATTGGAGTTGGACAAGGATTAGGAATTGGCCTAGGAGGTGTTGGCGGCCTCGGTGTGGGCGGCGTTGGAAATGGCGGAATTGGATTAGGCAATGGTGGTATTGGTGTTGGTGGTATTGGAGGGGTAGGTATTGGAGCAGGCGGTGCTGGACAAGCTAACGGTGTTGGCTTTATAAACCCTGGCCTGGCTGGATTTGGAGGCTACGGAGGTATTGGTGTCGGGAATGGCCTTTTATACCATCCCATCCTGGGCGCAGTTGGAGGGGGTTATGTAGATAAGAAAGCTTACGACGCTGCACAGAAAAAAGATGCTGATGAGAACGTTGAAAAAATTGAAAAGAAAGTAGAAGAGGAAGCGAAACATGGGCAGGAAGGATTTCAACAAGCTGCGGCAGCTGCAAAGGCTGAGAAAGGAGAATCTAGTTTTTATAAAGATGAAGAAGCCAAGAAAAAAGCAGCGGGCGACGAGAAGTTTTACGAAGGGGGTCAAAAGTTCGACAAACAAGGTAATCTTAAATATTAACACGATATTATGAATTTTGATATATTATAGGAATATTCACTTACCGACGTACTATATAATAATCTATGTAACCCTATATCAAAAGAAATTCAGTTTAAGAAATTTTGCAATATAAAAGAAACCAACTAGGCGAAGGCAGTCTAATGGTTAAGGATATGGGCTGCAAAACTCGAAAGTCGTGGGTGCGAATCAAAAACATTTTAAGCTTAGTTGGAGTGGTTAAACGGGTGTTAACACCCGTTTAGTACTGAATAGTGTTGCTAGTATTTTAATGGGCTAATATCACCTGATGATAAGACTATATAGCCTATGTGTATCTACAACGAGCAACGAATAAAAAAGGCCCCAAATACGTGTAGTAGAATTGACTTCTAAGGAATTAGATGAAATTCTTCATAGCCTGTAATTAATTATATATGTACTAGTGTGTATACATAGGGGAATCATGCAGCAACCATTCTTTGGTTGCAACACGAATACACCACACCCTCGCAAAATACCAACGTGAAATAGCTACTTAATGTTTAAAAATATTTTTATATATATTTTATTTTAATATTTCGTATGGTGACTGTAAAGAATCGGAGATCGTTTCTACTGGCAACGGGGCATTATATATCGAGCATGTTCCAAAATAGAACCCAGTGTACTGTCCAATGCAAATGACGTCATGAATCGTCGCTATACTGGTGATTCGTTCCAAAACATGGGACAGTATATGACGTCATACATTTGCGCCATATTGGAAAAGTGTTGGCGATAATTTTGTCATTTTGTGCTCCAAAAATCATTATCAAATCCTCTTAATGGAGATACCAGCAAAACTATTCTATAATTTTTTGTATTTGAATAAATAAAAACAAATTCTGGAATGCTTCATTCAGCGCACACACAATTAAAAATTGTTTTATTGTGGCCGGATATCCGACGCAATATAACGGCGGCACGCCAGTACAATATAGTGTCAATTGATGACGTCATTTGTATTCGGCAGTATACTGAAAACGTTTCGGAACATACCCCTTATTCCTCAGGGGTAACAACACATTTACATTTGGGTTCCTAATCAATAATAGATGTAGGTGTCTACTTATCTATAGTAACCCTCTTACTATTCACCTTGATCTCCTAGGTAGAAATGGAGCTTCCATTACCCTGAATTTCAAACTGGTTCACCGTGGTACATACGCTAACATTCTTTTTTTGGGATTATCCTACTTTTTCAACATTTAATTCAGGAATTTATTATTTATTTGGTTTAGCAACAAATGTTACATTAATAATTAACCTTAATTTTAAAACAGTAATATGAACTAACTGCATACTTAATAATAGGTTAACACCGCATGCTTAGTGCCCGCTAAAAATGTACAATATAAAATTAGAAAAAGGCATACTAAAATTTTACTACAAAGAAATATTAACAAATTTTTCTGCCGAAAAACGTAAAAAAGATCGTGGCGAATATCTACTACATTATTGTAAGTATTCAAAAATCTACAAAGTCTAAACCCACCCAGCAGGGTAGGTAAGGTTACAGGCGTCTATTTAGCGCGACCCTGGCACACTTCTATAGTTTTTAGCTTCTTTCACATCCATATATCTACGCATACATGCTCGTTGGTTATAGATATTCTTAACTTGGTCCATATGATTTTATAAGATCAACGTTAAGTAATTCTGAAATTAACTTTTAAAGTATGAAAATTAATTTAAAAAATTGAGTGCAAAGTGATGAATTTACACCTCGGTAACTGGATATACCTTTTACATATGTTTTTATTGATCATTTTGCAGTATTATATTGATAGATAGATACATAAAGTATTTATTTGTCTCTCTAACCACACACGTAAATTCAGTGACTAAACTTGGTACAAAGCAACGTATTACAATATACTTGGTACGTGTGTAAATAATGTGTCCATTCATATAATATATGACTAATGATATAGAGTAATGTCCAGCAGAACTCCTATAATAATTAAGATTACAAATTTTATATATTTATATAAGAACAAATGCACGGCTCAATAGCCAGTTTCAGTTCTAGATTCAAAACACACCCCGCAGATAATTATTATCATTGTTATACAGAATACATACAGCTAAAACTGTACATTAAAAGTATATGTTTCCCTATCTATATTATATTCCCTATATCCCTCGATAATAGGGTTAGAAAGCCTTAACTGTGCTATACCTAAGAGATAAATGGTTCACTTACTTTGGAATTATACAGTAATAAATGTTCATTAAATACCGTACAAATTTGTAGCTAAATATTGACAAACAAGTAGACAATGAGGCGTGGTAGCTCAGATGGTTAGCGCTCGCTGTAAATTTCACAGTACGCGAGCAAACCGGGTTCGACCCCCGGCGGCACCAATGAAATTGTTAATTGCAATTTTAAGTGCTGATTTACCACGTGTACGGCGGTGAATGAAAAAATCATGAGGAAGCCTGCATATCAGAGAAATAAGAAGAAAAAATATTTCGAAGACATGTGAAGTTCGCCAGCACGCGTTGGGGCAGGGCGGAAAATTCCTTACCCTAAAACCCTCTCAGAAATGAACGGAGGCCTGTGCCCAGCAGTGGGACGTATATAGGCTGTAAGTTTACTTTTTTTTAAATAAACAAATACAGAATAAAAAGCATTTAATATTAACATTTAGGTGCAAACGAGGAGCAGATCAAAAAAGCTAAAAGTCACAAGAAAGGTCACGTAAGCAAAGGCTTCAAATCATCGAGCAGTAAAAACGAAGAAGAGAAATCAGAAAGCTTCTATGACGAGGCTCATGACGAAGCTGATCACAAGATCGCGGGACAGAATGCTGGTTCCTTTGGGGAGAAGTCACAACAAGGTTTCAAGGGTGCTCATGAAGAAAAGATCCTGGATGCCAATTCTCAAGGAAAGGAAGGGCATCACGTTTCTGAACATAAAGTTGATGATTCTAAGGCTAATAAGGTAAGTTATTTTGTAGAATTAGGGTGACAAACGAGCACACAGTCCACATGATGGTGAGTGGATGCTGTAGTTCATAGACAACTACATCTATCCCTAATTAGGAATCAAACTGTATATATGCTGTCAGCCATGAAGTCTAAAGCAAAATGCTACGATACTAGGAAAAGAGTATCTGGTTATCTACACTCAACATATGAAATACAGCAGCATTAAGCCGCTAATATACTGTGAGAACGTGGTCCTTTCCCGGTCCAGCCGACTTATTCGTGCTGAAAACATAATATAGTTGCATTGTGGTCTTACCACGTAAAAATTAAAAAAAAAAATTGATAAACATTAACATTTGTACTCTAATTTATGCCTTTACCTCCACTATCTGTGAGATGCCAGAATACAGCATGAGAAATGTTATGTGAAAAGTTCTCTGGTTCCCTCTTATGGAGGCCACACACGGTCAGTTCAACTGATCAGTTCAAACTGAAACTGTTGATATTTTTTAAAATATTGAATTTTCGATATATCGATTATTATAAATATATCAATATCGTAGTTTTATATATAAGTTTATTTATCGATATATCGAAAATCCAATATTTTAAAGAATATCAACAGTTTTACTTTGAACTGATCAGTTGGAATGATCAGTTGAACTGACCGTGTGTGGGGACCATTAGACTTTTGCGATAACCGCGAACTGGATGTTGAAATAGATTCTGTAACGTCACCATTAATTGGTATTATTGGTTGAGTTGAGTAGCGATTGCGCCCGTGTCCACTGGATTTTTTACCGTTACCGTTACAGTATACTAAATTACACTGCTGAACATAGGCCTCCCCTCATATCTCGTATTTGCCAAAGTTATGGCTTGGGTTGGGTTTTTTTTATATAGAGTTATTATCATTTTCACGTGTATCGCGGTGTTTACATACAAAATGTACATAGGAAAACATGCAGACCCAAATCCATTAATTGTAAGCCTTAAAAATAATTCTACATACGGGATTCGACCCCGCATCCCCGAAATGCCGTGGCCAAACGCTTAACCACTGCACTACCGACCCGCAGCCCGCAACACAAAAACTTAAATTATCTTAACCATGTAGCGGCAGCGTTAGAAAGGTCATCGCCTAATATTGTCCCCTTGAGTGTTTTATTAAGAGGCGATTAAAGAATGTTCCATATCATTAGACGACGGAAAAGCTGAGAACGCCAATCCGCCTCTTAAGTTTTGTGGTATAATTATATTAAATAAATAATAATAGTTTTAAAAGTCCAATACCAGACATGGGGGGGCCCATGTCTGGTATTGGACTTTTTTTAATTACATAAACGTTTCGACGTGCACAAACGAATGCATCTGTTTTAAGAGTACATAAGTTGAACAATAATGACCCCCGGCTTCTGAGTAGAAGGTAGTTAGTGACTTCATAAAAGCTGTAGCCATAGTCAAATATTGTCCGGTAGCAATACAGGGCAGGTGAACTGGCGGTCGCTGTCGTAGACTTTTCGTACTTTTAACGCAGTTTCCTATCGTCGGTCTGGGTTTCTACGATTTGCTTAAATGAGATGTTTATAATGCCATCCATCAGTTATAAGGTCTTTTGGCATTGGCATGGCGAGTCACCTCTTACAACACCCGTGGAATGATAATGACGGATTGGATCGGTGATGGATGACGCCACCAGACAAAGCAATCTTCATGTTTCTGTATCGTGTTTAATCTTAAACAATATTCCTTTTTTCAGGGTGAATTTCTTCAGAAAGGTTACAAAGGAGGCGCCGAACAGTTGGAGAAATTCAACAATTTGGGTGCTCATTCTGTACATGGCCATCAAGAGGCGAGTGGCGGTTACCAACAGAATAAAGGCATACTGCCCATACATCGTTAACTCACGAAACAAACTACAACTCATGATTTAATACAACTGACCGAATAAATTTTTCGAATACAATTATAATGTTTCAATTTTATCATTTTTAAATTAAGCTTATTTGTGTTAGCTGTGGCCGTCGAAGTATCCATTACCCCATATCGTCCTATGAATCGGAACAGGAGATATTTTTTGCACCCAGAAGTAAAGTAAAAAGCTACGCTCCGGGAGGTGGGGGAGGGAGGTGGAGAATGCTTTAAGCATATCATGCAGCCGACTGCGTCGTTATATGGGACTCATTGTAGAACCTAGAGTGCCTACCCACTAAACACCACCTGGGACTAGCTTTGGCCTGGGAAGGCCTTTTAGTCATATCGTAGCTGACCCCTTGGGGAAAGGGGAGCGCAGGCGCAAAATAGGAGATGGGCAGCATTCCCTTATATACCGCTTAACTATAGTGGCCACTATGGCAATTATCACCTTTGTACAGCTTATTTACAGCATTGAACTTTTAATAGGTTATAACGGTCACGATGAGAGAAACCACTTCTTCTGCAATTTCCAAACTCACCTGGTTCACTCTGTCAAAATTACATCGCACGAGGCATTCACATGTTCTTACTTATCTATAGCTAATTCAACTTTTTCATGAGAGAGCAAAAATGAGCTACAAAACCACCTTGGTAACTTTTGCAATCCATGGGCATCTGCAACCGATTTCTATCAAAGAAAATACCTTTTCAACCCTGACTAAGATAAAATTCCTCATATAGCATTAAAACACTGGTTCTCTTGCCTTTTAAACTGGAACCGATCAGCGGGTGCTCTGCAGTTTGGAAGCAGTAAGAGAGGAGAGAGGGGAGAGGATTGAAAGCAATCCAGACAATTCTAGCAGAAAAGTTACCCCTAGTATAATCTATAAATATAAATTGAAATTAAATTGAATATAAACAAAATTGAAGTGTATATCTGTTTGAAATTACAAGTAAATAAATAACAATTTAAAAAAAATTGTCTGTCTGTCCCAGCTAATCTTCGGAATGGTTGAACTGATTAGGGAATTCAAAATCTGACGTAAAGAACATCTACAAAAAAAAAGTATAATGAAACAAAAAAAAATTTTCGAACGCATCAGTAGAATGGAGAGAGAGAGCCTAACAGCAAGTTTATATTTCAACAATTAAACTATATACTTTTAACTTATTTTTAATTACCGATTAGACTAGTTGTCTAGTTGTAGACTAGCTTGAATGACAAATAGAGAGCAGTTTCGAGAGGGATCAAGGCTATATATTATATTAAAAAGTTAAGGATTTTTTTATTGAAAAAAATTTATAAAAACATAAATGATCTTTGACCATTTTTTATAGTATATGGGTGACAAACGACCACACAGTCCACCTGCTGGTTGTCTGGAATGGAATGCTATTTTCCAGTAAAAATGGTCTCCGGTTCTCTACACTCACCATACGAAACACAGCAGCGTTAAGCTGCTGTTTTACGCTGGTATTCTGTGAGAGCGTGGTCGTTCCCCAGTCGCGACAACCCGTCCGTGCTACAACTATAATACTAATATAGCTGCAGCATACTCTACTACGTAGGAAATCTATCTTAAATCTTAATAACGCTACATTAATAGATTCTATCCTGGCAAAGTCCGGCCGTCTCTATATCTGTTTAATTTAATAATAAAATATCATAGGCAACGCAACTAAACTGAAAAACCAATAATTAGAAAGTTATTCTAAATTATTGTAGCCTAATTTTTGAAGCAAGAACCTGCAAATAAGTGGTTCTGATCACATCCTGAGATCGTCAATATAAATAAAACACAAATAACAAGGAACTCTTTTTATTGAAATCAAAGAAACAATAATAAATACATGCAAATCTGTAATGTATTTAATTAATAACAAAATTGTACGAATTCATTTGAAAAGCTACTTAACAACATTTTCAAAATTAACTTAAATTAGAATTTATCGAATAATGTAATAATAAAAA
This sequence comes from Parnassius apollo, assembly GCA_907164705.1. Taxonomy (NCBI): domain Eukaryota; kingdom Metazoa; phylum Arthropoda; class Insecta; order Lepidoptera; family Papilionidae; genus Parnassius; species Parnassius apollo. Next base: position 5,545,943 of record CAJQZP010000644.1, read on the forward strand.
ACCTTATCAAAGAAACTTCCTCCAGTGTAGGCCTTGAAGTATACAGCACTTGGTTGGAACATGGATCGGACTGCTTGAATTATAGCCCGACTCGTTACTTATCTCACTATAATAGAAACAATGGACAAATTAAAAATCTTTTAAATTTAGACGTTATACATATAGATTCAGAAGTTAGAAGAAGCAATTTTAAATTAGATGATCTCTACCACTTTTTGATAAGGCGACGATTCGATTCGATTTACGAATAATGTGGCGCCACAAAGACCTTTATCCTATACCTTTAAACGAGCAATTCTTGTATATATATATATATATATATATATATATATATATATATATATATATATATATATATATATATATGTAGGTATATAAAAATCGGAATCTCGGAAACAGCTCCAACGATTTTCAAAAAATTTAGTGTCCAGGGAGTTTCGGGGGCAATAAATCGATCTAGCTAGAATTTATTTTTAGAAAAGTCTTTTGGCCCGTGTTTTCAGGCAATGAAAAACTACTACAATATAAAAAGGTAAATTTTGACACTGTGTTAATGATCGTAACAGCTCAAGTGGCTATCGAGCAATCGCGAAATCGTAATGCCTTGGTTCGCGTCCCGTCTTCGGTTCAATTTTTTCCTTTTTTTTCAAGTTACCTTCTTTTGTGAGAAAATCTGTTATTTCGAGCCCTTTTTTTAGTATTTTTTAAAAATACGAAAATTTTAATTAAACTAATTGCACTCATTAATTTTTATTCAAATAACCAGATCAGTTTTTTCTATTATGTCAATAACATCAAAAAATATTATTCATCAGTATGTAATTTGTATCTAAATGCAATTTCAAAAAAAACCGAGCAAAGCTCGGTCATCCGGGTACTGTATATATATACGTTAAAAATACTAATTGAACTATTTGAAAATGAAATGACAGTTATAGTCAACCGAATCTAAGAAATACATTTTGAGAGCTGTCAGACTTATTGCACCAAGCATGCCAACCAAAAAATGGGAACGTACAATATTCGATTCTTGAAAAAATCGATATCGATTATTTAGAGTTGCTAATCATTTGCAGTTTGGTTTGAACAATACCAGAATAAATTAAAAACGGATAAATTAAAACACAAGATTTATCAGTTTCTTTGTATTAGTTGTCACTGCTTATTTCAAGAGGCACAGTGATAAAAATTTGAGATTGAAACTAGTTTAAAAATAAATTTATTTAATGACTTTCAGTACAACTAGTAGAGATGTCGTTTATATTAACTATTATTTAATTTTCAAAAATGCAGTCAACATTAATGTCTCTTTCAAAGCTATCCATAATAATTTGTTTTGTTTTTCTACCACTTTTCCCAATCATCTATTGTGACGTGAGCACATGCTTCAACGAATATAGAAGAAACAGCCCAAAAATTTAAAGCCGAGTCACAAAATAAGAACACATACACAAAATCACAAAATTACACACAGTAAGCTCTCGAAACAGAAACCGAAACTTTTTTTTATATAGATTATGAATATTACTTATTGAAAGGCACTTTTTTCATTTACCACTGGTTTGCAATAAAACGTCTGTCCTGGGAAGAACCAGCAAGAAACCCAACAAGACTACTTTAAAAAAAACTATAGAGCTTACAATCATGCGTCACAATCTACAAGACAAAACAAATTAGTAATAGCTTGGTAGCGATCACCTTTCCCTGGGGTTATTATCATCCATAAATTCCTTAATATTAAAATAACCCTTTTTATACAAACTTAGTTTAATAAAGTTTTTGAACTTTGTACTTACTTCAAATTTTGTATATTTTCTGGGATTTTGTTGTAAAAGCGTATACCTACATCGCCTCAAGAATGAATTACTGACTCTGTGGAGTGAAGTAACTAGTACCGAAATGGAGTGATATTGAAATTATGTAGTAGTTATCTTAGCACGGCCTTGCCTATGAGTTTTTTGCCTACACAAATTTACTTTGCAACTTAAAAAAATAAAATTGTTTTATTCATGATTCATGTAATTTAAGGAATTTTCGAAATAAAAATTAAATTAAACAAATAATACATTAAAAAAATTAATGATTCGATTATTTGAATTTTTTACCGATTATTTGAATATTTTTCCGATTATTCGCATAACAATGAATTTGAATCATCCAAACACCACGGTAATATACATAACGACATATCATTAAAACGACGTCATTGTAAAAAAATACAGGTTATTTTTAAATATTTTGCATTGGTTGAAAAATTTAAATTTAAATTAGTGATCAAAAACTATACACGTTGTAATGAAATATAGATAACTTCGTAATTCTTCGGATTTACGTAAAAGGTTATTTTAAATCGTGAGAGTACGCTTGTGCAAACTTATTGCGGAATAATTAATGTGAAACGTCAAAACGTATTTCTTAGATTTGGTTGACTAAAGGAGAAAATAGTTATTATTAAAAAGTGTTAAATAATAGCAATTATAAAAAAATTCTATGATTTCTTACTATAATAGAATAGTTCTATACTATGTGCTGCTATAATAATAGTATCTTATGTTATTATATTTAAGAAAACAATTTTTTAAGGTAAAAAAAATTCATGCAATGACGTAAATTGTATTTATATTACATTCAAAGATATTTGAGTAGTAGTAATAAACATTTAAATCTCTTTGATTACTTTACTATACATATATTTTTAAATTAATAAATGAAATATGCAATAAAATGAATGTAAAAATACTAAATTAAAACAAGCAGTTACTTTTTGATCATCAAAATGATCGCCATTTGAAGTTTTCTTATATGTATTATTTTTATTAGGTAGGATAGTATACTGACCATATAAAAACTGCGACAGCTGATATACGAGGGAATATACACGATATAGCCTTCCGTATTTGCAAGTAGAAATGGGAATGGGCTCGTCACATCTTTCGCAGAAGTTATAACCATTGGAGTACACGTGTCATAGAGCGATTACCACGTTTTGGTAAACGCAGTTTGATATGCACAAAGTGGCTGGCAGCAACTGAATGCGTGAGGTCGAAGATCGGGTTAAGTGGCGCGACTTAGCAAAGGCCTATGTCCAGCTGTGAACTGCCGCAGGCTGATGATAATGATGGTGAGGGATATATAAAATGATAAATATCATTCGCATCAGCATCGCTAGGCGTCATCACGATTATTTCAAATACCATTAGAGATTCTTTAAAAAATTGGTGTACCCGGCCGACTCTGGTGTTGGTGGCGTGAACACTGTTGACGATATCTTGTTAGATGTATTAGATCTCTGAAAAGTACACAAAATTGTTAAATAAATACTATGCAAAAATAGAGAAATATAAAATTAAATTAGTATGGAGTGTAATGTTGCATATAGTTTTAAGAGTAAAATGGTAACAATTAAGGAGAAAAGTCGTTTTATTTTTCAATCTTATTATAAATGTGCATTATGATGACAAACAAGCACTCAATTCACCTGTTGGTTATTGAGTGACGATGATTAGATTGTAGCGCATGAAGACTGTAATACTTTATTAAAGAAGCTCAGCGGTGAAGGAATAAAGTTCGCCAACACGTACTGGGGCAGCGCGGCGGACATTTCCTTGCCATAAAAACCATCTCAGAAATGAGAGGAGGCCTGTGCCCAGTAAGAGCCGTGGTAGCTCAGATGATTAACGCTCGCTGTAAATATAACAGAACGCGAGTAACCCGGGTTCGATCCCTACCGGCACAAATGAAATTATTAATTGCAATTTTAAGTGCTGATTTACCACATGCTCGGCGATGAACGAAAATATCGTGAGGAAACCTGCATGTTTGAGGAATAAGAAAAAACAATATTTCGAAAACATGTGAAGTTTGCCAACACGCATTGAGGCAGCGCGGCGGACACTTCCTTGCCCTAAAACCCTCTCAGAAATGAGGGGAGGCCTGTGCCCAGCAGTGGGACGTATATAGGTTGTAACTTTACTTTACTTTACTGTGCCCAGTGGTGGGACGTATATAGGCTGTAACGAAAGACAAAGGGCCAGTCAAAATTAATAATTTATATTGTATATACTAAGCCCTACAATTAACCTTTAAATAATTCATAAATATGTAAATAATAGATTACACTTCTTCATTATAGACAAGTAATGTAAATTTAAACTGGGTGCTTTCTTTATTTTTAAATAAGTATGTATGCACTTTTTGAATGGGCGTCGTAAGTGCAATATGTATTGATTAAGTCGTAAGATAAAGCGTCGCATTTCTTGATAAAAAACTTAAATAAGCAAAAAAACATACCTACTCATTTTGTTAATTTTACTCATAATTTATTAAAAAGTCTGTTCATATGTTGAGAATGTCTATAGTAACAGACAATCATGTAATATTTACATACACATATAGACAACTTATGTCTACAGCCTTCTTATTTTTACACATTTTAATTTAAGAATTACATTATTTCCCAATTCGTTTACATCTATTAAACGTAGCTTTTACTGAACCAGTTAATAAGAGTTATTCAAATGAGGTTCATCGAATGCGTTTCTTATCTGTACTAAGTAACTATAAACATTTAGTTCGTAAGAATAAAATTTACCGCCAAGAAAATCCCCTGATATCCTATTTTTATAACGTCACTTAGATAACAGTAAAGTAAAATTTAAAAGCGATGATGCAAGAGTTCTCTAAGCAGCAAAATTGTTATAGAGATAAACCAACGACAAATTAATTTTATTATACTTATACCCATGAATGTATTTACTCTACCCGGGTAACGTATAGGTAACGTGTAGGTACTGTTCTGCGCGAACGTAACACTCATCTGGGAAACTATGTACTTAGTCCAGAAGAAGTGGCATCGCTCACAGCTAAGCAACTCATTCAATTCATTGAAGTTATAGGGCGTAGCAGTGACCTATAGCCATAGTAGCGATCACAATAGATCTTACAGGTCGCAGTGATACTGGACTTTCTAATACCTGTATAATAACGAATTATTTAATAGTGGATAAGAGAATCTATACTACATTACGTCCCGTTATCGTTGTAAAATATCACTGTGGGAAATACCACAATTTTTCATAGCTTTCAATATACGGCGGTATTAAAATCATTTTAACCAGTCTTAACCCATTTCCTGTCCGTGTACCAACGTATAGTTCATTGCTATTGTCCTACTATTGTGTCGAAAAATCGGATAGTAAGGGCCGATCCTAATTTGCCGATCTCGGTCTGATTTATTATATTATTGGAATGGGATTCGAGCGAAACTTGACTGTTACGGATAGTATAAATGCACACACATATTTTTTACTTGATAATATTTTATAGAGAACGAACTGTGAACGGCGTTATAATAAGAATAGGCCCTAAAGTGTTAAAATACCGAGACTGGCGACGAGGAGCAGCATCAAAGCTGAAAGCCGTCTGGCATTACAAAAGTTAATGTGCCTGCCAAGCGTGATGATTAAAAACACAAATCCTAGAAAAAAAGACGACTTTTGAGAGCTCCATGTTCCACAGAGTAAATAATTGTATGTCCTACAAGTAAGTGTATGGGGAGGGGGGTTCAACGGAAAGACGCCTGTGTTCAGTAGAGGACTTTCATGAGGTGACGATGAAAAATAATAAATTATAAGTCAATAAAATTACCTGGCTTTGAGCACTGATACTGCCGGAGCGATGTTTGCTTATCCTCGCCGGGGTCACGAGGTTCGACTGATACGTTTGCTGTGACAACATCGGCAAATGTAAAACTACTTATCTATCAATATTATTTGTATATACATATATGCATTATATATACATTATACGGCGATAATTTCAACGTATTTGATGTATTTTAACCCATTGCCCAACAATTAGTTTTATTAAATATTATGTTACTCTATCTTGCGTAACCTGCGGTAATCCCATGTCGAAAAACGATAAAGATATCCCCAAACATTAACATATGTATTTCCTGCTTCGTTGAGTGCTAGCTATCAACATAAGCTATTTTGAAAGAAATTTTGAGATATATTATCTATTGTAATAAATTATCGAAGAATTGTTACAATGTATTAACATGAGTAATAATTAGTGAATGTTTATTTTGCATTATTTATTCGTGATAGAGTCATACTGTGTGAGGTGAGTGTAGAGAGCTAGAGACCCTTTTTACTGCAAACGAAGCATTCCATCTTAATTACCAGGGATGACAACACAAAAAACTAAGGATCAAAATGAAGATCATTTTGATTCTCAGCCGACAAGTAGATGAAGATGCTTACATGAGTCACAACAGGTGAACTATATGCTCGTTTGTCACATTTAACTAAAAAAAGATACAGGAATTTTTTAAAGTCAAAGTCTAAGACCTATTAAAGTTAAAATGATTTTTTAGTTTTTATAATGAAATGTATAAAGTATTTTGCATGTATTCGTTGTATCTCGTAGTATTACAATTAAAATTAGTCCATAATAGGATTGATATATTTAATAATATAATGATCAATGATAACTTGATAAACAGCGCCATTTTGGCACTACATAACAGTTGTATTTATTGAAAACATCCTATCA